>JAUMHQ010000141.1:20720-33752 GCA_032361165.1 Enteromius paludinosus | reverse complement strand
ATACATAAAACAGTGCAATTCACCTGAGTATCCTAATGTGTATACTAAGATTTCACCACATATTCAATGGATCAACAGCATAATTAGAAATTGAAGCAAGTTAAGTTCTTGAATTCTTCTGCATAACCTTTTTCAATAAAAGTATCACCTTGCAATCAGCAATCATTCAGTGTCCTTATTGCCACATACAGTTCATACATATACCACACATATATACAAGATGTTCTACAGAAGTTGTGCAGATTCTGGCTTGTATATTTATATATTTAGGAAATGCATTTTTTTTTTTTTTTTGTATTTGTAAATTTGTATTGCATTGCATATGAAATGCATAAACTGAATGTGGGTACAAAAGAATGTTTGAATTTTTTTTTTTAATGTAAATATTAAATTTCTATTTGGAACAACAGATTTAGATAAAAACCATGTAAGAAAAAAAAAACAAAAAAACTGGTTTTTGGTCACCATTGGAAAAAAAACTATGGTAGTTAATGGTTACATAAAACATCTTGATAACAAACTTTTCTCAAAAAATCTTCCTTTATGTTCGGCAGAACAAAGATTGATAATAAAACAATTTATTCACAAGCTTTCAATAATAGAAATGGTTAAAAAAACAGGCTGGGTCAAACAACAACAAACAGGTATGGCATGGGCAAAGCATAAGAGCAGTCCAGTGAACAGACAGGGTTGATCGGCGGCGAACAAGATCCAGGGAGCAAGGCATGGAGAGTTCCCTGTCTGTCAGTCACTATGACTTATGTTATGACGACAGACTGAGGTTCATACTTGGGAGCCCTGATTCGCTCTGATTGAGAGAAAACGCCAATCAGAATTGCTAGTGGAATTTACATTCTGGGCCACTTCCTGCCAGGAGGGTATAAATAGGGCAGCAGGTGCAACCACTCAACAGATTTTGCTTCAGTGCTGAGAGCTGCATGCAGTTTTCTTTTGGTTCGACGCTGAAAACGATTGAGAAGGAAGCAGAGACTGTTTGGTGTGGCGATATGACGCGATCACTGGAGTCCCTGAGCATCCAGTTTCTGACACGGTCGGCAGTCTTCTTTTTAAAGATGCCGTTCCAGCCATGTCCTATTGGGTGTGGCCCCAACTTGTCTGCCAACGACGGCCATGAGCGCTGCCTTCAGTGTCTGGGTATCCGGCATGCTGAAGACGGGTTTGTGGAGGGTTCATGTGCTCAGTGCGAGTCCATGTCCCTGACGGTCTTGCGATCCTGCCTCTCTCTCCTCAGGGGGATCGTAGGTGAATCGTCAGGCACTCTCCATGTAGATTTCTCTGCCTCTGACGAGGAATCCGTGGCGAGGGCCGGCGGTGATTCGAGGTCAATGGAAGTTTCCCCGCCAGGCACGTCTTCACAGGCCTCTCAACCCTCCTGCAATGACCGCCCCATGCAGTTCGCCGATGGTTTGTCTGCCGCCTTCGGGTGCCGCGGCTAACACCGAGTCTGACTCAGAGATTATAGCCATGCTTGCCCAGGCCTCGAGCATCAGGCTAGAGGTGTCAAAGCCTCCTAGTCCCAAGCACTGACGGATGGATGATTGTTTCCTGGGGTCAGGCCGTGACGCTCAGTCACTTACCACCCTGGTTCCTTTCTTCCCGGAAGTGCCCGAGGAGCTGATGAAGTCGTGAAAGGCTCCTTTTACAGCCCGAAACCACTCGTCTCCATCCTCACTACCCTCGACGGTGGGGCAGCCAAGGGTTACGTGGGCATTCCCCAGGTTGAGCGTATGGTTGTGGTGCACTTGTGCCCGCAGAATGCCGCCACCTGGAGGGATTGCCCGCGCCTCCCGTCCAGAACTTGTAGGGCTACGGCGGCTCTCACCACCAAAGCCTACAATGAGTCTGGGCAGGCTGTCTAGGCTCTACACACTATGGCCATCCTGCAAGCCACCAGGCCAAAGCGTTGAAAGAGCTAGACAAGGGAGGCTCCGACCCGGGGTTGATGCAGGAGCTGCGCACAGCGACCGACTTCACTCTGACGAAGATTACAGCACGGTCCCTCGGGAAGATGATGTCCGCACTTGTGGCCCAGGGGATCTATTTGTGGCTCAGTCTGGCTGAACAGTGTCAAGGTCGCAGCATAGGGCCGCTCGCAGAAGGGCGGCGCCGTCCCCATCTCCAGCCAGTGCTGAGTCCTCTAAAAAGGCGACAAAGAGACTGTCACCTTCTCACCCGGAGAGGCGAGAGACTTTGCTTTTGGAGATGGTGTCCGTACCGCTCCTTCCGCCGGAGGAGGGGAAGTTTACGACCTTGCACAGCAAATGTTGACACGCTTATGCCTGCCAGAACTTTGCAGTGCTGTTGGTTGTGACGGGGTTCAGGTTGTGGTGTTTTCCATATGCACCCCAGTCTGTCGTCACGACATAACTCGTAATGACTGACAGACAGGGAACGCCTCGGTTACGTATGTAACCCCAGGGAACGGAGACGTTATGTCCCCTTGACACAACCTCGGCCCATCGCTGGGGGGCCCAGGGACCTGGCTCTCGGCAACTCAGCAATAATTGTTGAGTGGTTGCACCTGCTGCCCTGTTTTGGGGTGTGGCCAAGAACTGAAACAATCCAGAAAGACTGTCTGTGCAATAAATGTAAACAAAGTTATTACATGAGTTCTTTATAGTAATAAACTAGATTTTCTAAATATGCGCAAATTATCTATGTTTAAAAAAAAAAAACGAAGGACAAACTTAAGCTAAACAACTATGTTAAATGGATATCATTACCCAAGGATGGGAGGATATAGAAGCAGACACTCTCTGTAGCGTTGCCGGCTGGGGAAAGCAGACTAACGGGTAAAAGAGCAATCGTCTAATGGAGGCAGACGTGTATGTACTGGATAATGTGAACAAAAAAATGGGAAGGGGTCTACTCAATCTGAACAATGATGTGCACACATGGTCATGGTGGATCTTGCCTTGTATGTACAAAAGATGATTCTCAGAATTGATTATGTTAATTTATGAACTGAAAATCAACAGTCACAGTATTATTTTATTGATGTGTTCATCTGTATTTCCTCACATATGATTCAGGAGGTCCTTTGGTTTGTGGAGACACTGCAGTGGGCATCACAGCATTTGGATCTAAAAAACAGTGCAAATCACCTGAGTATCCTAATGTGTATACCAAGGTTATTATAGTTAACGAAAACAAACAAAAAAACTAAAACTAGAATTGACGTTAACTGAAAAAAAAAAAAGAGAGAGTTAAAAAAAAACGAAAACTAACTGAGTATGTGTGTATACAAAAATTAAGGTTTCTGCGTTAGTTCAGGCAGGTCTCGTAGTCAAGCTCCGCTGTCAGCTGATTGGAAACTCAAATCTGCCCCCATCACCCAAGCTCTCTATTGGCAAATTACTTCAGAGCGCCCTATTTAAACACTGCTTAAACTGCTTGCTTTACTGCTTCCTCTTTATGTTGCTAACAACCCACCCCCTTCCCCATCTCCTCCTGCCGTGGGTTCAAATTAAAACAATGTCATTCTGTTGTCATTGTTGCTTGCTCTGTTCCGGGGGTTTATGCTACTGTACTATTCTTAAAATAGAAGGGTGCCCCTGAAATGGCTGTTTATTCCCTGTCTTGGCTTTCATGGAGCTCATGAAATGGACAGGGAATTTGAAACAGAGCCATACCGCCAAATGATATCTACTTATGCAAATAAATCATATATATTTTATACATTAAGTTGTCCGTGTTTTTATATTTTGACTCAAGAGTTCCTGACTGAACTAACTTTAACCAATATTACAGCAAAAATGTCCTTCGTTTTCGTCTTTGTAATAAGCATTTTATACGTAACCTTCCCATCCCCCCGTGGTCCAATAAGGGGGACCTACAGAGTTGCTAGCCATGGTGCTTAAAACATGGTTGAGGGCGGAGACATGTCTTAACGCAGCGTTCTTGCATGTAAATAAAGAAATGCTAAATATCAATAAAATTATGGATATAATTGGAGGGAAACACAGCCCACTGGCTGACTGTGGATAAAAGGTATTATTTTTTTGCCACACCTATTGGGCGAAAGAGACCCAGAGGAAGTGCAGACGGAGCCCTAGCCAGTCCTCTCGCTCACCTGCTGTCCTCGGTGAGGACGCGAGAAGACACCGTCGCAACGCGGAGGTCGTAAAACCTGGCGAAGGTGTTGGGTGTCACGCAGAGCTGCTGGGAGCGTCTGATGCTCAGAGTGCGGTCAGAGCGCAGAGCGTGTACAGGACACAATAACTCTAAGGCTAGGAGTAGTTAATATCCTATTAGGAATGACAAAAGAGGTATTTATGGCTTGATTTATCGTTTTATTAGGGGTCATAAAAAATTTCTAATATCTGGACACCCTGCACACACACCCCAACCCCACCTTTTTTATGGCTTTTATTAAATTAATTGAACAGATATCAGATGATTGTGTGCTTGATGTGACTCCATCTGTTTGAGTGTCAAGTGACTGCTTGACTGCGTCCCATCCATCTCCCACCCCCTCCTTCTCAACCCTTCACCCGGCGTGGGGTCTTGGGTTATGTGTAATAGTAGAGAGAAAATAAAATGAACATTAGTGAATAAAGGTTTTTAAAGAGCAGGTTCAAATAGTAATAATGAATAGATGCTTATAACAAGCTTAATCAGTGAATTAAATTTAACAGATCTGAAATTCCACTTTTCATAAGATTTAAAAAGTTCTCTCCCCTGCCCTGTCTGTACTATTCAAACAATGTCCTTTTAAAACCATGAAATATGAACGTTTTTCTGATATTCAAAGCGGTCTCTCATCAGAAAAGAGGAACTGAATCTCAGTGGCTAAATACCAAGCCATTAATACTTGTCCTAAACTCTACAAAATCTCTAGTTCAGAAGAAAATCTAAATTAGAAGACTCATCAATAATCAATCCGTTGGTTGATGAAATCAAATAAGCATAAAGCATATAGACATCGACTGTGCGGTGAATCTGGCTGTACGTGTTTATAAAACAAAGATTAAAATAAAATTGCATAGAGACGGCTATTGTCTCCGTTTTGTCAAACAGGCGTGCTGTGTTTGTCAAAAAGAACACGTTTTCCCCTATCTCCCCCTCACAAACTATTTTCACTACGCGACGCAGAGAAAATAATTACTTAAAACATTTAAGAAAGAGGCCAAATATGCGTACTTACCATTGTAGCAAATTATGCACCGGATCTTTTGTGTGGCTCAACATTTCTTAGGAACGAGGCAGAGATCCGTTCAGCTTGGAAGCTTGTTAGAAACTGAACGAACCGTGCAAAGGCAGTCCCGCCTCCGAGGGCGTCAATGGTTGGATCATGCAGCGATCTCATTCGTCGCAGGCAGCGATACGTGCTTCAAAGCAGAGGCAATCACATCTGCAGCGCGTGATGCGTGATGTGCCTGTGTCTATCTGATGACACTATGTTCAGGCCTGGACATATTTACTGCAGGGCAATGAAACCATAAAGTTAGAGAAATAACAGACGCATGTTTTAAAAGAACAAAGAATGTGTTTAGATCTCTCTTTGATGAAATAATATTTTACTTTTACTTATTTTATTTTAAATGAAATAATTATTTTACTTTACTTATTTTTATTTCTTTCTTTGCAGATTTGCTTTAGAGTCCACCGTCGTCAACAAAGGAACCAACGAGACAGTGACCGCTGACAGGTAAAAATTCAATCAATTTCTATATGATGCAACTCACAAACAACATGATCTGATCCGTGCATGGTCATGTGTGACTGAAAGGAAAATTGATGTTACGTTATAGAAGTCTCTACATAACTCATTTCTACATTATCCCTAGACAATGACTGCAACTCCGACGAAAAGAGCTGTTGAGATGAATGAAGATAAGCATCTGGAACATCCCGGCGAAGGTGAAAATATTGTGAAGTAAGATTTTGCTGTGTCTGATGAATGTGTAGGGGGATTTGTGTTTGACAAGACTCTACAGACTGTTAAACTGTACATTTTGGGCTCTCACAATGCACCGGATCAGTCATGCCTGCTTTTGACGTCCGAAGACTGTACGTGCTTCTACCATCAAATTTAGAAAGCAATTAAATTTGACGATAGAATCGGGTACTTTTATCAGTGGGATTCTGTTTCGACTGAGAAGAGGAGATATCGCATGAGGCCGCTACCGAAATATATATCCATATCATATTGCTGGGACAATACTTTTCACAACGAAAATTATTCCGCCGCGATAAATAAACATCTGAAGGACTCTAAAGTTCGCTTTGTGTCTCAAAGCGACGATGAGACGGACTCTGATGAGTCGTACTCGCATGATGAGTACGTCACAACCGATTGGCCTGACATCGCGTTAGACAACCCTTTCGGCTGCTGTTAAACAAATCTATATTTTGGGCATAGTCACGTTCCTCCATAGTGACGTTCCTCTGAAATCGGGCTCTTGTCCGATTTCAACACTCTGCCTTACAGCTACTGACGAGATGACACATAGGGGGATTTGCGATGCTTCCGATTTTGATTTTAGACTGCAACATCCGTTCTTGTGTGTCATCAGCGGTCCTTCGAATAGCGGCAAGACCTATTTTGTAAAAAAGTTGATGGAGAATGGTTTAAATATGATTTCTATGAAAATTGAAAATATTGTGTATATATTTACAATTGTTGGCAACCTCTGTTTGATGAACTGCTTAAATTGTATGACATTAAATTTGTTGAAGGATTACCAACGTCTCTGAATGATGATCATTTGCTTCCTGTCGACAAGACTAATCTTTTGATTTTGGACGATGTGATGAGCGAAGCTAGCGGAAACACGCAAGTGCAAAAAGTCTTTACGCAGTTTGTGCATCATCGTAATCTCAGCGCGATTTACATCGTGCAGAATTTATTCGCTCAAGGCAAATTGACCATAACCATCAGCCTAAACACAAACTATATAATTTTATTCAAAAACCCCCGAGACGCTAATCAGGTGATGGTCCTTGGGGGACAAATGTATCTGGCGAATGTGAAATATTTCATGGAGAGTTATCAAGACGCCACCAGCCAACCTTACGGCTACCTCATATTAGACTATAAAGCGAAAACACCCGAGCAGTACAGACTCAGAACAGGTCTGCTTTCCGACTGTCAGGTGGTTTACCTCCCGAAGAAAAGACTGTGATCATGTCCGCCAAGCTTTGCAAACACCTACCGGTGTTGAAGCTGCTACATAAAGCTATGCCTAATCAACGCAGTCGTCGTCCGACAAGCTCATTTTGGCCCTCTGCGAAGTGGCGCTAAATATTCTTTACGGCACGATACCTGTCACGAGAAGTCAGTATCAGAGACTGAGAAGGAGAAAGTCGGATATTAAATTCCTCGCCGATAAGGAAATCGGCCTAGCGGCCAAGAAACGAGCGGTCAACCAGAGCGGACAGCTTTTTATTGCGCTCCTGAGCGTCGCGGTGCCGTTTATTTCCAGTCTGATATCCGCTAGAAAGAGTTGAGGATGGAGCACGCAGAGAAGCTGTATTTCCTCCCCCAGAATCAGCTGGACTATTTAAAAATCTTCCCCGCCTCGCGAGAACATTCAACAAACTGTTGAAGCGATCTGGATAAAACCATAAGAGATATTGTTACTCAGGACCGATTTGGATCAAAACAAAAAAGCCAAACTCTACTCGGGGGTCCTAACTAGGTTTTTAACGATCGTCAAACAAGGCGAGCACGAAAATGGGGTCTTGACGCTGTTGCTACCGAACCCTAAACCCGGCCGCTCTGATGATAGCAGGCCCCTAGATGACGGGGGCTCCGAAGACGTCGTAGCCGAAGTTTTAAAGAACATGCCGTCGAGAAGCATAAAAAACAGTCGGTACATATTAGACAAAATGTCTAAAGCCAAAGGACTTTGCGCTTGGAACCAGTCGGGCGAATTTGTGTTTAAGGGTAAAGCCATAACGGGTTCGCACATGCTTGATTTGCTGAAAAACATTTTGCTGATGGTCAGAGTTTCTACAAGCTTTCGGAGAATTAAACATATCGTTTTCCACAGTGCCTAATCTACACGTTAGACACGTGATTACCTCTTTGAAAAACAGCCCTGGAGCGTCTGTTAGCACTCCAAAATCATTGTGTTCTGCTAAAAAGACTGTCAAAAAGAAAATGTCTCGTTCCATGTTTCTGAAGATGGATGGGCCGTCGTTCAGATCGACTGCTCTGGATCGTAGACAATGGTTGGAATTTTGACATTGTCATTTCATGTTCTTAAAATAAAAAGCGACAAAAACGATGCTATAGTTTAAGCGTCTTTATTTATAATCACGCATCACCGAGATATTGCACGTTTGCACACAGTGAATACAGGAAAAACATTTTCATCACATGCTCTAGATCTTAATCTTTTCATAAATAACGACACCAATTTATAATTTTTAATACAGTCGTCGTCATACAAGTTCATCATGCAGTCCTCGGTTTAAATGATGTAGGAAAAAGACGCAGTGTTGTCCGCACAAGTCGGATGTAAAATCCTGAACTCTCCTGGCGGAATAAAGCATCGCAGATCGCAGATGTCTGAAATCGGGTGCGTTGACAAAACTGTCGAAAAAACACGCTGTGCGATGTTAGATAAGCTGCTAGCCAGTGCTCTCCAGGCATGGATGAGGGGTGCATGTTAATGATGACCATCGCCGGTAAGGTCTTTAGAGGTCTCTGGGGCAGGTAATCGCTCGGGAGAACGCAGAGAAAATGAGTGTTGCCCGAGATTTTGGTCATGATGGCCATGAGCTATAAAGTATAAATTTTTCCGCTCAGAAGAAATCGACCAGGACCTGTCTGCGGTTAGACACTTCGATGATACTGTCAAACACAGCGTAAACAATCAGGTTAATAGTGTTCGCCAGTGGTTGTTTGAAGCGGGCTTTGAGTCTGATATTGCCGGACTTGATGAGCGAAATGTGCTGGCCACAGTCTTCGTCGGGTGTCAAGTTAAAATCGTAAAGTGAATAGTCTCTTATCAAATCGTCTCAGTTGATAAAGAGAGCCTGGTTTTTAAGGTGTCTCCCCATCGCCGTGGCCAGCTGATAAAACTCTTGCACGGCCGACCCTGACACAAAGTCTGGCTGTAGCGCCTTGGCAGGAAATTGTTGCCCGTCTACGTATACGGCCAGGAACTACAGATCGTAATGCTTGAACGCGAAAGGTTTTTTATCGTCCGCCCCTGTGAACGCGTCATTATCCACCATAGCCATCTTTGCTGTAGTCGATGAGACTCTCGATGATGCATCGGTAAGGGTATCGAACTCTGAGAAATGAGTCCCAGACTGACATCGACCTGCGAAAATATAGTTGCGGCGGGGTAGTTTATCAGGCCCACCTTCGCCGTGTCCGCCATGGCTCCTCCGTTAGGTTTTGTGATTTTAAGACGTAGAAAGAGCAATGTGTTATTAAGATCTATGTAATCGTCGCCGTTCCCGGCTATGAAAAACTCTAGAGGCGACGAGTCCGATATGGCCGATAATGGAGGCACTTACAAATAGGCATTTTTCTCGATGATGGTCTGCGTCAACGGCACTGTGAATAAATCCAGTTCCGACTTTATACACTCACCGGACATGCTGTGTAGTAGCGCCATGTTAAAATATGGTTTGCAGGGACCTCCTCGTGTTTTTCTTCACAGGCTTCTTGTGTTTTTTCTCCTCGACTAAACCCTTCCTAGGCGCGCTCGTTGTTTTCTTTGCTTTCTTTATCAGCTGACCCCGCCTCCTTACACCGGGAGGCATAGACGTCCATTTACGCAACATGACCATGAGTCCCGTTCCCCCTTGAGCATCGGGGCTGTCTCGAGATGTTCGAGATGACGTCGGACGCTATATTTTTAGCGGCTGATTTTAGATGAGGTTTAGCTATGCTGAACCCTCTTTTTAACAAGGGTAAGGCCAGCCTAAACAGCCCTCTGAAGAGACCTCCTAGCCCCGCCCCATACATGACGACCCCGCCCGAGTACCCCGGCAACCCCCCGCCTGCCTGGTTTCGATAATAGTCGATGTAATCACCAGCGTCCATCCCCTTGGGTTGATGGTAGACCATTTTATCTTATTTCACAGGTCTAAAGTGTAGTTTCACAATCACTTTCCAGTAAGAAAACGGTATTTCGCGATTTGGGTCGTCCTTCAATTCTACAGTATTGTCTGTGACGAGCGATTTGTTGACCGATGCGTAATGCGCCTTGTCGTATCTGACACTGATGGTGTCGTCGCCTCCCTTTGTTATATGAACGCATCTTAAAAGGGGCACGTACGAATAACCCACTGATTGGTATTTGATAATGTCGGTATAAACTTACATGGTATAGAAGCCACCATTGATGTCGGCTTGGTGAGGCACCTCTGTAATAGTGCTTTTTGTGAAATCTGCTTTTTCGTGGTAGGCGGAGCGTCCTAAAGCTTCGCCGGGTTTAACACCTAAAATAGCGGCTAGTTTCCCGTAGAAAGTCACTGAAACGTTGGGTTTCGGGGTAAAGGTTAAGATCGAAATATCCGTCGTCGTCGTTAATGGTGTACCAGGTCCTAGGGTATTTAATCTTGACGAGTCCTACTTGCCACTCGCCCTTAAGGTTTATAGTTTTCGCTAGCCTGGTCGTATAACTCGATATACTGTTTTCAGGATAGACTGCAAGAGATGCGTTGCACGGAAGCGTCACATAGAAACCTTGATCGTCCATGACGGCTCTTTACTCAAATGACCTTGTTCGATAAAACGCTGCTCTTTTAAGGCTTCTGCAGATCCACCAAATCTTTTTTATCTATATATCTGTTAAATTTCTCGGGCCATCCTAACCATTTCACTAGAACTAACGTGGATCGACCCTGTTTTTTCTCCTCTAAAATCTTTTCCACCTTGAACGCTTTGTTCTCGCTAGCGGTTATTTTTTTCAACTCTTGCTTGTAAAACACTCCTTCAATGACGTCTCCATCGTAATCAGTCAGCCTGTATACCGGCGCATCACGCGGTATACACGAGGATACAGTGAAAAATTCTTCCGTGTAGTTCCGTTCGTAGCCCTTGGTGAACGCGCCCCTCGTTTTAGAAATCCTGACTACGTCTCCTACTTTATATTTAAATGACGGTTGTTTGTTTTTCTTCATACGACCGTACAGGTTTTGAAACACAAGCTCTTGGTTTTCTATGTTGACGTCCACGGGTCGCATCTTGATACTCCTGTGGTAGCTGGCGTTGTAACTCTGTGTAATGTCCACAAATCGTCTCGAGTTTGTAGCGGTTAAAAATCTCCACATCTGGCTTTTCAATGTTCTATTATATCACTCCACGATGCTCGCTTTCAAATCAGTAGCCATGGCGAAATGATGAACAAAATGTTTTTTCATCAGATCTTGAAAATGTTTGGTAAAAAATTCAGCACCCTTATCTGTCTACAATTTCTTTGGAATGCGTCCCTCTTTGAGTATAGACGCAAACGCCTTAGTAACCTCGACCCCGCTCTTATTCTTGAGTGTTCTGACCCACGCGTACTTGCTGAACACGTCGATGCACATCAGCAAATATTTGTTATTATCGTTCTCCTTGGAATAGGCAGTCATGTCTACGAGGTCGGCTTGGAACTGCGCGTCCGTCACGCACACCACAACTCTATTACGCCTGTAGTTTACAGGGGCCGATCTGTGTAATGTGTACGCGTCCTTGCTCTACAACCAGTACGAAATCTGTTTGTCCTTCAGTCGAACTCCGGTATCCTTCAAGATGGCTGCTTTTAACCTTTTCTTTCCCCCTAGAGATGCCGGGTTGGAAGGATCGTAAAAAACTTTTCTCATAATCTCTGCCATGTTGACGTTTCGATCACACTCGTAAGAATGACTCGTTGTGTGCCATAACGTCTCAGGTTATGTATATAACCTTGTTCCTAGAAGGAACGAGACGCTGCATCGACGAGAACCTTTGGGAACGCCCTCAGCGCGTTGGCTCTGAACAGTGTGTGAAATCAGCCAATGGTGGATTGGAACGTCACGCTGTGACGTCACTGGCCAGGAAGTAGAAATAGCACGTGGCAAACACTGGCCAGATAACTTCTGACATTTCAGTGGTACGTCAGCAGGGGATGCCAAAAGTGTGGTTTCGAGACGCAGCGTCTTCTTCCTTCTAGGAACAAGGTTATATACATAACCTGAGACGTTCCTATTCAGGAACTCGAGCTGCGTCGAAGAGACGCTTTGGGAACAAGATGCCCACGCCTCCAGACTTTTAAATACCCTGCATAGTGTGTGTTTGCTCGCACTGGACAAACACAATTAAGCTTTTAACCAATTAAGCCTTGACCAGGCTCCCTGAAGGGAGGTGGGTTAAAGGCCTGTAGTTCTGCTGGCTGAGGTGTCACCGTAGGTACCTTGGGGCTGTAACCCGCTCGCGTGTACAGGAAGGCTTTGGCCATGCCAGGTGCAAAGTCGAGATGAGTGGCGGCCACTGAAAGGGCCTGAAGGTCACCTACTCTCCTCAGAGAACACAGTGCTAGCAACAGTGTGGTCTTTATCGTTAGTAAATGATCCGAAATCTCCTCTATGGGCTCAAAAGGAGGCCCACAGAGGGCCTCTAACACGACAGCCAAATCCCAGGAGGGCAACCGAGACCGTACTGGTGGCCTTAACCGCAGCGCACCGCGGAGGAAGCGTCTAACTAGAGGTTCTCTACCCAAAGAATGTCCATCAATATGGGCGAGGTAGGCCGATAAAACCGCCACATAAACCTTTAAGGTGGAGTGAGTGACTCCAGTAGTGAACCTAGCCTGCAAGAACTCTAGAACTGTACCAGCTGGGCAGTTAACTGGATCTTGCTGGCGCTCTAAACACCATGAAGTGAAAAGTTTTCATTTTCAGCTTCCTCATGTTTGGGGCTCTGGATTGGAGCAGGGTCTCTACAACCTCGGCTGAGAGACCCGTGGCAATGAACTGGGCCGCCTCAGGGGCCATACCATCAATCTCCACAGCTCCGGACGGGGGTGAACTATCGTCCCCCCTTGTTGTGAGAGGAGATCCCTCCTGATCGGTAACTCCCAC
>JAUMHQ010000140.1:20886-36569 GCA_032361165.1 Enteromius paludinosus | reverse complement strand
CCAGGATCGGTCGTAACCCACCACCTTTCTTGGGCACTATGAAGTACGGGCTGTAAAACCCTGTCCTCATATCGGCTAGAGGGACCGGCTCTATTGCTCTCTTGGCCAAGACTGTAGCAATCTCTGCACGCAGGACAGGGGCATTTGCAGCGTTTACTGACGTGAAGCGAATGCCGCTGAACCTGGGCGGTCACCGGGCGAATTGAATCGCTTAGCCGAGCCGGATGGTCCGAAGGAGCCAACGAGACGGTCTGAGCCCTATCCAGGCATTTAAGAAACGAGCAAGAGGCTGCAACGGGACGACCAGGGTGCCGGTGGAGGGGGAGCGAGGGGGAACGCAGGGACCCGGCCGGGCGTCTCTAAGGCGGTCCGAAGCAGGGTCTGAGTGGATGCCACTCTTACCTGCGTTCTGGCAGAAGTGAGGCTGGAAGTCCGTGGGGTCATCCTCCGGGTGCTCAAACTGCTGCCTGAAACAAGAGGAGAGAGAGTGTGAAACAAAGTTCTCTATACATGACAGTGCATAACACCTCGTCCCCTCAGGGGACCCAGAAATAGAGAAATCTGCTCTTTTGTCGAGTGTTTGGGTACCACTGACCCAGAGTTGAAAACAAAACAAAAGATTCTCCACCCGGCCCTCCTCCGGGGGAAGGAGTGGTGCGTTCACCATCTCCCGTAGAGCAGGCTCCTCCATCCCTGGGTTGTCCGTCCTAGGGCCTCTTGCAACGCCTCTTGCCACCGGGTTCTGCAGAGGCCTGGCCGGACTGGGCGGGTGCCCGACTGCCGGATCCTCGACGCGGCCGATGTGAAGGCTGCTGCGGTGGCTGCGGAGGAGCAGGGGGCCGCCCTCGGCGACGAGCAGACTGAGGCTGGGCCTGCGGCACCCGGGTGCAGGCAGCAGCAGGGCGCTGCGGCAGGATGTGACGGATGGCCTCCGTCTGCTTCTTGGTGGCGGAGAACTGTTGGGCGCATGTTGGCCAGACACAGCCACAGATGGCGCTCTTGGACTACCATCGTAGAAATCGAACGGCCCAGGGCGCGCGCCGTAACCTTTGTCGCACAAAGCGCAAGGTCCGTCGCGGCACGAAGTTCAGCCAGAACTTCTGGGCTGTTACCATCCTGGTGCAGGGCCTTCTGTGCCTTGGCCTGATGGACCTGCAGCAACACCATAGCGTGCACGGAGGAAGCAGCCTCTCAACAGGCCTTGTAAGCATCACCGATGAGGCTCGATGAATGCTTACAGGCCCGGGAAGGGAGCAACGGGTTGCCCTGCCAGGAAGTAGAGGCCTGAGGACACAATTGCATCGCAACAGACCTCTTAACCTGAGGGACCCCCGCATAGCCCCTGGCTGCTCCACCGTCCAGGGTGGTGAAGGAGGACGAGCCACTCGAAAGCTTCCGGGCAGTGAAAGGTGCCCTCAACGTCTGAGTAAGCTCGTTATGCACATCCAGGAAGAAAGGCACCGGGGTGGGACCCTGTGCAGAAGTCCGAGCCACACCGAGGTACCAATCATCCAGCTAGGAGGGCTCGGGACTAGATGGAGGATTCCACTCAATCCCGACCCCCCTGGCGGCCCGGGAAAGCATAGCTACGAGCTACGGATCAGCGTTGGTCGCAGTGGAGCGCCCAGTGGACGCCACACTCGCTTCCGCCTCCTCACCAGAGTCGAACTCTCCTCCCGATGCTGCAACCGACATCCTGTCGTCGGGGGGAGCACCAAAGGTGACTTCCGGCACCGTTTCCGGATGACCAGGAAGCCCCCCGGCAACTCCACCGGTGACGGAGTGTGGGCGACAGGAGGCGCTCTCCGGGGAGAGTTCCTGACTGTCACCTGAATACCAGCCCCTCTCGCCTCGGAAGTGGAAGCTCCGCGGACGCTGCCAGCGTGAGCTCCAGATCTTGGAAGCGGAAGGGGGACGCCACCACGCTCGAGGTAATGGCGCCTGGTCCACAACTCTGCGATGGTCATCTTACCGCAAGCGGAACATCACTCATGATGGCCCATGCACGTAAGACAGTGATCGTGACCGTCCGCCGGAGCCAGGTAACGGCCACACCCAAGAACGCACGGGTGTTATGACATCCTGAAAAGGACGCATCTTTAAAAAGACGTTCCACCCGTAAGCCTTTGCTCTTTTAGGCTTATTTACTCTTTTTGTGAAAAGCTGAAGTGCACAGGGGAGATGGCCGCTCGGATCACACAAGTGGATAGTGCAATGCCAATGTGTCCGCCACTCGACTGGAACCACCACCGCAGCAAACGCTGTAACACCAGCTGTAACACCAGCCGTAACACCAGCCTTCTACGCCAGGTAAGCAGAAGTCGATATGCTCAGGAACTGTCGCATATAGCTCGGCTCCGAAGCGAAAAGCTAATGAATGCTTATTCGCTGACCTACTTATACTCGCGCTGCGACTAGGTTCAGCTGGATATTAATCAGCATGTGCCAATTTCATTGGCGTGTTTGTATACACGCAGAGTTGATTTGCCATCTCGAAGCGAGATTCCTATTCGGCGGTCACCGACGTGACTCTGAGTGATCGACTGAAAGGGAACAGCCCATTTTTATAGATGTACTACTAAATAAAAATAGCCATTTTATTTACGTTATGTAAAAGTAGCAGATCTTTTCAAAGTGTAAATAGTAGCTAGCTAATTAGATTTATAGCCTACTTATAAATGGTGACAGATACCAGTATTGTTGTATATTAACAGGATGTGATAATAACATAGAATGTGAATTAGCATTAAGAAATAGCCTGTATGCTGCCTTATTGGGTGGACAAGCTGTCCATAATAGCCCTTTACCTGTAATCAAACCACAGACTCCATGGTGACTTAAACTAGAGTTTAAGGCAGAAATGCAGATGAAACACTGTGCCATAACTGCATTTAGAAAACTTTCCGATACACAAACGAATAATGGATTTACTGTATTACCACTTAATGACTGCATTATAACTAAGGCAGTTAAAATCCACTTTTCTGATGCGTCATGTGATGAAAACGAAAGGAAAGAGGGTTCGGCAAGAAATGCTTTCAATCAATCGGACATGCTTTACTCAAGCGCATTACTCTGCTGACGGGCACTCTCTAAAACAAGTCTTTTGTTCTGCACTTTTACTTCCCGAAACATGAGGGGTTTTTTTCATTATTTATTTTTTCTCGAAATGTAATGACTTTAATCTCGTAATTTAACAAGTTTTTTTCTTGTAATTTAACGACTTTAATCTTGGAATTTAACGAGTTTATTCTTGTTATTTAACAATTTTTTTCTTGTAATTTTATGACTTTATTCTTGTTATTTAACAACTTTTTTCTCAAAATTTAATGACTTTAATCGCGTAATTTAACGAGTTTATTCTTGTTATTTAACAAGTTTTTTTCTTGTAATTTAACAACTTTAATCTTGTAATTTAACAAGTTTATTCTCGTTATTTAACCATTTTTTTCTTGTAATTTAATGATTTTATTCTCGTTATTTAACGACTTTAATCTCGAAATGATTAAAAAAAATGTATTATTGCTTGGCCCTAATCCTCTTCCATACTTTTCAAATCATCAGGACTTGCCTAAAATAAAATCGATGTAGCCTACATACTAATTTAATTCAATTCATATAAAAATAGTGGCATTTATCCTTGCATCCTTGTTGTGTGATTCTTCACCCGTAACAATACCCACCACACATCCATACTCTTCTTCTTAGCGGCTCTTGATATTGTTTGTCTCCTGGTTGTTCACATTCTACTGAATGAAAGATAAAACTAGTGACTTGCCGCCACCTACTGGCAACACACAATTGACATTGTTATAGGATGATTTGATGCAATTTCAGTTAATTAGATCATTTAATATTTATATATTGTACGTTTTCTTTTTAAAACATTAATCTCAACATGAATTTATGAAAATAATTTCCAATATACCTACAACCCACTTTCTGTGCCACCTCTGCACTACAAATAAATGGTTTATTAATACTGATTTCAGGTGATCTGTAGCTTATTCGTCTTATTCTATTGTTTTTAATTACAATTTTGATTCTAACATTGAAGATAACATACTAGAAAAATCCAATTACAAGGGTCATAAATGCAATATTTTTTGATTATTGATCAGATGGTGCTTCTGAATATTTTGATGGCAACTAGTTGAACCTAATTGCATTTAATGACTTGCAACTGCAAGTGCAAACTCAAATCTCTGATAGTTCCATTTATAATTCATGATGTTTTAGCACTTGTAAAAGGCACAATAATGGACTGTCGTAAGTGAAGGCTGTGGTTTTCTCTGAAAACATTTTTCATGATTAAAAAAAATTATAATAATAATAATAAAGGGTGATATATTGTAGGCTGTTAGATGCTGTAATAATAATTACAAATTAAACAGATTGGGGTGTACTTATATATATTCCTTCTGACTAACAGTTTCCGAGTTGTATTATGTAATTGTCATCATGTGAAAATGCATTAAGCCCCTCAGCAGACACACAAATGAATGCTATAAAAGATAAGCAAAAGCACATTTCTATTGATTTCTATAATTTGAACCCTGCCCACAACATTAGATGTTTCTCTTCAAATAGCTAACAGAAGGATTATTCACACAAAACGCAAATACATTCAAGTAACAATGAACAAAGGTAAGAATATTTTGAATATTTTTGTGTTATGAATCTTTAACTATCTTCACACTGTTGATCATGTCAACTATCTGTATATCTGTATAGTTCAAATGGCAGTTTATCCTGTCCTGTTTATCTTAACTTGTTTTCCATTTGTGTCTTTAAAGACTAAATAATTGATATTACAATTAATATTTTTTTATTCTTATTTTTGACTCTTGGGGTGAGAGAAAATCCTTTATAAATATAAACATATGTTGAAAATGGTTATGAGATTAAATTGTATTACTGTGCTGGCTGGTTTGTTTTTATTGCTTCACACAGAGAGGCACTTGATTGTAAAACTGGCTGTTGTCGTCCTTTTGTTCTCGGGTAAGAATCTCACACAAATTTCATATAGACCTTTTGGTTTAATGTTAAACTTTTTTTAATCTTCAAGATAAAAGTTTTTAAATCACCTATGGTCTTTATACATTTAGGGCCGATTTCCCGGATAGGAATTAGATTAAGCCAGGACTAGACCTTTGCTAGTTTAGGACATTTAAGAATTTTTTTAAACATCTCTAACAAAGATGCATTATCTGTGAGCATTTTCAGACCAAACAATGGCAATGATGTATTTTAAGATAGTTCATAGCAAGCCTTTTCCAGTTTAGACAGCTCCTAACATTTATTTTAATCTAGAACTAGTCTTAAACACTGTTCGGGAAACTGCCCCTTAATGTTTATGATTTAAAAACATGTTTCTCCATTTCTGAATCAGGAGAGAACTGGTATTTACATTAATTCGAATCAAAATACAATACATAAGAATGATTCTTTTCTTTCTCAGCTGTCTTTTCTGAAAGGAAACCAGATTTTGGAGTGATCACAGCCTGTGTCAATAAAAACCAAAGCCTAACAGTTGACTGTTACTACCCAGCTTGTGACAACAATCCACCATTTAAATGCAGCTTGTATGAGAGTGAGAAGGACAAAGAAACAGAAATTGCAAGCTCACACAAGGAAATGGTAAACAACGATGTTTCATTCTATAATATATCTAACTTATGTCGATTCATTATCAAAGAACATGCCAAGATTTACCAAAACCAGACAAAGACTTACGTATGCGCTCTGTCACGGAGAACAAGTAAAGAAAATAAGACACTCAAAGTGGAATACACTGGGAAAGGTTAGTGTCAGTTTCTTAAAACCTAATCTCCACCAATAAATAATAGTTTGTTTTTGTAAAAATATGGATATTTTGTGTCAAAATACTGTTTATCTAGATTTGTTGTGTTCAGATCTTTGCATTCTTTCTATCTGTCTGTCTATTTAGTTCATTATCCTCCACAATTTAACTGACAGATTAAGTATCTTTTTCTTTATTTTTTTTTAGATAAACTAAAGACCTGCAAAAGTGGATCATTTCTACATGTCTCCAAATTGCTGTGGTTAATACCATTTATTTTCTTCCAAGAAACTTACTTGTAAAAACATCCTCAAAACCATCTACTCAAAACCTACTCATAGAAAAAAAAAATCACATGACAAATTAACCCTCATAAGTCCCTTATTTCTTGTTTACAGATAGGGTCTTTGGATAGGATAGGATCTTCAACGTAATCAATAAATTTTTAATGATACAAATAATATATAATTTTGTTCGTTTACTTCTCATCTATACATTAATGCTGTGTTTTCGGCAATATTAAGAACTTTGGGACCTATTTACCACGAAATTCCCTTAAGTACCTTTTTAGTTTGCTTGTAAAATATAATTTTTTTACGGAAAAATCACTTAAATGATGGCATACATTTTTTTAAAGTTGTTTCTGGATGTTGACCCAGGAGTTGGGTGTACAATTCTGCCATCTGTTGTTTGAAGATAAACCTATGGGGGTTACAGTTTACGTAATAATTTGTTTTGACCAATAGGGGGCCCATAGAGACCCATTCATTTTACGAGTAATGACCAACTGATCATAACACAACTTCTTAGATTTTTTTCAGAATTTATTTATATATTACCATTAGAAAAGACATTAAAAATATATTTGTGTGTGAGAGAGAGTGTGTGTGTGTATGTGTGTGTGTGAGAGAGAGTGTGTATAAGTGTGTCTAAAAAGTGCTGTCTGCGGCAAACATACCTATGTAAGAGTGTGTGTTTGTGTGTGAATGTGTGTGTGTGCGCGTGTGTGTAAGTTATGCGTGTGTGTGTGTGTGTGTGTGTATGTGTGTGTGTGTGCGCGTGCGTATGTAAGTTTTTGTGTCTTTGTGAGTGTGTCTTTGTATGTGTGTGTGTGTGTGTGTGTCTGTGAGTGTGTGTGTGTGAGCATGTTTTTTCTACATTCTATTTGTACCCTAGTACCAGACCTTTTCGGTGTAAAAAATGTCAGTTTTATGCTGAGTATTTTTTATTTTGACGAATGAAAAAAAAACGCTTTTTATTGCATTTCCCATTCATTTTCAATTGACCCCAAAGACCCTATTTGTAAAAAAAAAATTGCATACCTTCAGAAAGACCGAATCAAGTCCAGTTTTTTATGTAAATATAGATGGAAAATGAGGAAAAGTCACAAAATTTTATTCCATTGAGATGAAGGGAAACACTTTTTTTCGTTAATGAAAAGGTGGTCGGGGTCATATAGACCCCAAGGTCCTTTTTAAAATCTGAAAAGATTTATAAAACACCAGACATCATACACTTACAGATGTTTACAAGAAAACTGAGCATCATACAAACTCAAGCTGAAACGTGCACCTTTTTTGCTAGGAGACTCATGACAAATGAAAACAAATGGGTTGTAAAATCGTCTGAAAATATCAAAGATGTTTGATAACCCCTGACAGAATCAATGTCTGTAACCACCATGATAAACTTCCTGATTTTCTGTGGAATCTGTCAGCTTTAATCTGCAGACTGGCTCTGACTTTCCTCAACTAGCATCAGCTTGTTCAGACTGTAAAATCGGGGGGGATATCGTGTAGTGTATTCCAGGCTTAACACATGCTGTGCATTTATGTGTTTATCAGCATTCACCTTTGTTCCATTTCCTGACAGTGACGGCTGCTCTGGATCCTGTTCTCATCCTCATGAAGCCACAGTGAGCTGTCGCTGTAACTGCCACTGCGAGAATGCTGGATTATAGTTGTGTCTCTGAAAAAAAAGAATAAATATACAATAAATCTGTCACTCTGCACAGAATTAAGAATAAGGCGACATAAAAAAAAAATTTAAATCACAAAAATGTTAATACTTCTGTTAATGTCTATGTAAATAATTTAAAATCTTGTAAATGTGAGGAATAAAAGAGACAAATTAACAAATTGATAAGTACAAAAAAACTGAAAAACAAAAACAGCCTCAGCTTTAATTCCAAAGTGTCAAAAAAAAGCAGCATGGTCAAGAATCTCTTTGAAGAAGCCAGGCACTGGTGTATCAAAGTTAAAAAATTTAACGAGAAACCACTGACATCAATAAATAACAGCAGAGAAAAGACATTATAACGTACGCAGTCGCTGTTGCTTACATAAAGTTGCAATGCAACATGAATTTGTAATACATTTATACTTTTTTTGCTCAGTTTTTGCAACACATTTAGCAAATTTTTATTGCTTAGTGTCTTCATCTTACATTCAACACAAGCAATTGAAAGCAATAGAATGTACAAGAGCGACCTCTATCTACTTGTAGGTATATAACACACCTAGTTCTCTGCTATGACAAAATCAAAAATCCAAGTAAAGCTTGAGTTATCTATTTTTAATAAAACTGATAATAATGAATGTATATATATATATTAAGACTGTTAGAAATAAAACTAGAACTATGGATCATCAACGTCTGTTTCAGATGCTACTTTTATTTCATTGTGTTTTTAAAAATGGTCAGCTACGTGACAAATTCTTAGACCGCATTGCTAAAACTGCCTAGTCCCGCAGATTTGCTTTATTCAACATCAGGAACATCAGCCCTTTCTTTTGAAACATGCCACACAACTCCTTGTTCAAGCTCTTGTTCTGTCCAGGCTGCAATGCTCTCTTGGCAGGGCTTCCAGTTCTATAAACCTTTACAATTAATCCAGAATGTGGCTGCAAGACTACTTTTTAACGAGCTAAAAAGACTGGCTAGCTTTATAAACATGTAATTGTTTATTCTGAATATTGTTGACCGTCAATAAATCGTTTTTATGATTTGTGCGTTATCAGTAAGTATTCCTTTTTTGCATTGAGGCACAGAATTCTTTAACTGACTGACTGACCGTATACACAGCGTATGAAATGAGAAAGAAATTGGCCTCGCCAAGCAAATCTTAGCTGGCCCTGGTGGGCTAATTCCAAGGCAATATCTTTTCTCAAGCATTGAGCTAAAGTGACTTTCCATGACAGCTGGAGCTTGTAATGCAACGCTTGCATTTTGGAATGCTGAAACATGACTTGGCATTTTGGAGACTGGAGAAAATGAATCAGCACATACATATGTGCAGACAAGTTCTCAGGGTATTACGTTGAACAGCATTTTAAACATCTGTTTTCAGGATTGTACTGTAAGTCAGGGATATACTTTACAAGTTAGGGTTAGATACATATAACTAATAAAACTGACCCTTGACCACTAAACCAGTCTTAAGTGTTAGTTTTTAGAAATTGAGATGTTCTTAGCAATGCATATTACTAATCAAAAAAGTTATACTTTATTTACGCTAGGAAATTAACTTTTGGCATTAAAAAAAAAGTCTACAATTTAGACCCATACATTGTATTTCTGGCTATTGCTACAAATATACCCCAGCCACTTATGACTGGTTTTGTGGTCCAGGGTCACATATGAAATGATCAGAGCATAGAAACTTGCTTTGACACATTGATTTGGTCAACTTTGGCTTTCTCAATGGATGCTTTGAGGCAGGATTTTCTTTAAAAGTGCAAATAACAATCAATTTCACTATTTATTTGTCTGGGTAGACGTTCATGTGTGTACACTGACCTCTGTGCTGCAGCTGTTGCTGCGGCCTCCATGGCAAACTGTCTCATTGCGCTCTCTTCTAAGTACTTCTGTTCCCAGCGTGTCATATCAGCCTCCAATCCCAGAATCCTTTCCTCTCTCTCCCTTAGCAGATCCATTAGTGCAGGAGCACTAGACTCACATACACTAGGGGGAACACCTACGCCAGCACGCTACACAGGGAGAAACACTGGTCATGAGTATATTGGGCTTTTCAACACATAAGTCAATTGAAAACTCCCTTTCATGGCAAATATGTAATGTCACTGGATTGACCAAATGAACTTCTAAATATGAACTTTTCTGAAAGATATCTCATTTCCTTCCAGCTCATACTGCAATGGACAATTGTTGCTATGACAGTAACACCAGGATGAGCTTTGAAAGAGCAACCAATCCAAGATCAAGCGAAAACATCAATAATCAAATCAGCATATGAAGACCGGACACCAATACTTAAACAGGCAGTTGCTATTTAAAAATACAGGCAATCACTGCATTTTAATCCTGATATAAACAAATATGCTACACACATGTGCCATGAGGAGTTTTTTATTTAAATTAGATTTATAATAAATAGATCATCTCAACATCTGGTGCAAAATCAAAATCCTCAGACTTCAGCTTCCTTCAAACCAGCAATCAAAGACTTTATAATATGACATACAAACATACAAAATGACTTTTAGGCTCAATTTTCTGTAAATCTGATTCAAAATATAAAATAGACTGTGGCAAGAACTATAAAAGAAAAAATTGTCAAGTGTTGGTACTGTAATGAAGAGGTTTCGAGCGCTGACCTGTTGCGTTCGCAGTGATTCTAGTTCTCTCTCCAGACGAGTGCGTAGACGTCGTTCCAGCTGCTCACGTTTCTCACATGCGACCTGGAGTTGTGCTAGTGCCTGCTGCAACCGTTCCACCCGCTCCACATACTTCTGCTTTTTACTCAACTACAGCACACGGACAGACAGCAGAGACATTTAGTCAAATCAACATACATTAATAATAACTAATAAGTATTGAATAATCCTTATATATGTGGCCTTACAATCAGCATGTGGCTAGATTGTAATGATATGAGATTAAAAGTTTATTCGATCTATTGCTATGGGGCCATTCAGTATAATAAAATGTCTAAAATGTCTTTTCAAAGCACTTGTTTAAAGTAGTTTATATGTCAATGTTAATGGCATTGAATTAATATAACATTTGCATCCCCAAATTACTGTTGATTTTTTTTTATTTCAGCAAAGCATCATTATTGTGATCAACGTTTGTGTACTTATGCATTAATAATAAAAAAAGATGGATGACTTTTTGTGATGGGGGTCGAACAGCAATACAACTGAGAAATAATATGAGAAATGCTGAAGTTGATTCACTATTACTAATATAAATGCCATTTCATAAATACAAAGATGCTTTGGCATAATTTACAGAAAAATCATCAACACTAATAATACAAACCTCAACAATGGTGACAATCATCAAACTCGTATAAACAGATCAACTGCAATGCATGCTGGGGGTCATGAATGAGTACTATGTTGATACCCAGCATGCATTTCAGCTGTTACCATTGTTGAGTTTCATACACAAATTCTTCATGTCTTCATAGAAAATTAGCTGTACCACTGCTTTAATCTCAATGTAGTATCACACCTGTGACTGAAATGGTCACCATCACCTGATCCCAGTGGATCTTAGTTTTCACAATAATAGTAGTTTGTTGAAATCTCAACATTTTTTTCAACATTAATCGTGGGTGCAAAAATAATAATAATAATACATTTTTAACATTGATTTAATGGTTGCTTTCTATCAGGGGATTTATGCAGGATTTATGACATGAACAGTAAAACAGACCTTCTTAATTCTTAATTACACCCCACCAAACCCATGACACATATGGGGTTTATTGGTAGACAAGAGAAATGCTTCCTTCCTACTTCCTTCTAAACTTTAACCACTGGTCTCATTGTTGGACAGTGTAATTTTCTAAATGAATGATTTAGATATTTAAAGTGATGATACAGTACAAATATACTGTTCATTGTCACGTTTTATAAGATTTGCTTTGGGTTTTTTTTTTATACTGTGGAATAATTTTTCAGTAAATATATATATATTTTATTGTTTCATTTTAGGTCAAACAAAAAGTAGTATTGTCAAAAATTGCAGTATAGTACAAATAATATACATATAATATACATATATACACTTAACACAATCATTAACAGATGTAAATAAATGAAGAAAAAATAATGGTAAATAATAGCAATAATAAACATATATAATAGTAAAACAAATAATAATAATAATAAAAAAATAATAATAATTATACAAAAAAAATAATGACAAAGCAAATAAATTTTAAAAAATATTCTTTGTTTTAAGGGATAATATAAGTGAATGTAGGGGAACTTTAAACCTACAAATGTCACACAGTCCATACTGCAATTTCATATGCAAAACCAAATATTAGCTAGATATGCATTTCTAATCATTTTAATCACAAAGCTAGTTTCATTCAATCATCAATGATGAAAGCGCAATTAATATTTACTTAAAAAATTATCTATTAGGTTAAGACTCACCTCTTCCTCTAGTTTAAGGACTTTACTCTGAGCATTATTTAAAGCCTGCTCTAAAATCTCAATGTGTCGTCGCTGATCCTCATTGGCTGATCGGAAATTGTCTGCCTCTATCTCTAATTTTTCCAGATCTTTCAGGCTTTCTCTTCCTGAGGAAAAAAATTAAAAAGGTGTTTTAGAGGGCTTAAAGGTGCACTGTGAAACTGTTTTTTTTTTGGGATGTAGTTGCCAATTTCACAAAGCTGCAGTGGCTGGGGAACTTTAAGTTTAGGTAAACAATCTTTATATAGTTAAGAATTAATCAGAACCCATGTAGACAGAGAATGTTTTTCGCATGTATTGTGATGCCACCAAACCAGATACAAATAAGGTTGGAATTGTTTGGTTATGTCAACTTTATATTCTGTCTTCAACTAGCTATGTGTGACAGGCTAGAGTTATACTTAGAGCACTACTCTGGAAATCTGAAGGTTTATGGTACAACTGTGTTTGCCTGTGAGACTGGCAGAAAAAAGAAAGTCCTATAAGGCATGACATAAGTAAAGATGAATAATGTTAACCTTCAATTTGTAATACAAAACAGTTTTGAAAACGGTTATTTTTAATGTACTTGCTCAATAATGGTATTCTCCCCAGAGAGAGATTTGAGTGCAAGAGAGGAAAAGGGATGTGACAGGAAGGAAGGGAAGCAGGAAATGGTTTGGGTTGAGTAGCCAGACACATATTTTTAACAGTGAACAGACTCAGTATAAGGACTCATGCAATAAGGAGTAAAATCCCACTTTGTGAAAGATACAGGTGTCCGTCCTCTTGTCCCTTCAGCTCCTGACTGGCTAGCTGTTGATTGGCTGTTTCCAAACGTTCTGAAAAACACATCAAAAAGAAGTTATGCCACAGGACACAAGAACAGCTAAAGTAAGCTGAATCAACAAACAAGCAAACGCAATACTACAGCTACCTAATCACAAAGTGAAGCGATAAAATTTGTTTGAATTTGTATAAACCACAGTTTTCATTTTAAATAATCTCACCTCTCAAGTCTCTGTTAAAATCATGAAGACGCCTGATCTCCGCCTCTAGCTTATTCCTCATGGTCTTTTCCAGAGCATCCCGTTTGGATGAGCTCTTCACTAAACCCTCATATGCCTCTGACAGGCGCAGAGTCTCTGCCTCCAACTGGAAAACAGCATAAACAAGCATTAAAATGTCTTCCTCAGCATGCTGAAGTAGCCATACTGGGCACTAGCTCAACAATATTTTCATCCAAACAGCAACCTGTTCCCGTTATACTTTTAGAGACAAGTAGACAGACACACGGACAAGTACCCGCTGTAGTTTGCTGGCCTTCTCATTTTGCTTTTGAAGTTCTTGTCTAAGGCTTTGGTTCTCTTCTTTTAGGTTCTCCAGCATTTGCTTGCCATGGTTTACCATGGAAAATGTTTCCCCTGGGAAAGGCTGTCCAAAAGGGGCCACACAAGAAAACAGCCCCTGGGTTACAGATCCAGTCTGACCTGGAGGAAATGCCAGGGACTGAGATAGGGATATAGCCTGATATTGTTGCTGAGAAGCCTGTGAGGGCATGATACAAGTCTCAGACGTCATGGGACTGGTCTGTGTTTGGTACTGTGATGTAGACAAAGGGCATTGTCTAAAATACAGAAAGACAGCAAGTGAAATGTAAAAAAAGACAACACCTGTTCATCAAATGTGTATACGAATTTCATATAGAATTATAACTATAAAGTTCAGGAGTCAGTTTAAAGCAGAGACAACTATAATCAAGTCACTATTGTTTTGGCTTCCAGCATAAACACTGAGAAAGAGTTTTAATGGTCCAACATATCAGTGTTTGCCTGAGCCTAAGCAGTTTAAGTTTCTGTTACCTTGCTATATTTCTAAGTGGCGCTGTCTCCAACATGGCTGCTGTCAAGGTATCACTGCTGAAGTGGCCATGTTCCAGAGAATCTGAGTTGCTGTGTAATGTGGGCGAAAGTATAGTCTGTACCTTGAACTTAAAGGGATATTCTGGGGGAGGTCCTCTTTGATCCAGAGTCCATTGTGGAGAGTTTAAGGGTTGTGGTGGCAGTTGTAGGGTACTCATGGAGGTCTTACCAGTTAGCGAGAGAGAATCTGCTGTATTATCAGCTCCACAAAGAGCAGTGTCTCCTGTGCAAGGTGAATTAGACGGTCCTACACTTTGCTTAGCTCCACTGCATTCTACATTGAGTTGCATGATCCTTTCACTTAGAGAGCGAACATGACCCTGTTTCAACTCTGCCAGACCTTCATCACAAAGAAACGTAGCACCAGTGCCCCCTTGCTGGACCCACGATTGACCCTCCAAATAAGCCTTCATGGGAACTGCTGAGAGAGAGGTGTAAGAGGATGAAAGAGAAGGAGGGGAAGAAAGTGGGCGTGTGTTAGAAAGTGATGGCAGACAGGAATGTGAGCTTGCAGGACTGCCAGACATTGTTGACAACTGTTGCATCTGCTGAAATGAGTTGTGCTGCAGCTGACTCTGGTAGACAATGTTTTTATTGCCCTCTTTGTGAAAGTCCTGGTCCTGATTTTGTTGAAAACTGTTTGACGGGTCATCTGGAATTTGAATACTCTGGTGATTGTGGCCAGGGATTTGGGACTGAGGATCTGTCGGACTTTGCTGCCCTTTGTAAAGCTGAGACTGGATTTTAGCCTCCTCGTATGATGGAAGCTCCAGGGTGTCAAATCCAGGTGAAGTCTGGGCTGCTTGGACTGCACTACCTGCACCCTGGCTCACACCAGTTTTTTCCATGGAGCTGCTGTCCACTTGATGCTCCTGACCTTGAGGTTCCTGTCGAGACTGAGACTGTAGGGGCATAAGCTGATATGAATGGGCTACTTGCCCCTCCTTTTGAAGGAGCAGGTTTTCTGCAGATGTGGGGTTGCTTGGCATCTGAGAGCTGTTGTTTTCTACCCCTCCTCTGATTCCACTTGTTCCGTATCTGAGATGTTCTTGCATAAGCCTGTGAAGCACGGTTCCAGATGCACTCTCCTCAGAACCATGCATGTCTGCTGCTGCACGGGTAGGCAAAAGGTAGCACGGATATGTTCAGAGGAATTTGACGATATTATCTGCAAAATAAAAGAGGTAAATAATTATTCGGTAACACTTTACTTGAAGGGGTGTGCATAAGACTGACATGACATACGTCATAAATATGAAGGAGGTATTATGCATGTTTATGACTTTGTCATGACAACTTGACATAAACCAATACATCAGAATCAGGAGGTGGAGATGGGAGGGTGTAGGAGTCAGAGGGTGGAGATGGGTAGGTTTATGGGAAGAGATATGTGGGTTAAGGAGTCAGGGGGTGGAGATGGGTAGGTTTAGGGGTAGAGATGGGTGGGTTGAGGAGTCAGGGGGTGGAGATGGGTAGGTTTAGGGGTAGAGATGGGTGGGTTGAGGAGTCAGGGGGTGGAGATGGGTA
>JAUMHQ010000139.1:60322-73089 GCA_032361165.1 Enteromius paludinosus | reverse complement strand
ATTACGGGGACACTGAAAATGTCCTCATAAAACACCTACATATTGTAATACCTATGTCATACCCATGTCATTATACAGATTTGTGTCCTCATAAACCACATAAACCCGCACACACACACACACACACACACACACACACAAAATATAAATAAATAAAAATAATAACTATTTAACTGTAGATAAAAAAATTAAATAATAATCAAGTTATTGAATCATAATGAATGAAAAAGTAATGCTAAGTCATTTGTGATTTAGAATGGAAATACCTTTTTCCTCTTTTAGATTATGCTAAATATATTTACACTCGCATACATACACAGATGACGTTTTTGTGGCACAGTTGTAATCTACACACATTTATAAGGATTTCCTCAGCAAACAACTGGATTTGAAAGTAGAACAAAAGAGCTGAGGTTTTTTCCATTGGGTAATGTTCAGGTGGAGTCTTAAGCACATTACCCATCAGGGAGTTTAATGTGAATGTGGATGCCTGCGTATGAATGTGGGGATGAGGACACAATAAATAACTCTCTCTGGCTACCTAGAGGTAAACGACTCGGCGCTGGTGAGCACTGAGATTAAGAAACAAAAGCAGCAGGACAAAAGACTATCCTTTTTTCAAGGATTCAAACAGGGTGTCGGTTTAATTGCCAATGAGTGCCCATCTCCTCCCCCTTATACCTGTGCAGTTACATCTTCCATTGGTTATCCGCTGTATTATTTCTATAATGTCAATGGCACATGTACTGTACCCTGCACACATGCAATTTGTTTGTCTAAACATAGCCCTGGATGCCTTAATTTATTGTTTTTCTTATTTTTAGGACAATCTTATCCAGATCTTTTTTTCTTAATAATATATTTTGAGAGAGCTGGACATCTGTCCACTGCAACAGACAGTGAAGAAGTGAGATTTGCATCGCAAATGTGATGTTTGTGTATGGTCGGAGGGGTCCAATTTCATTTCATGTAACAGTGTATGTGACAAATAAAGGCTTATCATCATCATTAATGGTCATTTTTTCAGAATTTAAGGGTTTTGATTGAACCCTTGAAGTATCCCGTTAGTAGCTGTATTCAGTTATAATAAAACAAAACAAAAATTCCACTTGAATTAACCTGGTTCATTTAGATCAGGGCTTTCTAAACTCGGTCCTGGAGGGCCGGTGTCGGGTAGAGTTTAGCTCCAACTTGCATCAACACACCTGCATGAAAGTTTCTAACATGCCTAGTAGAACATGCTTAGCTGCTCCAGGTGTGTTTAGTAAGGGTTGGAGCTAAACTCTGCAGGACGCCGACCCTCCAGAACCGAACTTGGACAGCCCTGATTTAGATGTTGCAACTTTAAGCACATGCAAAACTGACAAAACTATTCTTTCAGTGCATTAATCATTTCGTACGTATGTTGTTTTGTATTAAATACCTACATAGCCCGCTTTCTGCTTTAACATTTATATAGAATTATGAGTAAAAGTCAAAAGTAATCTGCCACGGTGGGTTAGAAGTAACTTTAAACCCTGAAACACAATTATTCATTATATTGGAGCAGTCTGCAGTAAATTAGCAATAAATTATTGTGTTAGTACAACTTTCGTAATACTCAGCTGCTAGCGCAGAGCTAACGGCTATCCTAATGAGCTGATTGCTGGTCATCAATCACTTGAGCTAATCCGTCCACCTATCACTTTTACCTGCAGGCTCACTCCTGTAGTTTTCGTCTTTCTTACTGAATATTGCCACTCATTAAGCCTTGGCTATTTGTCATGTGCCCTCGGGTGTACAAGCACTGATCTTGTCCATCCTGTAGCATACAATAGACTAGCTCATGGGATGGGATGCTTTCTTGTACACAATTCAATTCAGGTGCTTTCCATGTCTATAGGAACCAAACTAATCAGTTGAATACTGAACTGATTATAATAATCTGCTTGACAGCTCAGTCAGATTGAAAAGTCTTCATGTAAGCTACTCAATCAATACAATCTGAAAGAAATATCGATCAGACTGAAACCCCAATCAATAGCAAAAATGTTAGCACATAAACGGTTCAATGCTATCTTCTCAGTCGGATTCAAAAATAACTTGTGCACATGTGTGTATGTTTGCAGGGTACTTTTATAATAAGATCTCTGAAATGTTTTACCTCTTGCGAACATACTGAAGTCTTATGAATTGGTGACTAGAGGAGACTGAATATTGACCATGTACATACGTAAACTAAAATGTGATGAACATTGGTTTACACTTTGTTTCGATAGTCCACTTCAGACATTCTACTAATTATAAGTAACTTTGTTACTTGACTTATGTCAACTAATTCTCATTAATTTGCAAATCGCATGTCTACTAACTCTCAGGGTAGACTGTTAGGTAAGGTTTAGGGTCAGTAGAATAAGTTATTGCATATTGCAACGGTTCTCATAGTCAGTATGTTGTATGTTGTGGACCCAGTGTTAGACATGTAGTTGCAGAGTTACTTACTGTTAGTAGAATGTCTAAAGTGAACTATGGAAATAAAATGAATGAAATTTGTGCATGTAATCATACCTATACTTGTTTGTGGCACAACAGCTTGGAATGTAATTATTGAGAATTTACAATGTCGTAAAATAGAGATGAACAGGACTTCATGATGAAAGGCCTGACGAAAAGCTGTGATGTCTCAGCCTTGATAAAATCTTTATAATAGAAAAAACAAAAACACAGGTATGGCACAGCACCATATAACAGGGATCCAAGATGAATGAGCAGCCTAACAGCATTTTTGCAGGTACATTCTCAGACGGCGATGCACTGCAAAAAAAGTCACTTTTGAGATACAAGCAAAAATATGTACTTTCAAGGCCCAACAGCTGATTTAGACTCAGAAAAAAGGAAGGATGAAGTGTTCCCTTTTTTTTCTGCAAGATAAGCATGATGATATAATCCCAAGATTCCGTGTTTAGTTCTGCTATCATTTCCGTAATGCTCATGTGCACATTTTTAAACAGAAATAACAGTGTCCAAAAAACTCCAAGTGGAGTCCTGCAGCTTTCTGCCCCCAAAACCTCTTTGTTGACGGGATCCATTCCAATCCCAAAGTTAGTGCGCTCTTGCCCTGTGGCTACCTTTTATTCCGCTAATGGTGATGAAGACGAATGTGGTGCCAAATGGAAGCAAATGGATTTCCCAAGAACCATGCGGGAGGAAGAGCAACAGGGCCATCACCCTCAAAGGAGAGAATAGAAATTTGAAACCCTTTTTACACTGGCAATTTTAATCAGTAATTGCATTGTACACAATGTTGATTTTCGGGGTTCAGATATGATATCGAATAAATGGATTTTATGATTTGGGAGCGTTATGCAACTCTCCAAATGTCTTAAAACATGTCTGTGTTCAGTAGTTCTGGTCATCTCAACAAAGACAGTCTGTTAAGATGATAAGGAGATCCATGGAGCCTTGGTCCTTGGAGATATGGCAATGCACATACATAGAGGAGGCATTATCCCGGACCCATTATTTGACACCATAAGTATCTGTTAGTTCAAGGGGCAAGTCTTGTGCTACATACAGTAACACTGCATTACATTGGCTACATCCTCTCATCAAGTAAGGAATGCATGCTAGCATATATGCATAATTGTATGACTTAAGTCTGTAATTTGCCGGGTGGGTGTTGACAGGGGCACACAGGGTCACCTTGCACTGCAGAGAAGCCTTGTTCTTCAGTGACCAGATCACAGACAATGCACCGTCTTCCAGTGCAAATGCTTGCCCATGAGATTAGGATTTGAAAGCCTCTTCAAAGAATTCCTGATTTGCTCAAGCAGTACTTTGCTTTAGCCCATTTATCTTACAATTCTATATTTAAAAATGCTAATAACTGTATTTGCAGACCACGTAGGCACATACACACGTCTAATCTCACTTACAAACATAGTTAAGATAGGTTTAGTAGATATAAAATGTGCATGTAACATTATTATTATTTTTTTTGGGGGGGCAAAACTTGGAATTGTTTCACTTGAGTATTGGATGATTTAAATAATCTAAATGATGACTCCCTGGTTTTGTACAGGCCTGCAAGCATATATATTATCATTTGTCACCAAAGTCTGACCTCTGATCTAACCTCTTTCGTTAAATTGGGGGAGGTCACTGTCACACTAAGTCCATCTTCAGCTTTGAAGTCTTGACTCCTCTTCGCATCTTTGATATGTGCTAAAAAAAGAACCATAACAGACAAAGTATAGGGGGGTTCTTTTGCACCCTCAAAATCCTCCCCACCCACTTCCAAGAAAACCCATCAAAAGGAAAGGAAAGATCGAGCAAGAGAAAAAAAAAAGTTCCCCACTGAAAAGGACCCTTTTCTGAAGGCAGGGTGGCACTACAATAGCCCATGAAAAGATGGATAGAGTGATTGTCCTGTTTAGTGATCCGCAAACGGAGAGAAACAGGGTTCTGCCGCAGTGCAGGGGTGGCCTGCGTCAGGCCTTCACACGCATTGAAGCCAAGGGCATTGAGAAGAGGAAAAAACCATATACGCATAATAGAAGTCCTTGGAAGAGACGGCATAGCAGCAGAAGGACTGGGCGCTGAGGGCCATGTGAAGACCAAACATAGTGTACAAAACTCAACCACTTCCTTTTTCTCTGAAGATTTAAGACACGCATTTAATTTCACATCACAGTCGAGTTTTATTTTAAGAATTATTCAGGGATGTTGACTTGAGGAACCTTTTTTTTATATATATATATTTGTTATGTTTACACACACAAAAGGGGATTTCCTGTAGCTCACACAATACAGCATGGTGCAATAGGGAGGACATGGTTTAATTCTCAAGGGATATAGGAACAGATATCTGTCTATAGATAGATATATAGATAAATTGAAAAGAAATACATAGCTTCAATACCCCCTAACCTTTTGTTAGTGGGGTTCAAGCTTTAATTAGGAGGTCAGGCGGCCCAAAATTCACACCCTGAACATGGACGTTGCATTTTCCCGAACCATTATCCCCCAACACATACACGCATGCAAACTAAACACTCACACACAGGCACACATACCATATTTACCCATGTGCTGAAGGGGATCAATGATGGCTGATTGATCAGGCAGGCCCATTCTCCCAGTCAGGGTTGCCACCGTTCACTTTCTTCTAGGAATGTTGTTTACGTTGTCACCTCCGAAAGGGCCAGATGGAGAATTAGAACATTCAAAGCCAATTAGAATGGAGGAATGGAATCATCCATCTTGTTTTCCAGTCACTCTGACAATGCCACAGAGCTCTTAAATGGAAATCCCATTTGCATTTGGAGTTTTCAGTGTATTGCAATTTGTTTAATATTGTTGCCATGCTGGGAATGATGGTATATTCTGACATTAATGCGAAACAGACATGATGTGTTGTCAACAGACCTGAATCCCTTTATTCGAGGCAAATAGTCATGTTCTCCATCCATCCATCAAAAGATTTCAGAATATGATAATTATGATCATTGTTTTTAGTGGCGAATTCTTCCTTCCATCTCCATATAATACTAGTCTAAGAATTTTCAGTATGGAGTCACATATTTGACAGATTGAACATGTATGTGACCCTGGAGCACAAAACAGAAATAATATGGGTATATTTGTAGCAATATTCAACAGTACCTTGTACGGGCTACAATATTTAGATTTTTCTTCTACACCAAAAATCATTAGGATATTAAAATCATGAAGATATTTAGTCAATTTCCCGTTGTAAATATATCAAAACATACTTTTTGATTAGTATGCATTGCTAAGGACGACTTTTCAGTATTCTTATTTTTTTTTATACCCTCAGATTTTAGTTCTGTCCTAACAAACCATATGTCATTGAAAAGCATCAAATGATTAATCACAATTAATCACATACAATATGAAAGGGTTCGTTTACATGATATACGTGTGTATACTGTGCACATTTATTTTGTATAGTACACACATACAGTATATACTTCAAAAACATTTACGTTTACATGTATATATTTAGAATCATATATTTAAAATATAAACACTGCATATTTTTCTTAAATATGAGTATACATGCTTGTGTGTATTTATATAAACATAATACATACGCACAATACACATTTATTATGTAAAGAAAAACTTATTTTGACAGCACTAATATATATATATATATATATATATATATAAATCTATAATGCATGTATTTAACTACACATTTATTAATTATAATAATACATTTAGGTGAATCAATTAATTATATGAAAAAGTGATTTTACAGCTCATTTAACAGCATTTTACATGTACAGTCAAACCAAAAATTATTCAGTCACCAGATATATATTTTTTTTTTACATGGGTGAACAAATTGGTATTATCTAATAATGTACTTAAATGTAAGATTGACAGCTATTCAACCTAATTCATTTGTGAGACTGTCTAACAGAAGGACGGCATTAACAAGATGAATTTGTTCTGATATCATTTAACTTCTTCCCAAATATACTGTGATAATGTGAGAAATGTTGAAGGTGTCTGAACAAATTTTGTTTTGACAGTATTTCAATATAAGAAGTTGACGAGTGACACCAGTCTGCTTGGCTCTTGATTCAGAATTCTCGCACTGCTCTCTCTCTCTCTCTCTCTCTGGATGCTGGTTCTCTGCTCATTTGCTTCTGAATGCCCTTGTAACCCTCTTTTTTCCTGTCTTGAGGTAGACATACAAAGAGCACTCGCATTCTATCACACACACACATACACACACACAATATGAGCATGCTGGGAGAGGGGGCTGGAGAGCGTTATCACCTGCTCCTTCTCCCAACAGCCATTTGAATGTCCTGCTCAAAGGCTGTCAGTGTGCCCCAGGTGACCTGATAAATCTTCATAGCTCTCTGTCTGCACCCCCAATATTCAAGTTTCCAGACTGTATTAACATACATCAATCCATTCAGTCTTTGGAAGGAAACAAGAATTAATCTATAAACACGTTTCCAAAATGCATGGTTACACAACAATGGTCGTAAGTTCCATAATTACCAACAAAGTCCAAGGATTTGGTGTTTCCCGTATACATGTTCCATGGCACATTCACAAATAGCAGCGCAAAGTTGTGTGGTTGATTCTATGGCTCTTGGCTTGTAGTTTGAAGCATATGACATGTGGACGAAATAAAGCTAGGTAGCATTCCGTATAATCTCTCTCTCTCATTCAATATGTGCAGTAGACTACATTTGAAGTGCATCAAAAAGTGTTGATCAAAGTTGCCCTTACAAATGAGCACATTTTGGTTTTATGTTTTAGGACAACTTTGATGAATGTTTTTGATCCACTTCAAATGTTGACTACTGTATGCGATCTTCATTTTGCTTATTTTAGTTTGAATATTAGAATTGTTGAATGTGCATGTGTGAACTTGTTCTTTTACCACAAGGAACTCTGGAATGACGCAAGGGAACGGACAAATAGCAAATAATGCAAAACAAAAACAGTGAAGCTGACCTGATATTAATTTGACCTTGATCCATTAGCAGAAGTTATCACTCCGCTATCTGCTTGAAATCGTTAACATCAGTGCTAACCAACGTGGTTTGAACTACGGATGTGCAACAAAGTTCTGAAAAAAGTCATGACTAGCTTTGTTTGTTTCTTGACCAATGCATAGTGCTATAGTAGTTGAAGGGTTAGTTCACCCAAAAATGAAAATTCTATCATCAATTACTCACCCTTAAGTTGTTCCAAACCTTTCTTTCGGAACACAAATTAAGATATTTTTTATACATTATAAGAGCTGTCTGACCCTCCCATAGACAGCAATGTTGTTGACATGATCGCAAGGAAATCGTTAAAATAATCCACGGGACATCATCCAACCATAATTTTGCAAAGCTACAAGATTACTTTTTGTGCGGAAAGAAAAAAATAACTCCTTGAGCTTTTTGAATTAATCAAAAATATCTTCATTTGTGCTCCGAAGATGAAAAAAGGTCTTACTGGTTCGAAACGACATGAGGGTGAGTAAATAATGACAGAATTTTCATTTGTGGGTGAGGTGTCCCTCTAAGCAGTTACATCATTAATTACACAGATGACAAAATAAATAGTTTTGGACCTCACTGACTTTCATTACATGGCCAAAACAATTCTTCAAAGCATTCAAAGCAGTAGGAAGTCATAAAGGTCTTGGAAAACATGAGGTTGAGAGTATATGACAGATTTTCTTTTTTGTGTGAACTATCCTTGAACCGTACAGCTTTTTAAGAATAATATTAATGATTCTCACTGGTTGATGAAGACCCCGGATCTTGAGCATGCCGCCCGCCAGGTGATGTGAGAGATTATCTTCAGCTGGATTCGGGGCTCAAATAAAATACAGACCTCTTTCAGTAGAATTCATTTAGAGCATGGATTTGACTGAGGAAATGCAATACCACCAGCGTGCCTCAGGCATAACGAAAGCAAGAGAGGAAGACGAAGGCAATGTGTTCAGCGACAGCTTTTGTTTGACCCTTCATAAAAATGCTGTTGCAGTTGTGGCACGTTCCAGCAGCTCATTTGCATAATTTGCATGCGTTTTGCCTTGGCCGTCTAAAGAAGGCTGACAGTTCCTTGATAGCTTATAATGAACCGTTTGAATAACCTGGAAAAGCACCGGGAATCATGTTGTAAGTAAAGCAGGCCAAAAGTTTCAACACAATCACCCTTTCAGATCTCAAGCAAACCGCAGTTTTTACCATGTGTACTGAACACTAGAAATCATCTAGTAAGAAAAGAAAAAAGCTTCAGGGCAAGATGAAACAGTGCCAGTGCGAATTTAAACTAATCATACAGCATGGTTAAATGGAATCATTCTTCTTTGTTTAAAAAAGGAAGTTTGCTAAACGCGGAGACCTTTTTTTTTTTTACACAAAGCATAACAAACAGTGAAAGGAGCTTGTTTACTTTGCTATGTCAGTCATATGCCAAGTACAGGTGCTCTTGATAAGAGCGAAGAACAGCTAATGTACATTATGACTCACAGACCCACCTTCTAACTGTAGTGGAAGATCTATACAGGATGCTCCAATACGGTGCGACCGTTTTAAATCTACACCTGAGGCCGTGCTTCCAACTATTGGTTTAATTACCAAGATTCACAGCTCAGCGTCTTGCTTTATTTACCTTTTGTCTTAAACACCTGTCTTCCAACGGAAGTCTTTGTTTGCCATCGGTCTCTATGAAAGCAAATGACTAATTGTGCGTTTTTACTCTGCTCGGAAACTGTAGGCCATACCTTGAAAATGCTAAATGTATGTGTTTTTTTCCCATACAACTCTATAATAGTTAGCTGTGGCGGTACAGTGCGAGTTATGTAATGAAAAGGTCTGACAGCTGTAAACTGGGACTCTTTCGCAGGCATTGAGATGTGGGTATTGTCTATCATGGGAATGTGCATATTTATATTCACTCCAAGAAGGCGTGGGCCTCATCTTCTCCATCTCAGATAATGACACAGTCCCTCACTGTGCTCCTCCTGTGATGTGCCCTTTATGAGCCATAACAGGGCATGAAGGTTTGATCTTTCTCTTTCTTCCTCTGAGGCTCCTTTCTGAATCTTTTTCTGCCGATCAGTTCCCACTCTTGTCTTTTTGGGCATGTTCAAGAATGTCAGAAGCACACCGGACAGGCTCATTATCTTGCCCCTCATTTTGCAATTGTTGCGCAGCCATTGGAGAGAAATCTTGTGGTTCTCTCTGTTCACGGGGACGTAATCGCATTTGAACTCCCGCCTGGGTCAGTGACAAAGTGCAGCGCGCACACACACACAAAGCAGAGGAGGGATGCGTGCCGCTAATCAGGTTAGCGTAGTTCACGCCGCTGCAGCCCGCAGGATGCTGGGACTGCGGCAGATGAGTGCTGCTGCGCCGCGGGGTTTCCATCATCCACCGCTCCATCCTTTTTTATGCCCCATAATAATGCCCACAATGTGTTTATTAAGAAGACAACACAGGACGGCCTCATCGCCAGTAATCTCAATTATGGTAATAATCTCAGGAGACTGACAAACACTTTTTGTGTTTCCCTCTTGAAAGTAAATCGTCCTCGACACTAGACGCTAATGGAATTTGTATCAAAGAAACATCCTCCCCTAGAAAATAGGCAACTCCAATGAGATCTCATTAGTATTCGTAGCTATTTGCACGTAGAGTTCAGCATATTGGACTTGTAGAACGCTAGTATGTTTTTTTTAAACATTATATCAATATATCTGTCACCCTTTTTTGGATTAAATACACTAAAAATATTTTGGTAACACTTAAGAATAGGGACCACCAATTGACTATTTACTAAAAGGTTTCCGTTAATGAATTCCTAACTGGTTGCATATTAATAGTTAGTAAGATAGTTGTTAATAACAGGTATAGGGTAAGACTAGGGATGTAGAATAAGACTTAATTAGTACTAATAAATGGCTAATATTTTAGTAATATGCATGCTAATAAGCAACTAGTTAAGAGACCCTAACACAAAGTGTTACCATATATTCTAGTTTCACAAATATCTACAAAGAATTGACAAGCACACATAGAAATAAACATGAAATATTGAAGGGAAACACTTAAGATCAGGAAACCCTAATTACTGTTAACTATTGAACAGTAGTCACTGAATTCAGCTATACAAAAAAATGCAGATAATTGTAATTTATTACTCCCATCTGGTTTTCACATTAATAAGATCTCTCTCAGACAAAGAGATGAAAGCCCCATTATAGGATTGCATCTAAATATAAGACTTACCATGGTACCCTAAAAAAACCCTTATTGTCTGTGAAATTGTCATTACCAATCCTCTAACATGTGGTAAAAATCCTATTATCTTCAAAATCTTTCTTTTAGGACATGATTACATGTTTGTCTAGAGGAGTGGGAGTGTGGGAGTGTTAGTTAGGATTTCTAACTGGTATTAAACCCTTATAAATATTAATTATTCAAGTCTAAAGCCAGAGAATGTGACCTTTGGCTGTGAATCGCTCAAACTTTCTCTAAGGAGCTTTTAAAGCCCACCCCAGTGCAGTGATCTAAAGACGCATTCCAGGGCCAGTTCCTCTCTCAGAAACCCTCTGGAACTCTCCATATTCCCCACTTAAATAAAACATCTTTATTTTGAATTTATCAGCTCCAGTGCAAACAGATTCTCCCTCAGAAAGTTGCATTTCTCTGCCAACTTTTCTTGCCGCATGAGTCTGAGATCACCCGTTTGCAATGCAGAGCGGCTGATAGTCATTCATGGTTTGCTTGGGTGAAGATTGGGGACCCTCTTCAAAGTGAAATGCTTGTTTGTTTGTTTTCCTTTGGCCTTCCTAATTGGAACTGTTTTCACCCAGTGAGAATCTTCATTTGCATTTACATATGGACTCTGTGACTGTAAACAGTCAGCAGACAAGGATGTGCAAGCCAGCGGAGCCAGATTTCAGGGTTTTGTTGACATTATCATGCAGTTGGAGAGATTAAGGTGCAAATGGCTGGGCAAACGTCCCTTCATTTACATTTCATCCATGTGTGATGTGCCAATTGCCTCTCTATGGTAGAATTTCCAAAAACGAGCCATTTCAGGATGAGCCATTAGGCAATAGTTGCACTGAAGTGGAATTCAGTGATAACTTGCCCAATCCATGTCTAATGGCCTCTAAATCCGATTCATATGTATTAGTCTGCTGTGTTTTCATTTAGTGCTGACAACAGTGTGTGAACATATTTGAAGTTTTGTGGCTTGATTGATTGAAGATTGTGGCATGTTGTACTGGTTGGCTTTCTCAGGTTCTACCTGTGTCAAAGGGTTCTGGTATACAAAGGGCGTTGACTTCAGCAGCTTTTATAGTTCATTCTGACAGACATTTACAATGTTGAGCACCATGGAGCAGCAGCAGTTAAAGCCATCACAGTCCGAGTGAAGACGCCCCCCTCACAGCCTTCAACCTCCAACACAAACAACGTCTCTGGCAGCAAGAATGAAAAACATTTTGGGAGAAAAAAAATGAATGGGGTTTAACCATCCCTTCTCCATTTGTTTCACCAGCATATCCATCATCCATTGAGATTAAAACTACGTTAAACCTCTCCATTCTATAAGCCTGCATCTCAATGTGTCTGGTCCATCGGGCCATTAGATGGTGGTACTGATTGTAAACCACAGCAAGTTTAGAGTGGTATTGGAGTCCATTAGTCCAATGTCAAAAAAACTGGACTGTTGACTGACCTAGGAAGTGCGTGATTACTTACAGATTGTGACTAAAATTGGCACCATCACCAACCAGAGGATTTGTAGTTAAAGGCTAAAATTACAAGCAAACAAATTTGAGAGTGATGGACAGCTTGATAATAGGTATACACAGTTATGTCATTTCAGTGACATGTATAAGTCTATAAAGGGAGAGTTTATACAAAAATACAGTTACAGTTGTGTAAAAAAAAAGAATGAAGACCGATTGTTGTATTTTTAAATGCTATGCTGAAAACCAAAATTGATATTAGAACCTTACACACAGACTGCTGCCCGTAAAACATTGCCTTGTTTTCTATGTTTTGTTTATGACACTTGGCACTTTAAATAAACATTTGCACAAAGAAATATGGAAAAAAGTTTTATTTGGCCAAATTAGAAGAAATGCTGCATTCAGTTGAGATCTAGAGCCATCTTTGGAACAATGCAGACTTAAAGGGATATTTCACCCAAAAATGAAAATTAGATGTTTATTTACTTACCCCCAGGGCATCCAAGATGTAGGTGACTTTGTTTCCTCA
>JAUMHQ010000139.1:47702-60222 GCA_032361165.1 Enteromius paludinosus | reverse complement strand
GGTTTGGTGCCCATCCACTTCCATTAAATGACTACCAGACTGCCACGGTTAAAGTTAAAAATCTTCGTTTGTGTTCTACTGAGGAAACAAAGTTAATACAAATATGATTTTCAAAATAGATATTGCAAAATCCTGGGAATTTTATAATCATGAAATTATATATTGGGATATGATTTTGTCATAATTGTGTGTGCCATCTGGGTCATGTTTTTGGACATTTGTGGTCGCTCAAAGCACATACAGTGTATTGTGTTACAGCACAACACACGACTGGGGTATATATAAAAATATAACATAGAAATATATATAATTATAATCTTCAGATACAGGCAGACCTGGTTCCTGAATCAAATCACTGAAGGTTCTTCTGAAATCAGTGAGTGTACCTAGCTTTAGTATACACCTATGTTAACATATTTTTGGCCTTTTCATTGATAGTGACATCTGCGTTAAAACGCTAAATTTATATCCGGATGTCATTCCTGAAACCTTGCAGGATGTAAGCTGTCACTGGTCCTTTTAGCATCATGAAAAAGTTGTCTTTCATTTCAGTTTATTGCAAATTTAGGAACACCTTGAAAACAAAAAAACATAGAGGCTCTCCAGAGTTCAAGCATAAATACACACTGGAGCATTTGGAAAATATGTTAGGCTAGTATCCTATTTTTACAACTTCAACTAACCCTGCTTCCATTTTTGTTTACACACCTGTAGAACCTTCCCTGGATACAGTTAATTGCAAAGAAATAGGCCTATGTAGTGAATATTTCTTACATTTTATTTTGGTGTGAAAAATAATAAAACAATATTAAAAAGCAAAAGTTTTCATAAAGTAGAAGGTTACTGGTATCCAGGTCAGTAGCACAAGAGGGTGCGTTAGTGAAGTTTAGGCTTACCATCAGTGTTTGGTGCTTGTACATCATTGTCAGTTATCTATCATTTCCTCTGATTTTAGGCATTACTTATGGGTAGGGTTAGGTTTAGGTGTAGAGATATGGTCAAAACTAAAAATTTGGAATAAAAAAAATTTGTTAACCCAGGAACACACCTAACTCAGCAAAATCAGGAGGTTCATCCCTTTAAATACTAGTGGTGTCTTACATATGTATTTTTTATGAAGTTCACACTTATGTACGTGTCCAAAAGTTTAAGACACTGAAAATCTGGGATGTATAATCTAATTTAAATCAAGAAATCAATAGACGTTTTGAATTTCAGAGAAACACACAAAGAAACACACTGAACTATTGTGGAATTCAGAAATATTAAGATTCTGTGCTATTTCTACGCCATCCATCACATATGAACAATTGTGACATTGACCAGTGTAAACTTTGCACAAAAGGTCAGATGTTTTTAAATCATGCTGTTAAACATGATCATTAGGATTTGCACAAACATGCACTTGTGTCATTAAACCAATAAGGCCAAACCAAATACTAAGGCATTCTGAAATTCATGTGCAATTAAATGGTTTGAACTTACTTTTCACTCTAATTGTTATGCTGATAATATACTTTCTAACAAAAATATTTTATTAGTGTGAAAAAAATGCTAAATAACAGCTTTTTGGCCTCTTTTCAGGCATCCAATACTTGAACATGTACATACAACTTATACTCCATTTCACTTTCTACAATAAACACCCCTGTGTTTCAGCTCAGTCTAGTTTTAGACCAGTGTTCGTCATGTTCCCCAAAAAGGGGCCCTCAAAAATGAGGGCTGCTGCCAAAATCGTCTGAGGTTGGACGGATGACCTCCGGATGCCACCTGGGCGGGAACTCAGCCGTTGCTGGGGGAGGGTCAGTTCGTGTAGGCTACGTGGGCCCCATACTCTGATTATTCTGGCCCCCCAGGGACCCCTGAGCAGGGCTACTGTGAACTGCCGCTGCCCTGCTGAGTTAAACTAGAGCTGACCACCCTAAACATTGCCACAGGGGTAAAATGCCCTTGCATGACATCAGTTTACCTCCATTTTATTAACTGTCCTCTGACTACATACGCATACGTAAGCTGACATGCTATCACCAAAACTGAAACATCGATCTTCCGCCTAGATTACCACAAAGAAAGCACCCACACAGCGTTCTTCTCCTTGCTTAAAATGAAATCAATGACATCAACGTGAATGATCCTCAAAAACAAGCTCGTACAGGCCACAGCTCACCAGAGAAACCAGACTTTTGTTATTTTTGGCTGCCATGTTACGATATCCTGGTGGACTTAGAAATAGGGGGCCAGTATAATGAGACACGTCCAACCCCCCAAGAACTCGGGAGTCCAATAGAGTCTGATGGTCTGAGTTTTCCATTCTTTTCAGAGTCAACTTTTTTTCCCCCTCGCTCTCGTTCCTGCTCCCTAACACTCACTCACTCACTTCTGGAGCCCCTCTAAGTGGTTTCAGATTTTGTGCAGCGCACAGGGCACAATCGTAATGAGGTTTGGTATGATGAAAGAGAAAAGTCTGGTTCACACAGATCAAGCAGGGGTAGACAAAATGGCCTGTCGTGATGTATGTGTTTTCTCATGCCCCCCCCCTTACTCATTGGCTACACAATGGCAGCAAGCGCTATACCTGAAGTGCAAGTTCAGTTATATATAATTGGTGTGAAAACCTGTTGTATTTGTATTTCAGTAGAAGGATGTTTGCAAGAAAGCTGGTCTTTGCATGCATAGCAAACTGTAAAAATAAGATAAGACAAGCACAAATGTAAAGCAATTATTTGTACACAGCTTTGAGCTTGACTATAGCAATCTTCTGTGCAAACTAAAGTTGCATATTCATATAATGAGTCTTATAACTACCATAAAAAAATCCTGTCGGATACATACCCATTGTACTCGGTTGCATTGTACTCAACGGTAATGTTTGACCTCAAACACCTTTGTAAATATATGTGGTGTTTGAGGCCTTCCTGTCTAAGCCAGGTTTATTCTTGTCATTCAGGTTGAAAGGAAATAAAGGTGTGGGGGCCAAGGCTGCTGCCACAGGGCTAGTTTACCTGTCACACAACTACGACTGACACTGCTGTGTGCTAAAGTTTGTCTTAAACATCCTCTCCCTGGCAGTTAGACAGATCACTCCCACCAAACGGAGACAATTAGGTCAATGCCGGCTTTGACAGAGCTGCCTCCAGGTGCTCGTGGCCTACCCTTGTTCCATCATCGTGTCAATGTTAATGCTAAGCTGTCTCTTTAAAACTCTCTGTTTGGTTCACGCCATTATGAGTCTTGTCTGAAGCATCGCTTGTGTTTGTTTTTGTTTTTTAAACATAATTTCAAAATTGGCCCTAATTTACAGTGGGATGAAACAGTTGCGACACTTTATCCAACCTCCTTCAACACATTTTAACGATGGGAATAAATGCTCTGAAATTAAGTCATTAAGTCTTTCCCATACTTTTTGATCACAAACTTATTTTCTTTTCATGTAAATTAGACGTACAGTTTTGCCTTGTTCAAAAAAAATGCAGAGATATTGGTACAATTAGCATTAAACTATCAATGCCAAAAAGTACTATGCACTTTTTTTGATAACCAAAGAAGCAATAATGCAATAAATGATGATTAAATGAAGGAGAAGCGCGTTGTAAGTGGAATGTGTGCATACAATGTTGCCGGAATTTAACCGTAAAAAAAAGTAACAACATTTTCCCCCAGTTTTACAGACAAGGCTTAAACTAGTCCCAGACCAAACTGCATGTTTGAGCTGTCTCAGATGAAAATATCTTGCTCTGACATATCTTAAATCATGTCAGTTTCATTGTTCTGTGTTGAGATGCACACCTGTAAGATTTTCTCATAAGGCATTTTTGTAAAAGTTGCTTAAATATCTTAATTTAACTAATGCCTAGTCCTTGCTTAAGCTAAGCCCCGTTTGTGAAACCAGGCCTTTAGGTTTTAGAGATTTAAGTTAAATACCACAATTTAATTAACTCATACAATGTTAATATAACAATCTAATAAATTTCTAAAGTCTGATTTGTACTTTGAAATACACTGATAGGCACCAAATGCAGGTGGTGATGACAAAGTCTCATGATGAACCAAGGCCGATCACAAGCAACTTTTTAATATAAACATATATAAAAAGTGCTTTGTGTCTTTCACACAAACACTAAACTCCATTGTTAAATATAGAATTATGTAATAAGCATTAACTTAACAACATTACACGTAACATACAACCCTAATAAACGTAACTGAGAATAAAAAACTAAGAAGAAACAAGAATTTGACAACAGTGTTCGTGCACCGCACTCAGCGCTCCTCCTAAAGGGGTAAAGCATTTAAAGAATGAAAACGAAAACAGAAAAAAAGTTGAAAAGTGTTAGAAATGTTATAATTAGGAGTTCTGAGCACATGAATGCATCAAAGTGAGAAATTCTAGATGATACGCAATTGTATCATTATTGTGAATTCAGATAAAAATTCAGTCGAGTCACTCCAACGTTACATATGGGATGTCTCCGTTCCCTCCTTCAGGGAACGTGGGTTACCTACGTAACCTTAGACGTTCTCCGGTTTGGATTAGGGATACTTACATATACTGGTTCTAACTTAAATGGGCAACTTGTCGTAAACCTGACTTGGAAGTTTCCCAGGTGCATTCGAAGGCAGGCTTAGCAATGGATGGAACAGGGTGATGGTGTACAGTCTCAGTAAAGTATTTTAAATTGTGGTAGTCTGCTGCAACTGATCTTTTAAATTTGAGAAGTTGTGTCATTACCTGATTCTTTGAATGAATCAGACTCGAAAGCGCAGACAGCTTGTGCAAATAAGCAATGCTTTCAGCAGGCACTGTTCATTTATTGTAAATTCCCTCAGTATGTTGCATGAGGTGCAAGTGAACTTACAGCTAATATGGCGATGGTTGCATGTAGTGCTATGTCAAGAGCCTAAGCTACTATTTGAGGCAATTTAGAGAAAGACCATCATCCGGTCTGGTGGAGATAGAGGAGTCTGGACCAGCTGTTTCTCGTCTTGCTTATCAAACATTTGCAAAGGCATGCTTTCCAATCAAAACATGTGGATTGCAAACAGACACTCATATGCTTGATGTTAAAGATTTCTATGTAATCCATACCTTGCAAATAAATGCTTGTGGAGATTTTTGAGTTTTTGAGAAAGAAAGCAGTGGATGATCTTCACATGTAGCGGGGTTATGGTTCTGACTGTCGGCTTGGAATTTGCAAGTTTTTGCTTCATGAAGTATTGATCTATTATATGTGTCTATCAGGGCTGTCCCCGAAATGCTGCACATGGCTTTCTCACGGCTTCACAGTCAAGACCATAATCAAGATAATTGGAGCTTCTACATTGTTCTTATTGATTGTCTTTGACTAATGTTTGTCTGTAACTGGCAGCAGTGACCAACTGAAAATCTTGACCCCCTCCTTTACTCTCACGTTGAACATGAAGCGAGGCCCCACCCCCAATTAGTGACATCATGCATGGATGTTTATAACATCATGCATAGCGAAGAACAGTGGTTTAGACATTTACTTAATATGTGCATTCCTGTTCTGTGATTTTTTCTCTCTCAATTTCCATCATGTAGAAAATGTGCTATGAATTTAAATTTAAAATATGAAGTTATTTTAGAATTACACTCTTCTTAAAAATAAAGATTAAAAACTGTGGTTTCGCTGCAATTTTGCCTCATAATGACGTGAGGGGGCCCCTCGCAAATGGTAGGGGCCCCACGCATGATTTTAACTAGGCCATTTGCTCCAAATGCAAAACATGAGGGCTATTGATCTATCCATTCTAATATGATTAAGTTAAAAAAGACATTGACTTAACACTGACATTGAAGGACACCATCAAATTGAGTTGTATATGTTTGTGAGGGTTTTGTGTAATAAGATTTTGGATATGCTTTGCATTAAGCCACATTGATGCATAAGGTTTCTTGCACTGTCGAAAAAGAAAGCAGGAATAAACTGAAATCTCATACTAATGGTGTAGATCTGGCCAGCTTGTAGTCCTCTTATAAACAACTGTATTTACTGAGGCCTCTTATCGTTAGTCTGGTAACGGTACCATACCACCAGGAAAAATAAACAGTTGCTGTCTCTGTAGAAATCTGTACTAAGAAGAAAGAGGGCAACACATGCTGTTTGCGAGGCTAGCAGAATCCCTTATCCATCTCGTGTGGCTGGAAATGGGAAAAAAAGTCAAGTGTTGCGCCTCATATCGTTTTCATCCTCAGCATTTTAATGTCTGTCTGAGAGGTTGGTTTAAGAGCGTGGCAGAACGTGAAACACACAATATAAGCATCCCACCAAACATGTGCAAGCAGCAATGTAGACTGGGTTATGAGAATGGGGGGGTAAATCCTACAGTGGAAAACGTAATAGCACTGCCTTATAATCTCAGTTCAAAAAACCCAGCACTGCTGCTGTTTCATCCGCAACCATTTTGTGGTGCATGCTCAAAGCATTTTATTCGCCCCTCTCTTTTCAACACAGTCTCACTTCAACTAATCACATCTGGCGCTTGGTCAAGACCTTTTTGCGACACTTTTTGAAGCTCAAGGTACCCCTTTTTAGTCACTTTTCGACGGGTCCTCCGTTGTTTTAAACAGAAAACTTTTAGCATCTATATGCCGAAGCAATATATTTTTTATTTCATCGTCATAATTAAAAGATATATTGGGTACAAAACAATGGCATTGTTGCATATATGCAGGGGTGTGATTTTTCATTGTAAACAGTTTTATTTTTATTGATGTTATTTACACATTTATGAGCACGTAACCCAAACCCTGCCCCTAAACCTACCATCTGCCAATAAAACACAAGATATAGCAGGCAGATACAACCACTGTCATAATTTATCTGAAAAATATTAATATTCCAAGTCTTTTGAGGCAAAATGATTGATTTGTGAGAGTAATAGACGCAGTCGCTGTCTCCGTTGAAAAAATACCGCTACAAGAATCCTTACGTCAACGTTGGTTGTGAAATGCCATTGGAAATACTATTGGCTATTGTGTATCTTGGACTGATTGGCATCATACTATGGGACGGGACTGGATTATGTTTTCTGAATGAGACGTGAGCGTGTGAATGGAGTGGGATCATTTTTAGTAATTAAAACCTTGTGTTTTACTGTCTTCTTCACATAAAGACTTTGTATGGCTTCAAAAGACTTGGAATGTTACACAACTTGTTTGTAATGTATTTATACTGCTTGTTCATGATTAGTTTGTGCAATAAATACCTGTGACTGCATTTGTCTGTGTGTGTTGATATTGTTCAGAGGTGGGTAGGTTAAGGGTAGGGGTGGGGTTTGGTACTCCAATAAAAGTAAAAAAATATATATAATAAATGTATTTATGCATGCAAACCATTACATTAAGCAAAACATCTAAAGAAAAGCAATGGAGGACCCTTCACATTAAAAAGTGACTAAAAATGGTTACCTTGATCTTGTTTGTCTGTCTGTTTAACAAAATGCACTATGAGAAGAACATAAAACTAAAACGTAAGTAATTGTTCACTTTTAGATAAAACATTCATTTAACTTAGTATGCAGAATCAAATAAGGCATGACTGGGACCAAGATTTAAGACTCATCCAAATGAATCTTTACATGGTCCTAAGTATTCAGACCCTTTGCTCAGTATTTAGTAGAAGCACTCTTCTGATCGAATACAGCCATGAGTCTTTTTGGGAAAGATGCAACACGTTTTTCACACCTGTCCTCTGCCATTCCTCCTTTCAGATCCTCTCCAGTTCTGTCAGGTTGGATGGCAAATGTTGGTGGACTGGACCACCATTTGTAGATCTCTCCAGAGATGCTCAATTTGGTTTAAGTCAGGGCTCTGGCTGGGCCATTCAAGAACAGTCACGGAGTTGTTGTGAAGCCACTACTTCATTATTTTAGCTGTGTGCTTAGGGTCATTGTCTTGATGGAAGGTAAACCTTTGGCCCAGTCTGAGGTCCTGAGCACTCTGGAGAAGGTTTTGGTCCAGCATATCCTGGTAGTTGTGATAATCTTTCCCTCAGTTGCAACCTGTCGTCCTGTCTTTGGGTTCTTCTTTACCTCTCTCATCAAGGCTCTTCTCCTCCGATAGCTCATTTTGGCCAAGCGGCCAGCTCTAGGAAGGGTTCTGGTCGTCCCAAACACCTTCTATTTAAGGATTATGGAGGCCACGGTGCTCTAATTCCCACTCTAATTCCTTGCCCAAAGAAGAGAACAAATTCTGTATTCTTCAGTTAAACATACTTTAATATAATTAATACTTTAATATTATAGCAATAATATATGCTACAAGAATATACTTCAGTGAACACTTCATGTAATAATGTTTTTACAGCCACTTAACGTAATGTTAATTGCAATTAAAACGCAAATGTGAATTAAATTTAAATTAAACGCAGATAGCTGAACAGCATACTCTACAGTGAATTTATTTATATTTTGGACCCACTTCTTCACTGGGGGTCATTTGTCATCTTTACACCTACAAATGAAATTACTTTGTATCTGGAAAGTAAAGAAACACATATGAGAGACACCGAGAAGCTAAAAGAAACAGAGGAATGAAGGCACTACATATGCAGACCTCATTTTCACTGGCAGTCTGAGTATGTGTGTGTGTTTGTTAGTGTGTGTGATGTCACCAGACTCTGCTGCCAAATCTGTGAGAGTGTGTTAGAGGAGCGTGGCGGCTGGCTGGCCCCCCAAGCAGGCTGGATTGCTGGAAGCAGAACACAAACCTCATTTCCAAAAGAGAGAGGCAGAAAAAAAAGCAAAAACACACAAGCCTCTCTGATTAGGGAATGAGCCCAGATGAAAGGCGGCAGGGCCAATCAGTGATGAGTTAGGGGCACCCAGGGAGGAAGTGGGCCCGCCACAGGCATTCTGGGCCGTCTAGTTGTTACTATTGAAACGGCTCCCAGAAACAGAAACAAATCATAAAAAATGGGGGCGGGAGGTGAGGAGGTGGAGTGTATGTTGTAGAAAATGTTATTATAATCAACTCTCCCCTTTGCAGCTACAATATCTGAGTTCAACCGTTTTCTTTTCCCGCAAAAGCCATGCCGGCCTTTTTTTTTGTTTGTTGGTTTAGCATTTAAAGGTCAGAATCGTTTTTTTTACTTTTACTTTTTCACTTTAAGCATTGTACTTTCTCCAACCCAATCCGCCCACTAAATGACATCACTCCATCATGACTGATGCCTATTGAACTGCGCTGCCAGATGTGGTTTGTTTCTTACGTAACAATGCGATTCTTCAACAATACGCTTAGCTCAGATTAGCAATGCCGTGTTTTCTTTTAGATTCAGTTAATAATGCACTCTGGCCACATTCAAATCTTTGAATGCATGTTGTATTTGGTTTGGGAATACTGTACTGTCACACATTGTGATGTGTTGAAAGGTTTATTGTATTTATTGTAGTTTTGGTACGGTTTGTTTTTTAACCGCCTTTCACTTGTAAAAATGCTTGAGCATTGAAGAGAGAATTCATGTCTTGTTGAGTATTCCCATTTGAGATGTACACACTAGTAAGCAGACAAGGTGTGAAAGAAGGGTCAGGCATGAGCATGTAGGAAGAAGAAATACACCCCATGTGGGAAAAGACGGACTCCATGGGTCAAAAGGTCACTGTCAGTCCCCTTGGACACTGCAAGGCTTTTTAAATGCTTGGTGTGGGCTCTTTAAAAGCTTTTAACATTTTTTATGAAATTTGTGGGATAAAAACTGTCAGGGTCATTAAATAACGTTGAAACTCAGGGAAGACTGTGCATCTGCAGCCATTGAAAGTCTTCATTCTAGTCTGAAGATCTTTAGCATTTTTAGTCTTTTAATCTTTTTGTGTGGTTGTTTGTTTTATGACAATGTAAAAACTGTAACCAGAAATTCCCTATATCCGCTGCGTTGCATTTTCTTTGAAATAACTGTTTCTTCTTAGTTTTTCTTCATCAGTTATGTTTATAAGGGTTGTGTGTTACATGTAATGTTGTTAGATTATTATTTTTTTGCATATTTCAGTTTAATGAGTCTCACCATGTGATGGTGTTTAGTGTTTGTGTGAAAGACACTGAGCACCTTCTATATATATATATATATTCATATTTATATGCTGCTTGTGATGGGCTTTCGTTCATCATGTGACTTTCTCATCAACACCTGCATTTGGTCCTTATCGGGGTATTACAAAACAGATTTCAGTACTTAATAGGTTGGTGTAATAGCATTATCAGTAAATGAAATCATGGTATTTAACTGTAAATTTAACTTAAAACCGTAATGCTGCATTCACACCACACACGAATGAAGCGTTAAGCGCGAGTGATTTACATGTTAAGTCAATGCAAAAACGCGATTAGACATCTTGCAGCCCATTTCGCGCGAAACGCTCAAGTTGAAAAATCTGAACTTTCATGAAAATGCGCACCGTGTTAACCAATCAGGAGCTTACTCTAGTAGTGACGTGAATGCTCACAAGCGGAGGCAGAATTCCATACTATGGAGGACAAAATCATCGTCTCTGCATGTGGAGAAGCTGTACCACATCTTCATACTTTAATAGAAACAGGAATGAAAAGGAAATAAATACTAGATTAATTTAACCAAAGTTTCCCTTTTAGATCTACACAAAACTAATTTTACCTCATGTCGAACCACAACAGAGACTGGGAACGCCTGGCCGAAGCCCCTCCCATGAAGCGAATTTCCATGCGCAAATGAAGCGAAATTCACGATTTATTTGTGCAAGTCGCATCTGGTGTGAACATACCATTAAACCTAAAACTGTATTTTTTATGTTCGAATTCCAGCAACCACAGCTGCCATTTTTTTACTGTAAATTCCACAGAATTAGATAGCCTTTTCAAACTAATTTTTGCCCTCAAATGAAAAAGAATATCGGGGTCTTAATCCTAACCCTAAACATATAGTAATTACACAAAATTAATAAATATTGCTCAGTATGTAACTGAAACAGCAAAAAGTCCAGTGTTAAAATCCCCTTGTTAAGGTCTTTTGGAGTGTTGAAGTTGTGGTGTTGAATTTTACAGGATTAACACTAGCTAGTGTTAACAGCACGCTCTAGCTGGTGTAAAAACGCAGAGTTACCTTTATTAACACTTCTAAGTGTTATTAGACACATCCGGGACATCTGTGAGCTCGACACAACTGAAATATTTTCCACAGATGCCATTTTCATTTGCGATGCGGAGCATGAGGACGAAAAACTCACAAAATGTAATATGTAATTTTGTTATAAAACTATATATTTATTCATTGTGAGCACATTCATTTTCCTTCATGACATTTTGTTCCTTTCACTCACAACGTTGAACAAATGAGGAATTTCTTTTCTATAAGGGAAAGTCAGGAAGTAAGTGTTTTAATCTCATATAAAACATGTATTTTATAACATGTAGTTATAGCGATGTCATGCTCCCCAACTTTTTCTTAGGGATATTTTTTAGATCAAGGTCATTCTGTGTTTGTTAGTGATAATATGCCCAAACATGTGAGGATTTCAATTGCTCCAGTGTGCAAATGCCAAATTCACATTATTTTGAGGACAAAAACTAGATATGAAGATCCTTTTTTTCCTCACTGAGGGTGTATTCACACCAGGAAACTCAGGCTAGTTTATTTGCTTTGGTCCGGACCAAATGCAACGTTTAGTTTGTTTTGTTTGTTTGTTTGGTGTGGTTCATTTCACACTGCCTTTTTTGCAAGTGAACCAGAAACTGTAAACAAACCACATGTGCTAAGGTCATCCATTCATTGGTTCATCCAATCAACCATACCAGAGTTTGTCTGGAAATGCACCGAGACCACCTCTTCAGCTGGGTCTCGAGTGAGAGTACTGTATTCACACATGCCCAAAAGATCAAAGGGAGAAAATGAACTTGAGTTGGATTTAATCAAACCAAACAAGACAGATGTGAATACACCTATTCTAAAGTCAGAGCAGTAATTATTTATTTTTTTTATTTTTTTTTTTATTTGAGTTTATCAAGTTGAGGTCTTTTTTTTTGTATTATTATTTTTTTAATTAGACAATAACAACTTGCTTTAAGAAATACAGTGGCTACAGAAAGTATTCAGACCCCCTTAAATTTTTTCACTCTTTGTTATATTGCAGCCATTTGCTAAAATCATTTTTATAAAAAGTTTTTTTCCCCTCATTAATGTACACACAGTACCGCATATTGACAGAAAAATATTTACATTTTTGCATTTTTAAAATTTATTAGATTTTATTAAAAATATATTAGATTTATTAAAAAAGAAAAACTTAAATATTGCTGTGACACTCATATATTTAACTCAGGTGCTGTCCATTTCTTCTGATCATCCTTAAGATGGTTCTGCACCTTCATCTGAGTCCAGCTGTGTTTGATTATACTGATTGGACTTGATTAGGAAAGCCACACACCTGTCGATAAAAAGACCTCACAGCTCACAATGCATGTCAGAGCAAATGAGAATCATGAGGTCAAGAAACTACCTGAAGAGCTCAGAGACAGAATTGTGGCAAGGCA
>JAUMHQ010000139.1:19189-34537 GCA_032361165.1 Enteromius paludinosus | reverse complement strand
CAAGTATTGAGTGCATAACTGATCATAATTATTTGAAGGTTGACTTTTTTTGTATTAAAAACACTTTTCTTTTATTGGTCGGATTAAATATGCTAATTTTTTTAGATATGAAAGTCTAATGTTTATCAGTACATTACAGAAAATAATGAACTTTATCACAATATGCTAATTCTTTGAAAAGGACCTGTATAAACTTCCAGTTGTTCCTACAGTTGTGACAGGAAAAAAACTAAACGTTGAACACATGCTGTGAACTCTGTGAATCTCTCATGAAGGGCCAAAGATGATATACATAGCAGAAGAACTCTTTTCCTTGCCACATATTTGGGATTTCCTGGACTTGAACTCTCCATGCTCTTCATATACTAGAAGAACATTATTTGACTGACACTGCTGGTCATTAGGAATTACAGTCAAACAGTACCATTGTGAATTATTATTACAACATATTTTATTATATTTTGAAAACTTAATGTATTGCTCTGATGGCAATTATTTAGGTATTTATTTCTTTAGTCATTGGCTTCATGGTCCTTCAGAAATCAGTTTAATATGCTGACTGGTTGCTTAATTATCAAATATTAGTGCTCAGTTATAAACAACATGTTACTTGTTGGACGGAAACCTTTTTGCAGCTTCATTTTTATTTATTTATTTTTTTATTTACTTTTTTAGTTTTCTTTTCGATACTGTCATATTTCATTAATTTAATATTTCTAACTTATGACTGATGGTATAGAATAGAATAGAAACATTTTATTACAATTTATTTTAAGGTGTCACTGTTACAGTGTAGTCACACAGAGTAGGCTTAGGGTTTGTTTAGGCTTAGTGGTATTTTTATTACTTAAGGGTAAAAACGTTGCCAATATGCTTTTTGAGCATATTTGAGCATGTACATTTATTCTTTTCAACCTTTTGAAAAATGCATTGATCATGAGACCGTCTCAACCACTCTTCGAAGCTGTCATATAAATTTTAATTGTTGCTAGCCATGCATAAAATTCTAAAATAGTCACTGCAACAAATGACAAAAGGAGGCCACAGGCTGAAAACTCAAAGAATGCTCAATGCTCTTTCCATTAGGAGCCTCACAGAAAGCCCATGGGCACACATTACAGTCGCAAGACACTTCCTGCAGTGATACTGTCCTATTTATTCAGTGTCAATGGCCCGTCTCAGACACAATCAGCATAGCTTTCATCATTTCAATCTTAACTTCAGTCATAACACAAGGTCATAGTTGAAAGGTTGAACCTCGACATTCCTGAAAAAGTGAACCTATTACAACCCTGCAACTGTCAAAACACCAATATGAGAAACTGATCACAGTAGCTTGTGTTTCATTGTCACACTAATCTTACTTTTAAAAAAAGTGGCTAGATTTTAAACACACAGTCAAGGCAGACCTGTTGGTTCAGTCTTATCAAACTTAAAAACAGACCGACCCAGAAACCACCTCTCTAATCTACTGAGGCTACACCAATGTGTGTTTGAGAATGATTGAATTACTTGGAACCAAAATGTTAAATGTCATTAATATTAGATCCAGTTTTAAATTGTTGGTTTTAAAGGACCAGGAAGTGGTATATTCTTTCATTAAAGAGATATTGGTTTAAATGTCCAGTCAAGTAATGACATGATGAGTTTTTAAGACACTTGTCAAATTATATAAAAAACAAATACCTGACTAAGTTGCAAAGATTACAGTGAGTTTTGTGTATTGCAGAGTTCACCCAGAGTTATTCTTTTTTTCTACATCATTTACTCACCCTCATGTTGTTTCAAACTTGCATGACTTCTGTGGAACACAAAAGATGATATTTTGTAGAATGTTGATAAACAAACCATTTACGGTAAGCCAGTGGCTCTACTGTCAACTGATTGTCAGCATTATATCAAAATATATATAGCTACAAATATCATCTCTGGTGTTCAAAAGGAAAAGGGGCAACTTGATGGTGATACAATTGCAATTTTGGGGTTACCTTTCCCTTTAAGGTAAACTTTTATCTCAAGTAAACTTGTCAAACTATTCTAAAGAAAGCAGTTACAACAACAACAAATCTGTGGTAAAATAAATGTTATTTTAGAAGAATCAAGGTGAATGTGAGTTCGTTGAGCAGGTCCACACAGAATCAGTAACCGCAAAAAGATTTCCACAGAATTGAAACGCCTCTTGCATTTGTTTATTAAATATCTTTGGCTAAATTTATTATGCATTCAGCTACCAATAAGAGTATTGTTATCTTTCACTTTCATGTTTTACCACAGTTTTCCTCTGTAATCAGTGAAAAAAAAAGAGTAATGTTGAAAAGATTAAAGTTTGATTTGATTTAAAGATATAGAGGAGAAATCCAGGTGCAATATTGCAAAGAGAGCGTGATAACTGCATTTAGAAAGTTGCATAGGCCACTTGCTACACTAAAGGACATAAACAGCATTTTGAACTAGTCTCTACTAACTAGCATTCAATACAGTGACCTGAGACTTCTTGCACACGAGTGTTTTCCCAAATGTTGCAGAATAAGATTCATTTATGATGATTCTGTCTTGAATGATAGTTGAAAATGGAATAAGTTGAAAGAAACAGTGCTACTAGCACACATACACATAAGTAAATGGTACTTTGGTGTATTCCATTAAATGCGTTTGTGAATTGCATGCATGCGGTCAGACAGAGGAAGCATAAAATCTAACTTCCCCCTTTCTAATTTTTTATTTTTTTTTTTCAATTTACAGAATCTGTAACAGTGAAAATGCACAGTGGTCTCTTTTTCTCTAAGAGTCAAACCTCTGAGCCTGGTGGGTGAAAGTACAAAAGAAACATTTCCCATGATGGTTTAAGCGTGAGTCCGGAAGACTGACAACACACATAAACACTCACAGCAACAGTTCAACCTTTCAATGGCCAAGGCCAGATGCTTCTTCAGTCATCCAATCAAAGACAACCCGTGTGCCAAGAGCAGCCAATCAACTTCCTGGATCTCTTCTGCAGCAGTTCCTGCAGTTTCTCATCCCCATCCCCATTCACAAAATGCTGTAGGGTCCGTTCACATGTGCCACTTGTTCTTCATTGAAACTATTGTGCAACCACTTAAAAAGAATCAGGAACTGAAAAAGCAAAAGCTGTGCAAGAAGTCAAACCCAGCACTTCCATTTCCAACCATTTGTTTAATATATTCAGGATGTCACCAAGCTTTGCAGCACTGACCGTGTTTAAAGCATATCTAATAGGATGAATAAAACAATCCCATGTATTATATTAGGGGCCAGATGTGTCGATAATAGTCATTCAGTATTCAGAAAAAAACTAAATTCACCTAGTGGTTGTTAGTGGTGGCCAAAAACACAAAAAAATTGGGTGCTAAACTTATTTAAGAGTAATAATGACTTTGTAATCTTCACCTCACGCAATCATAAACCCTTAGAAAGCCGAATGAAGTGCATAAATGTATCATACTTTTATAGTGTGTTTTTATTCTTCATTCAGCTCTCCATTCATTTCACTTTTTTTAGAGGAAAAACTCTGCAAAAGACATCAAACTTGAAATTTTTGTACAAATGAACTCAGTGGAGCACAAGAAATAGCATTGCATGTGGGATTTTGATAGCAGTGTGGGGGTAAAATAGTTTTAACAGGACTGACCTCTCCGCTCAGCCTCAACCAGAACAGGGGCCCTTTCCTTCAACACTGACTAGCCGTCTTATGCAACACATTACCTCCAGAAAAAGTACCACCAAAAAAATGCCTGACTTGTGGGACTGTCATAAGAGGAGGTGCTCTATAGGGCTTATATGGGTGGAGGCTGAAAAACCTCAACAATCTTTTAGGGGGAATGATAACAAAGACATACGCTCCTGCACTTTGTGCAGGCACACACTTGAAAACAGACAGATTTGGCGATAATCGTTCTGTTGAGTGAAAACTGATGGTCTTAAAGAATTGCTGCTGTGCACTGTGGTGGAAAGTGGAGAAACACTATATCTCCTCACATCAACGAAAACTTCCAGCCGGGAGGAAGACATAGGAAAGGGGGATGTACAGGGGGAAAAAGATAAACAAAATCAGGCACAGAGAGCTTAACTTCTCAGACAAAAAAGCAGGAAAGCTTTTTGGACAGCTACAAAACACAGCATAGCATCTGACATAACAGATTTAGCCAGATGCTTGTGCTAACTGCTAACTCACATTTAACTGACATATTAGATTTAGCCAGGCAATTGCGCTGACTGCTAACTTTCATTTATTCAGCCAGGTGCTTAACAAACCGTACGCAAATGTGCATGCATGTGCCACCATTACCTGAGGTAAGAGCACTGTTCGAGAAAAAGCACATGCTAGTGAGCACATTGCTCAGAGGAGAGCTTATGTGGGAGCATTACCCTTCCTAGTGTGTGGGCTGGGAAGCCTTTGTTGTAGATTACCGTCCCATGAGAACCTGGAGCAACAGCCAGGCGGGGGGAAGCAGGCTAAATGAGGGAGGGGTATATGGAGACAGACATGCATCAAGCAAGGAATGCTGTCGAACCCCACCACCCCCATGTGCGCACACACACACACGTACACACATAGAAAGATGGGTAGTCTTACGCACAACGCGGCCTCTCGGCGAAAGGCGCATTTGAGCATAAAGTAAACAAAACTGATGAGAAAACTGCATAAGGAGATCCCCCCTTACTGAACAACAGCTGGGCTGAGATGTATGTGTATAAAGCAGTCAATAAGACAATAAGACAAACTCAACGTTGAGATAAACACACAGTTCCTTGGCAGATATTCCTGTCTGATGAAAGATCAATGCTCGGAATGCCATCGGATTTGGAGCTTCTTAAGGTAGAGATGGGTGGAAAGTCTATTTATATGAAGCGCAGCAAGCTGGGTTTGGCTAAAGCTTGGAGTTCATCAAAACTAAATTCCGAAGTCTGTTTGAGGAACACTGACTGATGATCTCCTTGAGATCGCTGGAGTGCAGCCTTATTGCGCGACACATCATTATTGTGGATGCTATACATCAAGCATCTGTTTGAGGTCACGGCGTTGTGTGTGCTTCTCTTTTTTTTTCTCTTTGGGGAAAGTACACATTAACTTGATGGACATAAAGTGAATAGTTCCCGACCCTTTAAAAAAAAGTCCACATTAGGATTGTCACATGCCTAACATGCTATTACAGGTCATGAACTGTCACGTTAAAGGCCTACCTTAGATATCAACATTTGCAGTTCACTCTATTGAATTGCCCTACTGCACTTAAATGCACCCAACTTCTCACCTTCGAGATGTCACTGAGTGTACGATTGCAGTGTGTGTCTTGTCTTAAAGCACTTCTAATACAGCCCTTCGCTAAAAGTCCCATAGGAGCAACTGGATTACAAGCACCACCTAGAGGACTGTATGCAGAACTACAGTGAACTTGTTGCATCTGGCACTTGGAGAAGTACAATGAACTTCACAATGAGCAAACGCCACTTTCCCAAGCAGTCTGACTCAAAAGTTTTTATTATTAACGCATGACATCTGAGTAAGGTGTCTTTTAAGATGTAATGTAATGGGCAGAAATAAAGTGTAAGTGAAAACCACAATAGTCTTGAAAACATGTGCAGAGTTGACCTGTATGTCTTAAGCAAAGCGCAATCAAGTTGTCATGGTTTATCTGTTTTTTCTGACAACAAAAAGACAATTTCACTTTCATTATGACACTATAAAGCTCAAGGTCTTGAGATAAAACAGCCATTAAAAGTCGGTGTCGGTTTACATAAGTTTACATCTCTGAAATAATTCTGCATTGTACTGTAAAGATGTTGCAACGTAAAATGCTGTTTACCCTAACGGTGCAGAAACGGTGCAGAAAATGTAAAATTATCAATAAATTTAAACATACATGTTACCTGCTATTAAATCAAAACCAATAACTATTATACATTGACTACTTATAATACAAGATATATGTGTCATGTGATGTTACAAGAAAACCCATTCCTGTGAACCGCGAAAAAGGGGTTCAAGCTCTGCCATTCCCTGATAAGCACAAATGATCACACACCCAGGTTTTTAAGAGGGTGTGTTCATGGTCCACAATGACATTGCACTAATGATGTCCTGATGTTATGTCCTCCATTGAGGGGGTCCGCGTTCGGTGCGAGGTGGACTGAGTGCTGTGAGAATTGCAGTATTGATAGCAGTTGTCTGAAGCTTTCTTCATTATCATGGTTTCCAAGATGTCACATCAAATCTACATCAGAGATGATTTAAAGTGACAGGTCCCAGACTCAAGACTTGGAGGCCATTGTCTTTTACTCCCTGAATTCAAGAAAGATAGCGGGTGCCGGTTAAGCCCGATCCCCAACAACCACTTGTGGGTCTAAAAGTGTGGAAGGGATTTCACAGGGTTGTTTTTTGTGTTGTATCCTTAGGATAAACACATGGTAAGGTTCATCTAGTCAGTGGGGTCGGATTCATATCAATCTTTTTGAGACAGTCGAAGGCAGTGCTTCAAAGCAGAGATATGAACGTCTGAATGCAAAGTCAAGAAATTCAGTTTAAGTTTTTGCGACTCTACACAGGTTCCGTCCAAGATAGACTCATCCAGTGAGGTGCAGTACGGACCAGTAAGCTGTTAGCCGTGAGCATTTCCTTAGAGCAATGGGACAGAAACCTCTGTGTGACCTTGGGAAGATGTATGAGACCAAATAGGGAGGGGTGACTTGTCTGCCACGATTGTTATGGCTTACCTCAGGCCAGCACTCTGTAGGCCTCTGGACACACAACAGTGGAAAAAGCAGCTGCATACAATTATAAACAGCCACCAGTGAACAGGATATACCTTACCCCTAAAACCAGGTGCAACCTGTCACGGCAGAAGGTCTCAGGGCCGACCCGGGATCAGTCCCTTGTTTGCATGACCAAGAGAACCTGAGTCATCTGTCAAAGAGGCTTCTTTGGGATGGACATTGTCACTGGTTCTGTTTAGGCTGGTCTGTCCTTCCGTTTACTTGTAGGTGGGTCAACCATGCATATCATCATTCAACTTGCGAAAGAATACAAGAGAAGGCGATGAGAGACCCCTTCATCATGAATGCGTTGTGTAAATATGACAGGGATTTTCTTTTCTCTCAAGACTGACTTGCACATACACAATTAAATGGCTCTGTGTGAACACACCCCAAAGTAAAACATTGCTCATAGAAAACACAGAAAACTGGCATTGTTCATATTAAAGTGGCATGCTTTTGAAATTGCTCCACACAGTGCTATCATTATTTGATATTGATATTCTTTCAAGGATGAACAACAGTAGATCAATGGGTTTTTTTTTTCATTCAAAGCTGTAACTGTGGCATGTCGCCCTATGTCACGTGAATTGCACCTCGGTTTTCTCTTAGAACTCCTCAGGAGTGTGTAAGAGGAAATGATGAGATGTTTACATTGTTCTTTTCGTTAATCGGGTACACTCAGTTGGAAATGAACTATAGGTAAACATTAATAACGTTTAACTTCCGCTATCCACCCCTATTTGAACAGTATAGGTCAGGTGACTGATGGTATAAACATTTGTGAATGAAGGAGCGAGCTGCTGATATGAAGAGGCCTCCATTCATGCATTCCAGCCTCTTAGGGAAACATGAGCCAAGGGCAGAGGGAGGGATCAGTATCCTGCTGTACAGGCACAAGGCTATTATCCCGTTCACTGAAGATCACACGGGCAACCGCTGAAATTAAGAGCTGAGAATGAATGAATGAATAAATGGATGGATGAATGAATGAATACAAAGCCTGTGAGTGAATGACTGACTCAATTAACAGGCACTGAATCAATAAAGGGATCAATGAATGAACAGTCAGGCCATTAGTGAATGAATGGATGAAATTTAATGAATGAGAGAGCAACTGATTAAATGAATGGATGAACAATCCAGATTAACTGAGTAAAATCATCAATTTTTCAATAAATGAACAGACTTTCCATGAGTGAGCAAGTAAATGAATCAATGAATGAATGAATGTACAGACAACCAATGAGTAATTGCATGAAGAAATTAATGAATGAAGTATAATCAATGGATCGACTGAGTAATTGCAAACAGTCCAGATAAACTGAATGAATGAAGATTAACCAATGCATGAATGAATGAATCAATTAATGAATGAAAAAAACAAACAGTCAATAAATGACTTAGTTTTTGAGTAAATGAATGAATAAATCAGTGTTAAACTTCGTTGACGAGTAATTTTCGTCTTAATGTTCGCCAGTTTTCACCGACAAAAACAAGACGATGACGAATGAAAAATAATTTGAGTTGACAAAAACTATGGTGAAAATCCATTGACATTTTCGTCAACGTAAAAAAACGAGACGGAAATGTTTTCGATTGGGAAGTTATTATTTCAGAACGAATCCGCCGTGTGGTTCGGAGGTTAGATGTGGACATGAACTGTATTCATAAGCTTTCATATACTTGCTGCATGTCTCAAAAAATGTTAAAAAATCTCAATATGTGGGATTAAGAGAAGTGCATGCATATGGATAAATTTGACGATGGAAATGGTAGAGAGAACTCAATTCAGCCCGGTTTCTGAGCGCAGACACTGAAGCATACACACACATAGTGCGAGTAAGTTACACACAAGAATTACACACAAAATGATTTCAAATTGTCCGTTTTGGCTAGCATTCAGGTAAACAGAGTCGATTACGTATTGCATGAATGTAAACAGTAGGGAACATATTGCATTCACGTGTTTTCGGTTTTAAAGGGACCGCAGCCTAATTTAGTCATGTTAATAAAGCAACAAAAGTAAAATCACTCAATGTTCCTGACAAAAACCTGTACCACTTAGTAGTTCTAAAGATTAATCTAAATTTATTTATAGAAATAAATATATCTTCTTGAAAAAATAAGAATAATATGGTAAACAATAAAGAACGCACAATTGGCCTGAATAACCATTGGTATGTCATTTAAAAGAAAACCATGTTCTTGTCCTTTATGTGAAGTGGTTATATTTAATTTTAACATAATGGCATGTCTTGTGTCACCACAGTTACATTTTATTATGATAAAATCTTAATGTCAAACATAATGAGTTTGGAAATTTTAGAGAAATGCTTAATTAACTAATAAATGAAATAATATCTACACCCATTAGATTTTAGCAGACTAAATTTACTAGTCGTTTAAAACTGGACTAAAACTAAAAACAATTAAGATGACTAAAATATGACAAACTAAATGGATGAGTGAACGAATGAATGAATAGACATACATTGAGTGAACGACAAGTACACAAGTGTTGTTAAATTAATCTTGTTTAATCAAATCGGGGAATGGATGAATGAATGAGATGTAAGATCTTTGTCAGGGTCACAATTAATAAATGTTCAAGGCTCTTCCTTTCTAGGGACGAACAAACGTGTGTGTTTATGGCATGAACATCTGTCTGCATATGCTTGACAGCTCTGGCTTGTCCATTGTACAGTATGATGGAGGTAACCCAACTCCACAGCCAGCTGTTGCTCAATGGGTGTTCTGAAGTCAGAAGAACATTACTCTTCACACTGGCCCCCTTCAGCCAGCACTTCTGAGGAGCAGTTTATAAAAACTGGGGCACTGTCTCAACAAACCAGCTCATTCCTGCACTCCTGCCTGACCTCTCCAAATTTAACCTTTGGCCCGGAAGGCCAATATTAACTCTTGGCCAATTGTGGGGGGCTCCTGACTTCCCCTGCGCAGCCCGTGAGAACATTCCAGGAGCAGTTGCCTGGCAAGATTGGGTGTTAGAGCGTTGACCTCCAATATGTCCCGGGTTACCCTTGATCTTCTCGGGCTACCCCCCAATGGCCCCTGGGGGTAAACCCCCTGCTACCAACCATTTAGAGGAACTACTATTCAGACACAACACCTTCACAATCATCCAATTATCATTTGCCACCTGCAGACATTTTCTGATAATCATAATCATCATTAGACTCAACTTTCACTAGTTGAAGAGTCATTAACTGTTCACCAGGAGAACATCTAGAATAAATGTACATGCGTCTATTCAAGTTCACCTAATCTATACACTAAATCACAAGGTCATAATTCCACCTGGAGTGAGATGGTCCGCACTGATATTATTCACTTTCCATTAGATAATTACGAGTGAATGAGTCTCTTCGGGCACTTGTGGATTACAGGATATGTGGGAGGAGACGTTTTGCCAAGTCACTTGTGAATCAGTCAGGGAAGGACCTGAGAGAACAAAGGCCATTGCCGCTCTATCGCTTTGTGGGAGGATGAAAGGCTAGTCCCTATCAGGCCTGAGCTAAGGGCAGCTGAATTCAGCTGAAAAGAAAACAGCTATATAACACAACACACATTGCAACACGGTTGGGTCCAGGTGTCAGGTGACAGTGGTCTGTCTGCCTTTGAAAAAAAAATACACAAACGGTCAGCGGCACAGAGTAGAAGGTTTCCCTCAAAGTGACAAGCCGGGAAACAAACCATCAGAGGTGGGCTCTGGGCTAATCAAGTTTTCCTCATTAGCTTGACAAGCAGGCCGAGGCCGGTATCTGAACAGAACAATACAGCATTGACAAATTAGCAGCACTATATGATCATTTGTCAAGCAAATAATCAATGATGCCAGGCTTAAGATTAATGTTATCAGAGGACAGCACGGTTCCGTTTTAAGTCAAGGCCCGTGCAGATTAGAAAATAGAAAGTGAACCCATGCAATAAGTGACGAGAGGACGGTTATGCAAAACTATAGTTTAGTATAGCGGTTAGTGTAGCAATAAAACCATGCGAAACACTTTAGCAATAGCTAAAACCACCCTAACATTCTGTTCAGAAAATCTAGAATATTTTACATACTGTTTTTAAGAACAACACAGGACAAATTCCATAATCTTATCTTCTTATCATGGCGATATCGATGTGAGTTGCTTTTCTTATCACAGTATAAAGATGTTTTATCATTTACAATTAAACATATCTATTTAAAAAAAAAAAAAAAATGACACATTTAAAAATGTATTGTGTTCTATACATTCTAAACCTCTGGTTCTCATCTTTTCATGCCCAGAATCTTGTTATCATAAAACAAACAGAAATACTTAATATTAAACATTAAGAATGTGTGATATTATCAATTATTACCAATGGCACAGACTCTGCAATATGCAAAATGATTCAAATGACTACGAAAATGAACCATTTTAGGGATGCACTAACACATGGACCAAATAACACTGGGAGAAATATTTGCCATATCAAGTGAAAGATGAATGTGTGCCAGAATACTATAAAGTTTGATTGAACATGTGGCCTTTGATGTCAAAAACAAATGATGGAGAAGAATCTTCCCCTCCCTTTTAAAAGTCGATAAGCATATTTAATTTGCTACACTGTGCACGATTCCATGTATAGTTGCATTTAACATCTACTCCTACTGTGTGCTAGCAGAACAGATGCCCACAGATCTACAACAAAAAATGCACTGATATCCTGAAGTCACAGCCAATCAAGGTCTTAGCACATGCTCAAACTCATGACTCGTCAATCTATCACATTTACACAGCAGCTCAGTCAGTCATTTACACTTCAGCTATGGCTTCCGCATAATATAAATATCTTCAAAGACTTTTATAAAGGTTAGTTAATGATCACAGACGTCGGTGAGTGACTCAGATATCATCAGCACAGGTTGCACACATCATTCGGTGGGAAAAAAGGGTAATCTGCAATAACGAAACTAAAAATATCATAAGGTGCTGGATGTTGCAATATTCTGGTGCTGAAGATGTTTTATTGTATGTTTTATAGTGAATATCTTACTGTATTTGTTTGTGCAGTGGTTACCGGGCAAATCTCACAGCTTGCTTATGTTGCTGAGTTCTGCTCTTCATTCAGGTTCACATGGGTTTAGAATTTTTGTCTCATAAAACAAATATGTCATAACTTCCTGCCTCACAGTTTGCTAATAAAAGACCCAGACCAAAAAACTGACCGACAGTGATGAATGCATTTTGGAGCATGAAATATTTTAAAAGAGAGCTGCAGTCAGAAATGCATCTGTCCTGTGGCTTCCCCTCCAGATTTAAGATAGAGTTTGGTCATATTTAAAATGACTCGTATATCTACTATTATATTTCACCCCAAGACATACTATATAAGCAAAAAAAACAAAAAAACGTATAACATATAGAGTGATGCATTTGGAATGTTATTTTACCGTCTGACAAGTTAAATAGGTAAAATTAGGTCAATTTTAGGTCAAAGGGTAGTTAAATAGGTAGAATTAAAGCTAGTTCCCAAGAGAGCATATTAAAAGTAAAAACTGAACATCAACATTGGAATAATTCCAAAAATAAACTCTGATTAGTTACACTCATGTGTACTGACCATATCAAAATAGCATAAATAACATACAAAAAAATATGATCTGTGAGGATGTTTAATCAAAGTGGAAAGCATTTACTTTAGTTGTTGAAAAAAATTGAAAGTACTGTATGATGTGATTCAAGCTTTAATAGAGTGACTCACTGACACTTTCCTTTATAGGCCACACAGGAAGCTTAACAATGGAACACATGCCCTGCAAAACAATGCTCTGAGACATTGAAACGCGAAAAGGTCAAACTATTTAAAAAGCTGATGATTAAATGTAGTATTTCGAACCGTTGACTCAAGTGCAAACTTAAAGCAGCGTTCCTATTCTTTCTGTTTGTCATTTCTACATTACACCTGGATGGGTTACAAAGACTCTTGCGGTAATGCATCAGAGGCTGTGCGGTCAGGCCGGATCGATCACAGGGGAATGACCGTCAGGCTGACACAGCGGTTCTGACTGACAGCATTCTGAAGGGGAGCTATGAGTCAGCAAAACATTCCATTCATCACCCCCGAGCTGTGGCTTATGATCAAAGACAGGAAGGTGGGCTAAAGAAATTGATGCAAAGTCACCACAAGCTTTCTTTCCCTGATGTATAATCATACACTAAAAGCAGAGAAAAAAAACAGTGAATTATAGTCCCATCAGCTGACGGCCTCAGGAATGTTTCCAATCACGATTCCTAGAAAATAAAGCTGCGCGCATTGAGCCCTCAACTACATTACCAGTCAAACATTTGGATACACCTAACTCATTAAGAGTATGAAAATGAAAAAAATAAAGTGTTCACTCGTATGCTTACACTTTAAAATACAATAAACATAGAATACAAATCCAATTCAGAACGTTGAAAATTTCAAAAAGAACAGTATATGTCGAAATTAACATGAACCTACGTTAATTAATGCTTTAAAACCAAAAAAGTTAATTACACTGTAAAAAAAAATAATCTACGTTTTTTTTTTTTAACATTTATTTATTTATTTTACAGCTTTTTTAAGTGCAATCCACTTGGTTGTGCAAGTTATTTAAACTTACATTACATAAACATCATGGGCCGGTTTCCCGGATAGGAATTAGATTAAGCCAGGACTAGACCTTCGCTAATTTAGGACTTTTAAGAATTTTTTGCAACATGTCTTACAAAAATGCATTATCTGTGAGCATTTACCAAACAATGGCAATAATGCATTTTAAGATATCTCAGTGCAAGCTTTTTCCAGTTTAGACAGCTCTTAACATTTATTTTAATCTAGGACTAGTCTTAAACCCTGTTCGGGGAGCCCTATTTGTTTAAATTGATGAGAAATCTAGTTTCATTAAAGTTACATTACACACTGCTACTGTTTTTGGTTGATTTTCAGCTCTCGTGTTAAGGCACTGATGTGTGGGAAAGCGAGTGACTCGGAGACGGCCCGATTAAAGTGCAAAGGGCTTCCGCAGCTCAGGGCGAGAACAGTTCGACCCGTGTTTGTTCATCCAAGAATTCACTGGCCAGGTGAGAAATACACAGAACTATGAAGCTCTGACAAACACACAGCGGCTGTAAGAAAGACATTCCTGTAGGGAATGATTGAAAGACTTTCGCAGCTTCGCAACTCCTCGCATGGGTCGCGTTGGCTTCACCTGAGCCCGCATCCCCCCGTTTCACACCGGGCTCGCTCGGGCCGAGGGTTAATGTACACAACTCTTTTGATCCCATTTTATAGATACGGCAGCAAGTAACCTTGTTTTGCCTCATTTTTCCCCGAGTTTGAACATTAACCTCCTAATAACCAGACAAGAACCCAACTGACAAATGGGCAAAGTCAAGCTTTGTTTTGGAGAGAAAGGCTTTCTGTCAGCTGCTGTTTACTTAAGGTCTCTTGGGGAGAAAAAGCAACGCTTTGTGAACGCCTCGGCATTAGCAGATTCCATATGCTTTTATGGTGGTGATCACCAACTGACCCTCTTTTAGGCAGCATATATTCGTAACACAATGGTGAACAAACAGCAAAAGATCCAGAACTCACATCTAGCATATAATAAGTGGTGGGTTAACCTCCCGAGATAAAGGTTGTTGTATAACTAGAGGTCAAACACTATTAAAAGACAGACAGAAAAATACGTGATGGTCATCTGTGGGAATCCTTTGAGCTCTTCTCCATTTGTTCGATTGCTGTTGTGCTGTTTTATGTAATACCTACCCATTTCTACATTATGTCCTTCCCACTGACCAATCATAAAAGTATCAGGGAAACGAAAGGAGTCTAATTGAGAGGGTGTCGAGATCCCACCCCTCTCATGTTCAGAGTTACATGGCCAGCTGTTCATGTGCAGAACCTGATAATCGTGGACCACCCCCTTTTCTCGGCCTGGGCTGGGCTAGAGATACCAGAGACAAGCCCCATGATCCCAGATGAAAGACATAGGTGGAGGACTTCAAGCTTCACAATGCAACTGTGTGATATACACCTTATCATCTAAAATGCATCAGCTGTCCGTTGGCGGCAAAAAAAAGAAAGAAAGAAAAAGCGTCCATGTGCAAGCAAAAGGCAGTGAAGTTGCAGACCTTCTGTTGCAGGAGGCTTAATCCCCACTTGGAGAGACCACAAGGCCTTTAGAACAGTTCGAAAAAATATACATCACCCTGTAAAGGATGACATGTGAAATAATAGTCAGAAGAGTTTTTAATGCAACATTTTATTGAGCCATTTGACCAAAAAAAAAAAAAAATTGTATGCATTTTCCTGAGTATCATGTCATATTTGATGCATTGGGCTTTAATTGCTCGTTATAGTATGATATAGTGAGAATATGGAGCTCATATTCGAGCACAAGAAATCTACTTTATTTTATTCCGAGGCACAAACTGAGAAATATGCTCTTTTTGGTGCAACTGTTAATTTTTTTTTAAAAGGTGCCATAGAATGTAAAACTGAATTTACCTTGGCATGGTTGAATAATAACAGTTCAGTACATGGACATAACAT
>JAUMHQ010000139.1:0-17137 GCA_032361165.1 Enteromius paludinosus | reverse complement strand
GGGGGGTTAACATGTCTTCTGAAGCAGATCGATAGATTTCTGTATCAAAAACATTTCTATTTTTAATGAGTGTGCTGAATGCTTTTTAATGATTTTCGGCTAAATGAACGTTTACGAGAGAATCGAGTTCCAGATTCTTGGCTGACCTCTGACTCAACGTGTGATGTAAGCTGTATTCAAAAATAGTAATATCTGCTACAAAAACCCATCGTTCTACTTCAGAAGACATGTGTTAACTCCCCTGAGGTAAGTTTCATGGCGGATATATCCGACTTATGGAGCTTCAAAATATACTCATCTGAAAGAATGTCATATACACCTAGGATGGCTTGGGGGTGAGTAAAATCATTTTCATTGTTGGATGAACTATTCCTTTAAGTGAAATGAATATAGTTAGATTAATATTTTATTGGTCGTACCCAGGTCCATGGTCTGCTCTGAGGGATCTGACGGGATACCCCAGAACATGATACTAGTCAACATGGTGCAGAGTAACAGTGAAAAACAGCAGGAGACACGCTGAACTCGTGTAAAATTACTACTTGGAGGACGACTGATTACAGAGAACCAGATGTGACCATCACGGAAATCTTTTGCAGTCTTCATGAAGAACAGATTACTGTAACATTTAAAAACATTTCATTAAACATTATTGGGAAAAGATTATTTTTAAACATTTTCTTACGGATCTGTCTCAAATCTACATACCTAAACCTTTTCAAGTCTGTCTCTGTTGCTACAGGGAAAACTTTATCTAGTGTACATTCTCCCAAGTCAATGGACAACCATGAGTTGCACAGAAAGTGCCACTTCTGCCCAGTCTCCAGGTTCTGTACCATGGCCTTGTTAACATACCTGGGACAATTCCAAAGACATACAAATACAGGAAGTAATGAAATTACATGGCTGTGCCTCCAAGAAATCTGAAAAAAGAACTGTGACACACTCCTATTTATTTTACCAAGCAGGATGCTGTCCTGAATTGTCATGCCACAGCCTAATACTTTGTAGCTCTCCCAGAGAGAAAGGGGTGGTTAGCAAGAACATGTCCAGTGCTCCTCTTTCAAACACTGGCTTTTCAGGGTCGGTCAAATGATGTGGTTCACTCTCTCCCTCTGTGCCCTGTATAGTCACTGTCACCTGGAAAAGTTTTATGGCAGGTTTAATACTGAATTGGTACAACCATATTTATGGACGATATCTGGATGATACCTGAGAAGAGGTGGAGGCCCCACGACGATGTCCCGTGTTGATGCTCAACAAGTAACGATATTCCGCTAAGGGATCATTGTCCTCAAGTACTGTGACCTTCACCTTTAAATAGACAGATTAATCAAGGAAGTTAATCTTTATCTTTTTGTTTTGTTTTGTTTGTTTCAAATGAGATATGGAATTACAAAAATCTCGAATCAGATCTTCAAGAGAACCAGGTTTCTAAAAGCAAACCTTGACTGCATCCTGAATGTCTTTTCTTCTTGCCCACATCACAATAATCAGGTAAGCCAGGATGATGGCGCCTACAAAACACACCACCACCGGGTTGTTGACGAAGGTGGCAAATAGTTCAGCAGTGCGGGACACATCAACCACGTTGGGCATGACGAAGAAAGAGCTTCCAAAAAAGGTCAAATGGGTACACAGGCATTGAGTAACCAATGTTGTAGTGCGAGGGCCAACCTGAAAAAGGTAAAGTTCTAGCCATAGGGTCTTCTGTATACATTACATGCTTATTCCGTTTAATGGAGCATTCACACGAAGAGTGATTGCAGTAATAAAATCACTGTTGGTGTGAATGGGTCTTAAAGGGGTCGTATGATGTTGCTAAAAATAATATTATTTTGTTTATTTGGTGTAATGCAATTTGTTTATGTGGTTAAAAAGTGGGATAAATTATGATGACTTAGTACCATCTTTTTACAGTAAACATAACACCATATCTGCATTTGTGATCGGAGTAACAACAAGCACTACCCTTCACTGCTCAAAACTTGCGTTTGAAAATTAAGTAGCAGATTCTTTTAATAAGAAAACCTAACTTACTTAGAAGCACCAGACTGTCCTTGCAGAGGTAGAATTGCTCCACTTTATAGTCTCTGCACAGCCAGCATAGGCCATTAGTCCGTCCTCCATAAATGCACTAGACACAACTCTTATATTTGGATTGAACTGTTCTGGAACAGTGTTGTGAATACAACTTAACCACTGATTTCTAGTTATGTCCTGTTTTGGAAGCTCAAACAAAGTAGATTCACCTCCACAACGACGCACATAATCTCCTGAACATGGCACTGGCAACAACACTATAGCGAGAATAATAGTTCAGCCTTCTTGTTTAAATGAGCCATTTTAGGGAGGTTTTGAAACTTGTTTTTTGCAACTTCAGGGATCTTATCTAACAGCTTGTAACACTCCAAAGCTTGAAATCCCATCATATGACCCCTTTATTAAGAGAATGAAAGTTTGACTTACCCTACAGCCATCGCCACTCCAGTTGGCCTTTATCTCATCCCAGTACAAACAGTGAGCAGCAATGGTTGTGATGAAAACTGAGGCATTTGTCGAATTCACCCCTGCACCAACAACAGGCCTCACCAGAAGGTAGTAAACACCTACTTCTATTGTCATCTCCGTAGGGTTAAGCACCCATGTGTGCATTTCCTCTGCACCACAAAAACATCACAGGATACTTTTCAATCTCTTGCAAAAAGCATTTTAACATATTTTGCAGAGGTGTTTATATTTGTTAATAACCTGCAGAGTCACCATCTTGAGGTAGCTGAATCGAAGCCTCATAATTTGTATCGTTAGGGTAATCCTGAAAACCCAGGAGCAACTGCAGAGGTGTCTCTGCTGAAGGATCTAACTTGAAAACCAGAGATATATTGGGTACAGTCACATTAATGACCACAGTGCTGAAGTTTGCCAGTTCCAGAAGAGTTTGGTTAACCTCTGCCACCTCTGTCCTTGGTAAGAGAATCTAGGAAGAAGAAGAAGATGAGTAAGTTCTGGATGTTTTATGTTTACAGTAGTCACGCTTTTAGCTTTTTTGCTGACATTCTCGTTACCTCAATTTCCTCAGTGAGGTTTGCCACTGGAATCACAGAGCCATTTGTTTTGGTAAGAGAGAGAGACCCCACCGATCCACTGATCTGCTCGCCCCCATGCAAAGAGAATGGATTTATCCCAAAACTTGTCATCTGTGAGGTTAAAGAGTAAATTAACATTACAAAAGTCTAATCTTTAAATCTTACTTCACAAGTAGGTCTTCCAAGATTGCCTGGATAGGAGACATGTCCAAGGCAAGCATCCTCATGTCCATATATTCTACATCATATCTATAGTACTCCAACAGTACAGCAGAATTTTACAATCCAGCAATGCTTTTCAATAATAATTCCAACCAGATCAGCCAGATACATTGATGGCTACATTTCAAAGACCACAGCCTTGCTCTATTGTATTGCAAAACATTAGGAAGATTGGGTCCTTCCTAACTGACCATGCTGCACAACTCTTAATAAAGGCCCTTGTAAATTGTAGGCTAGACTATTGTAGGTAGTTTTTGTGGCTGATGTCCAACATGTACGATCACCAGAGGGCACTCCTTTGCCATTATGTCACAAACTATATTTCCCATAAACCTTTGCCTGAAGTCATTGTTGTGTGATAACATTCACCTAAGTTCTGTATTAATGTCTTTGCACCTGCAATAGGTGAAATGATCCTCACAACCTTATCCAGACAAGCAAATCTCTTATAATATTCAATTAACAGCTAAAATGCAATGTTGATTTTTATGTCCCTGCTCTGTTGCTTCCTCGGTATGAATCGCTAGTCACTTTGCATAAAAATTACACTTGCTGAACTAGTAAATGTAAATTTGATCAACTATTTAAATTTCCTTTAAAGGGGACAAAGGTTACATTTTTACTCAACTCACCCGTACATCTACTGGTTCATCTGGAGACACAACATCAGAGCCCAGAGATGGGAGGATAAAACTGGCAGAGCTGTTCTTCTGAATGTTAAAGGGCTGTTTCGAAAGACCATCCGATGATATTCTGAAAGAGCACAGCAAATTGAGTCATTTTATTGTTTAGGTCACAAAATAAAAACCCCATTAAAAGAAATTTGTGCTTTTCTGTTTTTAGTTCATGTCAGCCAGTTTTGAGGCTGTGTGACATAATATCCTGTCCTGAAAAAATAAAGTAAAACTTGTTTCATTGAGGCATTCAGAGATGTTAAACATCTCAAATATATTGCATGATAAGATTTATATTTATAATTTAAGGCAATAAATTCCTTGACCTAACACCATTTTTCATTTACCTGTTAACATATAAACCAAAAACGGAAGTGCTGAGTATGGTGGGCTCTCCGTTCACCTTTTTCTCAGCCAACAAGGCACTCTGAACATTGTCCACAGTGTTTAGTAAATGACTGGAGATTTCATTCTGTCACAGAGTGGAATGGCAACAATGTTAACAATCATAGTTTATAGTAACCCTCAGAGTATGTAGCAGGGCTTGAGTATTGTGATGTACCTGCTTAGAAGTACTAGAAGAAACTTTGATGATGTTACTGACAGCATCAATTATTGGCGTCGATGCTTGCAGTATCTGTTCAGAGAACTCCTTACCAGAAAGAGTCAAGGAAACCAAGGATGCACTGAGGTTTGTCAGCAGATAGCTAGCCTGTAACTGTAGCCATGAAGAATGAGTTAGCAGAGATGTACTACTACCAATGTATTGCTACCATCGAAATTCAGTTCAAGAGGTACCTGAGTAGTTTCTGTCAGCTCATGACCCTGTGTGGTAAGGCCTGCAATCACGTTAGCACTCATCTGCACCTCAACTGGATTCTTCGGAGGGAAGGAACTCGTGGCAGTACTCAAACTCTGCAACATCTGCTGTCTCAGCTTCAGTGAGAAGATTTGGTTAACAGATGGGTATATAAAGCTCTCCTGAATGTGCATATTCTCTATAGGTTACCTCTTTTTTGATACTGTCATGCTGTCCTTCGGGTAGTGCATCATTAAGTCTGTCGGACACAGACTGGAACATCTGTGCCAGTGCAGCCCCGGTGAGTCGGCCCTGTTGCTGCAGCTGAGACACCTGGTTGGAAACCAGAGCTTGGAGATCTCCAACTGTGTGATTACTACTGGTGTCCTTAACCTGGAACGTGATGCACTACAGTTTAATTTCCACAATTCTGTCATATCACTCTTTTCCTCTGTATTTCATTTTATCTGTCTGACTTAATCTCAGGAAATAGTTCAGTGGTCCCATGGCCTAATACTGAAATTGATTACCGAGAAGAATCATATTAATAATAAACGTCATCATAGACATATAAACTTAACATTGCACTTCTCATTGCAGATTCAGTGCTTTTTTAAATGTAATCAAAACAAAATAGTTATTTTTAAATGGTTGTTCTTCATTAATATTAGCCAGTTTGAATGTTTTCATTCATCACAGTTACATAATAACAGGTTCAAAAACAGACTGAAATGATAGTAAATTAGTAATTAGAAACAAAATTTTACATAATCATCATTCATGAATTTTTAAAAACTGACATTGTTTCCAACATTTTTTCAAACCTACTGTGGCAGAGTTGAATTAGAAGTACTAACAAAATTGTATAGTGTAAAATTATAGCCGCATATTTATATATGTCTGGCACCTTTTAAGAGTTGAAGGACACTGAAAAACAAGTATATGTTCATTATCTGAATATGGGTAGCTGACAAATAAAAATTGGACTGTGTCCTATAGTGCGTCATGACAAAAAAACAAAAAAAAATTGATCTTCATTCTAAAGAGTAACAAATTGCATAGGTTATTATTATTATTATTAGAGGTTATTTTTATTATTATTGCTGTCATACCATCAACTACCCATATTAACTCCTCTATGCTGGATGCTCACTGTGCAGATCTGGTATTTTGTGCCTGAAGTGGACAAATATAATGTCTTAAAATCTGGCAGTGATTTATTCAATTTCTGAGAAAGAACCATCTGTCTGAATAATTCAGCTGAACTGTATTAAAGTGTATTTTTTTAAAACTTGCTTTTGGAAAGATGCTCATAAACCAATCGACTTGTGTACAAACCCGAGTGGTTACAGCAGTGCTGGCGCTAACACCTGCTTTGTTCTTAACGGAGATGACCACCGTTAGACTGTAGTTGTTGAGTTTATTCCCTAGAGGGAGGTAAAGCGACTCCACCGTGGGCTCAGCACCGCAATAAAAATAATTACCTGCAAAATAGGTCAAAGTGCATAGCGTTAACCTTTATACACACAGGTTGGTTGGACATTTATCAGGAAGAGACAAATGTAGCATAAAAGTCTCAGTTCTCACCCTTGGCAGTTTTAAAGCAGAAAACACAGGACCTAGCTTTGCAAAAAGATGGATCAACCGCGCAGCTGATCTTAAAGGGAGAGAGAACATCTCCCACGAGAGGGCTAATAACGCAGGAGGGAGGACTTGGGGGCATTATAGAGTAGAGGGATTTGTCAGTAGTATGAGATGATGGAGAGACAGTGGTCGGCAAAAGCAGCTGGACTGAGGAATCCTCACTAGATGTATCAACAATTGGAACAGTGTATCTAGCAGATCCAGATAAGTGGCCGTTGATAGCTAGAAGAAAACATATTTGGCATCAGTCAACCAGGTTCTAAAATTTCACAATGTTTCAAGAAGTTACACTATATTTTACGATGTCATTACACAAATAGAGAGTCAAATGAATAAACATGATGTACATACTACAGAGTTAGGGTTTGGTTTAGGTGTAGTTGAATGTAATTATGCAAAACTGCAGAACTATGACAAGTGGAACATGGTTATAGTTCATGTGATTACCCAAACCTGTGGTTTATCTGCTATACACATGTGTGAACTTTGCCATGGCACAAGTAACCAAATAGCAAGATTCTGCTTGTGCAATCTGTGCAATGAAATGCAAGCATTTCTAAGTGTGATTTCAGTGTCCAAGCTCATTTTAAGATTTAAGCAACTCTTACCATAAACCACCACTGTGATATCCTGCTTTGCCTTTCGTAGTTCATCACTCTCTATGGTAAAAGAACTGCCCTCTGCCTTCTGTAACAGTGGCTTTTTCACTGATTCTGAGTAACACTGGCTTAACAAACCCTGTGACGAGGTAATGCATTAGACAGTATTTTTGTCTTATTAAAGTCTTATGTCTTTAAAGAAAAAAAAAAGTGTGCTTTATCATACTGGCTGTGCCCTTGCAGTGTATCATCACAAACTGATTTTCAGAAAGCACACTGAAAAATCATCATGACTGACCTGTCATAACATAAAAAACTTACAGTAAAATCCTTTTTGCTCTCCAAGTACCAAACAATTTTCTGACATCCTTCACACTGGACTTGTAGCGAGACACCCTCAGCGACATTCACTGGATTGCAGTTAGAACAGCTAAACAGAGAGGAGATAAAGAATATACCAGTTAAAAAAGTAGGCTACTCAGTACAAATCTAATTATATAATTTGAACAAACTGCAGCGTGCTTACGTAACAGATAGCTTTATGTTTTCTCCAGGAATGACAGTGATGCATCTGGTTCCATATTGTGTGAAACCATGTGACTTGGTTTGTACAGTATACACAAAGAAACTGTATACTGGTGGAAGACAAGCTTCGGATATCTCATATTCTCTATTTGTCACTTCATCAGAACAGGGGCAATCCTCGTCTAAAAAGAAAAAGAGAAAGAATTTTTAATGCGCTGCAATGAATGAACTGTTTGCATGGTTCCATTAGTGCCTAATGGTAAATGTCCTAGCTACACATACTAACAAAAAACATATTTTTTTGCTGACTGCTATTCAGAAGTATCCACATTTCTGACTAAACTGATTGCAAGCAACATTAAAGCAGCTCTTAAAATCATAATGCTGACTGCTATTGATATAAATGAATATGCTCAGTGATTTCTCCAGGTATTACAGACATTGTTTGTGATTTAGCAAGAGTGGTGCTTACGGCATTTCCAGATAGCATTGTCATCCACTAATCCATCAACATATAGCCTGACACTGGTAGTACCGAAGACTGGGACCTCTGGATCTGCAGTGATCTTTAGATTATAAGCTCTGGCAGCTCTCACATGCTCACTGATCTATAGAAATAATAGATGTGTAATAGATGCAGATCAAGTTAAGCCCCATTGACAGTAGCTATCTGTGGCATACTACAGAAAATCATTTAAACCATAATCTTGCAAAAACAAATACAAATGTTACACTAACAGTTTTTCTGTTGTAACCTGCAGTGAACATTTACTGTAGTCAACAACATCTCACATTAATGAACGGCATGTACTGAATGCTTATAATGAAGCATTATCTCATACCGTGTCTCCTTCGTGTTGATTCACTGTTTCATTGTGACAGTTCACTGTTGTGTTTCCACCATCCATTTCCATGCTTGAGAAGGAATTCTCTGCTCTGATCACAAGATTTAATTTGCCTAATTGATAAGAGAAAAAAATCAGATTGAAGAAGCTACAAGCTATGTGATCAAAATACACACTACGTTCATGCATGTTTTAATACACGTCCAAACCCTATAAATGCCTTACTTTTGGCCATTTAGTGCATGGTGTCTGTTTAAATAAGTAAAAAGCAGTACCTTGCATTGTGTTCGAGATGACAAAAACCTGTGGACTTCCATGTAGCATCTCATGCATCTCAGAAAAGGTGTGATTGGCTCCTGACACAAGAAAATGCAGTTGCACTGGAGCCCCCTGAGCCAGAGACACATTGACATAGATGGAATGGACTGGACACTGCTGATGCTCAGGCTCCACATCCACCATGAGGCCTTCCACTGGCTCCACCAAACACAGCTCCAGGACAGTGGAGCGGTCTACAGCCGTCACCCCGTTGAGAGCCGCTACATTAATCTGGTGGCAGCCTGGTCCTAGCTGCCGCTGCACCTCTGGAGATACAGTGATGTTATGGGGAACAGTCCCTCTGATAGCTGAAGTGGAGGCCAGCTCTGTATTTCCATGCTGAATTTTGTATGTTACGTTTGTTCCTATAGGAGATGAACATTCATTTAGATTTTCTCAGTTATGTCATTTGAAAGCACTATAAATATTTCTGACATCAGTTGTGTGGAAAATGTAAGCTTGTGTTTTAATAAAATCCCACTGGCTTTAAGTTCTACCAAGAACTACTGACGCAAATTTGTATCATCAGCATAGTACATGCATACTGTACTGTATGTGTACATGCAATTCTGATAAGAAAGTATGAATTGGAATTGTGAGAAAATATTCACAATTATGAGAAAAGGTATTATTTTAATTCCTTGGTGGAAACAACCAAAACATAAAAGACATACATTTGAATTCGATCCCATGATAGCATGATCACATCTCATCTTGTAATGCACCAACCCTGAATCACATGGCCGATAAAATAGAACAAAACATTAATATGCAAATGTTCTGTTGCCGATAGGGGCGCAATTGTAGTATATGCTCTGATAGGGCGTATTTCACAGCTATTGTAGAAATGACCCATACGGACGTATTCGTTGGAGGACATGTTGGTCATCTGTATTATAAGAACATGGAAGCATTAGGGAACAACAGCAACTCTGAGGTGCATAGTGCAAAGAGGTCACCACCTTTCTGCAGAGTCTATCTCAACAGACCTCCGAACATCATGTGGCCTTCAGATTAGCTCAAGAACAGCACACAGAGAGCTAAATGGTGTTTCCATGGCCGAATAGCTGCATCCAAGCCATACATCACCAAGTGAAACGCGAAGAGTCGGATGCATTGGTGTAAAGCACGCCACGACTGGACTGAGCAGTGGAGACGGGTTTTCTGGAGTGATGTATCATGCTTCTCCATCTGGCAATCTGACGGACAAGTCTGGGTTTGGCGGTTGCCAGGAGAACGGTATTGAGTGACTGCATTGTGCCAAGAGTAAAGTTTGGTGGAGGGGGGGGGATTATGGTGTGGGAGCTGGGCTTGGCCCCTTAGTTCCAGTGAAAGGAACTCTGAATGCGTTAGCATACCAAGACATTTTGGACAATTCCATGCTCCCAACTTTGTGGAAACAGTTTGGAGATGGCCCCTTCGTCTTCCAACATGACTGTGCACCAGTGCACAAAGCAAGGTCCATAAAGACGTGGATGACAGAGTCTGGTGTGGAAGAACTTGACTGGCCTGCACCCTGATTACACATTATGATGTGACCTCACAAATGCGCTTCTGGAAGAATGGTCACAAATCCCCATAAACACACTCCTAATCCTTGTGGACAGCATTCCCAGAAGAGTTGAAGCTGTTATAGCTGCAAAGGGTGGACCGATGTTATATTAAACCCTATGGATTAGGAATAGGATGTCACTTAAGTTCATATGCGAGTCAAGGCAAGTAGGCGAAAACTTTGGCAAATTACAATTAATAAAGGTGAAAGTACATTCTTTAGATTTTCACACAAGCCACCCATCTCTAACATCTACGTGGTGGAGACGGGTGGGTTTAGGGATCAGAGAGTGGAGACGGGAGGGTTTTGAGATACGTCAGGTACGCGGCCCCTCGATCTTGTGTTCTGCAGTGAGGGCCATCTGTTTTTTCCCAGTAGGCTTGTCCACATGGTGGCAACATTGTCCAGTTCCATTGTTTTATAGTCAAAAAAGAAACCAATGAGACTGAATAAACAACAACTAGCTACCGAGGAGACCCCCGTGTTGATGATCACTTGTGGGAAGGGATTAAGAGATGCAACTCTGGTTTAAACAAGTACAATGACATTTTAAATTGGTCATAACGTTTGGAGAGGAATTGCACAGACATTAAACATGGATAAAAACTTTCTAGTGTGCACATGTGAAGCACTCTACTGTTCATGCATGCTACAGTATCAGACAGAGTGTAATTTAAGGTTAAAAGGCTGTGTGTTTGACTATGTAATGTACTGTATATCTCATGCATTTACGTTAAAACTAAAATATACTTTAAGCTATATAATAAAATGCCATATCAAAGTGCAATGACATCATAGACACCAGAATACCTCAGAAACACTAGCAACTGCGTAGAACCACACAGGCTACCTAGCATTGTGGTATTGAGTTTTGAAGCTTTTTCAGAAACTGTAAAAATGCTCATTAAATGTATAGTCCCTTTTGTCATAACATCAATATTAATAAACATTTCTTTTTACCTGCGTCTAATGCCACTTGGATTCTCAGAGGCGTATTATAAAGTGCTCTGCAGCTGGAATGCTCTGAGGATTGATTCATGCTGTGGCACTTCATGGTCCCAAACCGTCCGAGCGGTTCCTGGATGGTGATGCTCCTGGAAGCGGTCACATGCCATTCACTAGTACTGCACTCTACTGTGACAGTATATACTCCAGCACGGCTGTACTTGTGCACCACATTCTCCATCCTAAAAAGAGTTTACATAGTCAATCATGTGTTCCTAAATTTTTAATTAAAAACTTATTGTATTTATACTGATTACAGATAAATCAATATTAATTAAATAAAAGGCAACTTAAGTAGACTTAAAGGAATAGTTCACCCAAAAATGAAAATTCTGTCTGAATTCTGAAGTTTCTTCAATCAGAAGAACACAAAGGAAGTTATTTTTAAGAAAGATCCAAAACAGCCTGGTCACAAACTTTCTTCAAAAGATCTTCCTTTGTGTTTGGCAAAACAAAGAAATTCAGTCAGATTTCTGATTTCTGAAAAATCTCCTTTTTCACAAACGAGGTCATTAAAATTACACTGTTATGATTACAAAGTATATTTGCAATTATAGAATATATCTAGCTACGTGAGACTATAGTTTGATCATTTCAATTCTTTGCATGCACATTGCGGTACAGAATAAATCTTTCAGCACTATTCTATGTCCTTTTGACATCCTTTTGATTTTCCAAACAAAAATGTCCCTAGTCCTAAAACTGTCTAGGAGGAAGAGATGGTCTAGGGTTTTTTAGGTTTCTGTACATGCTGTTCACACAATGGCAAAAATAAAGAGAGGCATGAAAATTATTACATTGGGTTATTACAATATCCGATTTTTCAGATTACAATTATTGTGGCAAAAAAAAATCATAATAATGATATATATATATATACACACATATATGCGTGTGTGTGTTGGGATTTGTGGTTCATGAGGACACAAATGTGTATAATGACATGGGTACTACTACAAAGTAAACATGGTTTATGAGGACACTTCCTGTGTCCCAATAAAACAAAAGGCTTAGAAAACATACTAACCAGTGTTTTATGAAATTCAAAAGCTGTACACTGTTTCCTGTAAGGGGTAGGTTTAGGTGTAGGGTCAGTGTAGGGCAATAACTCATACAGTTTGTACACTATAAAAACCATTACGCCTATGGAGAGTCCCCGTAAACCACAAATGCAAGTATGTGTGTGTGCATATGTGACAGGTACCAGTCTTACCAGTCAATTTTTTTAAATTGAGATTTATACATAATCTGAAAGTTAAATACATTATTTACAGTTTACAATGATGGTGATTACAACTATTTGGACATTTGGAATCTAAGGGTGCAAAAAAATCTAAATATTGAGAAAATTGCCTTTAAAGTTGTCCAGATAAAGTCCTTAGCAATGCATATTACTAAACAAAAGTGAAGTTTTTATAGATTTACAATAGGAAATGTACAAAATATCTTCATGAAACATGGTCGTTATTTAATATCCTAATGATTTCTGGCATACATACAAATATATATTAGTTCACACTTTAAAACTGTATAATCTTCTTGCTAAAGTGCTTTTTTTTTTTTACAACGGCTGACATCTACAGTATATTATTAACATCTATGATGTGTTGTTGTAACATGCGGAAGGACAAAAACACTCACTCTTCTGGACTGTAGTTATCAATGATGTGTCCGTCCCCCGCATTCAGTGTGCACGTGAGGTTGCCTTGAAATGGATGCAGCAACCACTTCACTGTGATGGTAATGTTGTCAAAGACAGCAGCCAGCTTGCTCATCAGCAGATGGAGAGCTGATAACAAGCAGTGTGCAGAGAGTTAATATTATCCTCAAGTCAAGATTTTATTATTAAATGCAAGAAAGTAAAATGTTAGATTCAAGTAGTAGTCGTGTGTGTGTTTGTATCAGGTAATGCTTATGTAACTTAAATGTTCTTGTGACCAACAAGTTTAAATATACGGAGAATTGTGCAACAGAAAAGTTGCCAGTCACACATGAATCCATGCAGTCAGACACGTAGTGGGGTAATAAACGCGTCTAAAGGCCAGAGTGTGTAATACATAAGAGACAGTAATAATGCACCATATTATCAACATCAGATAATGTGTTTTTATGTAAGAAAACAGTAGTGTTACATCATGCGTCCTAATGGGTGGGAACAAAAGAGTTCTGACCATCTTTGCAATGATATTCCACAGCCAAATAGCTTCCCATCACAGGGCACGGCTCTCCAAAAGATGAAATATCGGCAGCAGCCTGACACACCTGCAGTCCGTGGCAGTGCTCTTCATAGAAAACAAACAGAATAGTTTTACATTCACTGTGCAAACCATCCAGAACATTAATCACTATATGCTGCTGTACACACAATAGCACATGCTCAAATAAACCATCCCACCGTAAATATTGAACTCAAGCATTTGGTTATAATTTTCTTTTTATGGTTAACAAGCATGTAATCTGATAGCTGTTGAGTGCTTTTGTAAATGCTGGAGGAGCTTTTTGCAGGGCAATACCCTTGTATGAAAGAAAGAGCGCTGATTCCAATGTCCATACTGTATGTTCCCCATTAATAATACACTGTATATGGGTTTGGGATTGGTTGCATAGAATACTTTTTCATATTCATATATAATAAATCTTAAGTGACAAACCTGAAATTATAAGCATTCTTTATTGTTTATGGCGCTTATACCACAAATAGTGTACAAAAATGTGTCTAACTCTTTTTAAAAAATGATAATAATCTGACAATAGAGATTTTTAACACTTTGCTGTTGATTGAGTTGAGTGCACTGAATTTATTTAATACATGAGTTTCATTTCAATTTAGTAATTATTATATTGTTTGTTAAATAGGAGTTCAAGAAGGTTATATCCTCTAAATTTGGACAAGCCAAAGTCCTCATTTTGAGCGTGGATATGGACATTTCACTTTCACTAATCTAATCTATCATATAATATAGTACTCATCTAAAGCTTTTTTAAGATATCATGGGACATCAGAGTGTTATATACTCATGGGAAGTGTGGGAAAATAGTAGTACCTGAAACAGTATCTACTATATCCACCCAGCTGCACTCCTCCTGCGGTGGAGAAGTCTGTAAGGAAGCGTGGCTGCTCCTGCAGTAATGCACCGTCTTCCTGCCGTAGAAGCTGTCGTCAATCTCGATCACTTGACCAGAACCACACTGAAGCGTAGCGTTATGATCAGCGCAGGCTAAAGAGCGTCCAGATTCTAAAAATCAATCAAACTCGTGTTCAGACTAAACCAAAAAACAAAGCTGAGGAGGGAAATATTCTCATATAAAGAAAGAGACCAACCAAACTCGCAAATAAAGCGGAGCTCCTGGCTACAGTTGCTGGTGGTTTCCCACTGAAATCCACAATCTCTCCTGATGTAGCCACAGGATGCATTTAGTGAGGGCTCCTGAAACCAGTTGGAATAACTAACATCCGAGCCATCTAACCAGGACAAGGGACCTGAGAACAAAATAAGATAACATTTACCATTACCATTAGCATTTTGTTTTCATCCTTCAATATCAGTAAACAGTGTGAAATGACTAAACACTACTGTATGTACTATTATACTTCCTCACTATTCAAAAACTTCTGTGTCTTTTCTTTTATGCCAAAAATCATTAGGACATTAAATACAGATTGTGTTCCATTAAGATATTTCGTAAATTTCCTACTGTAAACATAACAAAAAAAGCATTTTGACTTTTTTTGCACCTTCAAGTTGCAGATATTGTCCTATTATTGCCCTAACAAACCATTTATCATTGGATAACTTTATTTATTCAGCTTTCAAATGATGTATAAATCTCAAAATATTGACCCTTATGACTGGTTTTTGGGGTCCAGGGTTACATAGAACTACACTGCAGCAAAGACTGCCTTGATGCCTACAATAGCAGAAACAGAGACACATCTAAGACAGATGGGGGCATGGTAATAAACACTGCTTTTTATGTGCCTGAAAAGGAGGAGATTGGTATCAAGCCGCAGACTCATTAACAACCTGCTGCTCTGTAGAGATAACACAAATTAGCTGGTAATAATGGTGGCAATGTTACAATGTAGGTAACTGGAACACAGTTTATCTGTGCATGAAATGCGGCTGACAAGAGAGATAAGACACTGTAACAGTCATTATCTTGTCGGTTTATTCTGATAAAGCATCACTGACAACACACAGGATACGAAGGGTTCAGATTCAAAATCCTTTAAGTGCCATTTGAAATTTTGATCTAAAATACAGTAATACGTTTCATCAGGCTCTTGTGTGTAGGTTGGGTAATTTCAGTTTAAATGCAGTAAACAAGGTCTTTTCATTGCCATTAAAGTGAAACATCTGAACATAAACTTAGGAGCCTGAGAGAAATGCACATTTTAAAAGAAAAGTATGCATTTGCCCAAATCAGAAGAGCCATATACATTATATTAGCTATGGTTAAACAGTAAAATGCTTTATTTTGTCTTTAGAGGCATAGTAAGGAGACATACAGTACCTTCAATGGCAGCTGAGTCCAGAGTGAGGTTGGTGGAGGCAGGAGCGAGTCCTATCCACCAGTCCAGCTCCGACTGCAGGTGTTTTTGTAGAAACTGCTGGGTTTCATCATTCTGGATGAAGGCTAAATGCCCACCGCCTCGCTCACACCAAGCCTGCGCGCTAAGGAAGCTGCGCTGCAGAGCCACAAACTCATAGCAGGAGCTCTCAAAGGCCTGCTGGTGCTCTGGACAGGAAAGAACGTCCTCGTCATCACTCCAGATTGAGATAACATGAAAACTCAATATTAGGAGCAGAGTGTAGAGCGTGTGATTGTTCATCTTCATCCTCCACCTGAGCAGCTTGTGTCCTCTGTATTTAAAGGCCACCGACGTCCTGCCCCAAAATAAAGTCTGATGTCATCAGTATACTTCAATCACCAACAATGGTTTGATTGCTTGGTGGCTGGCCTTTGTGATTTGCTCTTAGATGCATGAACACAAAGGATCCCTCTGCATTGTGCCCCTCAGGCCCCTGTGTAAATAACACTAATGTCTACATCCACAGCCTGGGTAGAGGGAGATAAGACAAGCCTTGAACTGGATAAAACAAAGCTGGCATCTGATCATCAACTACAACTGGAGAGGTGTGTGCAAGGCCTTATGGTACCGTTATGATTTCCTGGGCATAGCTATGTGGTTGCTAAAGTGTCCTGTGTCCTTTTAACATGTTGACTTTATTATAAGGACAAGCAAATGCACAGCTTCTGGGGATTTGGTACAGATGATTGGTACAGAATTGATCATAAGATTGACAGGCAAGATTTTGCATGAGTCTCTCCAACAACTTGGAGAATGTTTCAGCATCAGCACTTTCCGTCAACGAGAAACATTCACTGGTAACACTTTATAATAACAATTCATGAATTATCATTTGGTATGAGGTCTGAGGTAAGACACCAGTTCAGTCTGTGTGACACGCTGCTGTCAATCAACTATTGTGGGAGTGGCGTCTGTCGGTGTGACACCACACCAACATGCATTTGAGAATGGCTTGATATCAGAAGGGGCCATTTATTTTTATTAAATTAAAAGACAACAACTGGTGGAGCTTTATCATTGTAGGGTGATTGTGTACTCCCACTCCCAACACACATAGCAGTCCAAACAGCTTGTAAAAGTGCATGTGACACCGGTTGACACCTTTAACAATTTGTGGTAATCTAAATCAAATATGCTTTAATGGCACAAAACTGTTTTGCTGGCTTATTACTCAATCATTTCATGTCTAAAAACCTTGCAAGTTTTGTTTATACACGTATGTTATTGTGTCTGCATCATGAAGTAGCTATACTGATGATGCTAGAAATGCGTAA
>JAUMHQ010000138.1:0-15342 GCA_032361165.1 Enteromius paludinosus | reverse complement strand
AGACTCGAAGACGATTGGTCTCTCATGCGAGATCCCATATGTAACGTCGAAGTGATTCGACTGAAAGGGTAACCATATATATCAGGCTAGATTTGAATGAACATTATCTTATAGATAGCGCCATGTTTAACTTTTGACACTAACAAACTGAGACTTTGATGTACATTGTCTTCAGTGGGTTAGTTTGTTTTCACCCGCTTCCGATGTTATCACTCGATTGAATGGACCGTTATCAGTCGTTTTCAGCCGATTCATATGGGTCAGCATGCCCGCAGGGCTTAGAAGGCTGCAATCATCCATAGGACTACTGGGCATGCGCATATCAATCGAAATTTTTTTTCCGATTATACTTACACATAAGTATAACTTCATTATTGGAAATAATGCTCAAAAGTCACGTGGATTGCTTTTATGATGGTTTTAGAGAGCTTTACTGATAGGTGTGAACAGCATTATTGGACCACTTCCTTTAACTCCCATTTAAAGCCATTCAGTTGTTCTTGTTAAATATCTTTTACTGTTGTTTGTCAAGGAGCTAGTGATAAGGACCGGAAACCAAAAACCAATCGCAATTTATTAGCAAACATCACAACAGCATCTACTAGATCAGAATTTCAAACATTCTGACAATGTCAAGTCATTGAGAGATTTTAATATTCGATTTGTAAATTTACTGAAATATAGCTAATAAAAAAAACCCAAATATTACAATTACAATTTTCAGATAAAGTAAGTAAATAAACCAAATAATGTAAAGAAAACTTTTTATTACAACAAAGACAGTTTCAATGGATTTCCCACAAGTTACCCAAAGTACACCTTGTTAATGTTTGAAAGTATTGCACTACTTTGTCGGCAAATTGCGCAAACCTGAAGCAGACATGGGAACTGAGAAGGAAAGGTTGGAATATGCCTGTATCACAAGCCATGTTTCACAGATGAATCTTTCTTCGTCAGACAATGACTATGTGAGACTTACAGGGCTCTTTTACACAGTACTGGAATCTACAGACAGCTTTGTCATTTAATCTTGCACGTTTTGTGCATTTCAAGACTGTCTCAGAATCATTCATTTTTATTTGCTATCATTAAACTTGCATAATCTGAATTCTATAGGACACTAAAATACATATCTGCTCAGCACTAGTTAGTTGCGATATAAAGCCAAAAAAAGGTTATGTAGTAACCCTAACTCTTACTAAAAACTGTTTACAAGTCGTCTAGATCTCAAGACAAGTTGTGGTTTTTGCTGAAGTTCACTTGAATGTGATGAGGTAGTCTGGATAAGCCTGGCAGTCATGGAAAACCACGAACATGGTGGGATTCAGCATATTATCCACCACGCTGTCATAGAAGTCAGGTGCCACGCGAAAAGGGGGCGTCCTCATGTCCCCCTGACCCTGAGCGTAGTGACCCGTAAGCACACGAGCCACAAACATGAGCTGCGTCCCGTCTGCTGCAGGAACAGCGTAGGTATTTTGGGCAGAGTAGCTGGCATTCACAGCGAAGTATGTCCCATGACCGTAGACCGTGGCTGACAAAAGGCATAAAAGTAATCAGTATCAATTAGTCTGCAAACTCACCAATTACCAAAGCCCATCAGTAGCTGCCTGACTGTTAAACTACAAAGAGGAAGTTCATCCAATGGAATAATGCATATTATTCACCCAAAATTACAATTCTGTCATCACTTGCTTTTTTGAATTTTTTTGATCTTGACAGTATAGACACTATGAACCAAGCAGGTTAAAAAAAAAAAATGCTGAACATCAGCCTTGGCGATAAATATGTGTTACAAACAAATATCGACAGAATTGACATTTTATTAAGACTATTAATTCAATCAACCTTACAAAAAAAATCAGTTACCATTTTGCCCTGCAAAGTTGCGATTGAAGTTTGACTGCATGATTGATGAGCAGGATGCCTCCGACGTGCCGTGATAAAGGATCTTCTCTCCTGCTCCCACACTAGGATCATTTTTGGTCTCCAGCTCTATCTTACGCCCCTCATATAACCGCCGAAGATTCACGTTCTGGATGCGCTGGATCTGTTGTTTGCACACAAACAGAATTCACATGCACCTGCTGTTCTTCATAAAAGCAAACTATAAAGATCATACTGTTATACAAAATCATAACGAGGTCACAATTAACTAGATCAATACTTTCAAAAGGTTAAAAACAAAACAAAATGTATCAATAGGTGATGTTAGTTCAATCCGAAAATAAGCTCTTGTTGTAGACTAACTCTAATCCTACATATAAAAGAAGACATTATGCAGCTAGATATTTAAATGTTGGATAACAAGATGGTGTCAAACCTTGAGCACTGTTTTCCTGACAGTCTTCTTAAAGTCTGCCTTCACAGTCTTGTACTCCGTGGATGACTGATCTAGATCAATCACCTTTAAGGAATCACCCTGATTCATGTTGTCCCAGTAGATTGGCAAAGTGAAATCTAAAATGCCAAATAGCAAGAGTCTTGACTTTATTTTTATTATATTCGTTTATAATAGATGTAGATCAGTGGACAAAAATTTTATCTGACACAGTACTGAATATACATTCAACACAAGCAGTCATATATTTTCATATACTATGAAAGTGGTTCCTGACCTGAAAAGTTCTGCAGTCGTTTGAGAGTGGTCACCTGCCTCCAATTTTTTGCTTCCATCTTTCTCAAATCCACAGTCCATTTCACACCCTGTGCATCCACAATACCATCTTTCACATCTCCATTCTCAAGCTTAAAATTCATGTCTTTTGGTACTTTCTGCCAAATACCCTGTGGTCCCAGAATGCACCATGTTACTTGACTGAAGAGGAAGATTTGGTCCTTTTCTCTCACCTTAGAATTTGAGAGAAAAAAAGTTACATACACACACACACACATATATATATAGTCGGTCATAGCACAACTGCACTATATGCCAGCATGCTGCCCACAATGATATCAGCACTGACTATCATATGTGCTGAGGCTATAATTATTATTGTAATGCTAATTCATTGTCTTTCTCACCTGTCTGCGAAGTGCATCTTGTATCAGTCTTACCACCTCACTCACTCCATCATTTAGCCCTTTTACGACCCATCTATCAGAGCTGCTCTGCTCTATCTGCAGGTGCAGTGAATCCACTTTATAGTGCAGCTGGTTCATCTCATCCTGAGTGAGGCGCTCAATCTCATCAGGAGAGAAACTGTGTGAGGAGCACCGGTCCTCATACACTCGCTGAAGTTCTTTACAGGCATCAGAAACATCCTTAATGGTGTGACCAATGACTAAAAACTCTGCTTTGCTCTCTGTGTCAGGCAAAGGCGTCACTAGAGAACTCAAGTTCAAAGAGACTTGTACAGGTAAGGAATGTGATCTTGATCTAGTTGATACACTGTGCCCTCTGGTGGTTACACTGGTAGGTACAAGTGGTCCAGGAGCTGAAAATGGTGAATGTGCAAAACCGACAATGAATGTGCTGAATTACTTTTTATAATGCATGAGATAATAAAATGCATCTGCATTACACATTTGTACTCACCTGTTAACTGTATATTAGCCCCAAAAATTTGCTTTGCCGTTGTTTGGAATGCCAGGAAAACGTTAATCTTAATCAGAATGATGCGAATATATTTGAGATGTTTCAGGTTCACTCCTTGTATGCCATCCTTTACTCCATCTAGAATGGACTTGGCCACCACACTTGGATCCAAACCCCCTTGTCCTGCAAAGCCCACACATTTATCTTGACATTGCCATTTACGATGCTGAAAAGATTCCTGCTATGTATTTTGAATACTTTTTTTTGTTGCATATTTCACAATTATCAGATGAAGGTTTATAATGATCAGAAATTGTGAGCAATTTCATTTAGAAAATTTGGTATTTGTTGGAATTAAATAAACAACAATGAGGGTTTTTGACAGTACTTTAATAATAACTATAAATAAACTATATGCCATTTTCCACCAGAAGCTTAACATTAGTAAACGTAAGCAATAGAGTTCTAAAATCTCTGCATTAGAGCTTATGATTTGCTTAAAACATGAAAACATACATCAATGAGCAAATCCGTATAAAATAATTTAAATTAACAGGTGTTATGTTTAAAATTTTTCCTTAATATCAAAACATATCCACTATTTTATGACTTCAATTACTGCTTTATTTAATAGGAAACACAAATAACACAAATGCTATTTGTGAAGAGCATTTTAATTTTAATTTAATTAGAAGTAGGCCAACAGCACCCTACTCTTTACCGAATGGTAAGGACCCGGGGGAGTCTGCCACCACACGCGCTACTACTGTTTACTCTCTCATACAGCGAAGGTGTCCTTCTGTACGTGCTTTTACAATTCACAGATTAAACGCAGCGATCCAAAACAGTCAGTCAATCCAATCATCTTTCAGCCACACTGCTGAGGTTAATCAGTAGCACCCTAAGCACATGTGAGCTAATGTATCTGCAAGACATTCTTCCGATTTTTACATTTAAAGCCCTGATTCCGATATCAGTCCGATAATATTGTGCATCCCTAATTAATATATCTTACAATCTGACTTTAACATTTTTTACTCTGGAGGTGGAAACAGGCCTTCATTGAAGATAAAATGAGGGTGAACATACAAAACAGACATGCATTTTTTTTTTCTCATTATCAGAAATAATAAAGCTACTGACCAGCGCAGATAGCAGGAATGGCCACAGACCTATAGCAGCCCTGCTCACATTGAACCACTATTTCTTTTGCCAGGGTCTTGATGACATCAGGGTTTCTCTCTCCACAAACATGCATGATGGTCTTACATGGAAAGCCTCCTGGTGGGGTTGTGAGGATCTGCCCGCTCCCTACCTGAGCTGCAGAATACATGTAAGAAATAGTGTTAGATGACATATTGAATGTATATACTACATTATTTAAATCATTTATCTAATTTTTTATGGTATGGACCTATGGTACTTTTATTTTTTTTATAATTTTTTTTTTTCACGACTAAAGAAGGTTGCTATTTGTGGATTTTCCAAATGGTTTGAGTTTACTGTATGAATAGTTTCTTGAGCCTAAGTAAAACTTAATCTAAATGTCTATCCATCCAATAAAACTTTGTTAAAAATACATCCAGTGTTTGTATACAGAGATATTTTTTAGTTCACTCAAACATACAAAAAGTCTTTTCATATGTTATACAATCAGAAGATAATGTTAGAAAAGATGCTGTAGTTTGTTTTTCTTACCCCCTGTTAGTTGAGTCAGGATTTGAGGTCCTGCCTTAGTAATGATGTCCTTACACACTCCTGTGATGGATAGGATAAAAACACTCACGTATGGTCTAAACTGTGTATCAGGAATGCTTTGGTTATTATTTAGAAATCTGTTTCATTACCAGCTGTCTGGAAGTCCTTAAAGTCGGTGGTGTTCACAATGGCATCAGTAGTCTCATTAGTGATGTCTCCAAACACTAGATGGAGTTCAATCCTATGTACTGGGATGAGGATCTCATCGAGGTCAGAGGTCAGTGAGTGAAACAGAGCTGTGGTGCAGATATGAGAAACCATGGCAGGTTTGGTTAAAGAGTTAGTTCACCCAAATATGACAATTGGCTGAATTAAGACGTCCAGTAGTGATTCCATGTGTTTTTGTAAGATACATATCCATATTTTAAACATAATAAACACTTTTCTCTCACATCTGCAGACTGAAGTAGCCAGAAGATGTGCAGTTGGGAAATGTAGGAGCAAAGGAAACAAACTAGTCTCCTCTTGGCTTATATTAATATTCTCCAACATTTTGCAGTTACTTGGTTTGTACTTCTAAATCATGGCTGGTGTTTTGTTGTGTTATTTCTTCGTGCTCGTCACTAATAATGCAATGGAAGTGAGGAAAAGTGTTTATTACATTTGAAATATGTATATTTCAAAACATATGGATTCGCTGCCTTTATTCACCACCCGGGGCCGCATGAGGGATGTTTTATTACAATTTACGCACACTTTATATACAATTTTTATAAAACTTTTCTGCTAAAAGGTAGGATAACATGTTCTAAAACATTCTAAAAAATTTTATTGATAACATTGCTAGGACATTATCCTCTAACATTCTAATAAAGCTTCCCATCAGACTAGATGTGGATGTGCTCAGATGTCAATTGTTGGTTGTAAGTTTAAACCCAACCTGTCTGATGTCAAGCTCCAGAGTAAATAACTCCAAAAGAGACATGTAATTGTTGAGTTTAGATGCTGATGTCTGTTTGAAAGTACTAGTTTAGTTTGACACCATCATTATGGAGAAAAGTGTTTGCATTAGTTGGGCAATTTGACTCTTGACTTCTTGAAGTTTTACATTTGCTGCAGTGACTTTGTTATGGCAAAAGCAGCAAGAGAAAACGTGATCAGATAATGCTGGCTACTATGTGTGATGTTGGAGTCAAAGGTGAACGGATCCATTTGCAAAGCTTTATTCATGGTTGGACAGGCAGGGTAAACATAGACAATCCAGAATCGTAAACGTTAATCCAGGCAATGGTCGGGGCAGGCAGCAAACAATCAGACAACATGAAAACAGAACAGAATTAAAACACAGAGACAAAGGAAACCAGAGAAATGCTCAGAATTGCAAGCCGGGGCTAGAACAAGACTTCACAATGAGATGAATGTGTGTGCCTTTTGAATAGTCCTCCTGATAAGAACCAGATGTATGTGAAATCAGTTCCTAACACGGTGTGCAAACACAAATGATGGTGATGTTCTGGATGGAATGCCCTCTGTATGGGCTTGTGAACACTCCAGCTGGAAATCATGACACTATGTGATTAATTCTGTTTTTAGAATTAATTAATTTTAGAGTTTTTAGAAAATCTTATCCTTCCTTTTAGGAAAACATTCTGGGAGCTAAAATAAAACTTGCTACTGAAAACATGTTGCCTAGAAGAATGGAATTCTTGGAACAATAGCATTCCTAGCTGGGCTGCTACTTAAAAAACCTAACCTTAATCCATCTATTTTAGAGAACTACAGACCTGCTTCATTTCATTGCAAAACACTTAAATAAGCTGTGTTAAACCAAGTATAAATTTTTTTCACACAGAACAACCTCCTGGACAGCAACCAGTCTGGTTTCAGAACTGTACATTCAGTCAAGATTTGCCTTGCTCTTGGTTGTTGAAACTTTAAGACTGGCAAGAACAGATTCCAAATCTTCAACGCTTATCTGGATCTGTCTGCTGCTTTTGACACAGTTAAGTACCTGAACCTCCAGTCAACTCTATTGGAAGTTTTAACATTTAACTACAGGGGTGCCTCAGGGCTCAGCTCTTGGACCACTTCTCTTCTCTAGTTAGAAAACTAACGGGCTAAAACTGCCCGGTCCTGCACATTTGCTTTATCCAAGGAATACCAGGCCCTTTTTTTTGGAACATGCTTCACAACTCGTTGTTCAAGCTCTTGTTCTGTCCAGTCTGGAGTATTGCGATGTTCTCTTGTTAAGTCTTCTAGCCAGTTCTATAAAACAATCTCAGAAATAAAGGTACAAAAGCTGTCACTGGGGCATTACCTTTTCAAAGGGCACACTTTTGTACCTATTAGTTTCAAATATGTACACTTTAAGTACTAATATGTACCCTTAAGGTACCAAAATAAACCCTTTAGGTACAAACATGTAGCTTTTGAAAAGGTACAGTGTTTCTGAGTATTTCTGAGAATGAACCTTTACATTTAATCCAGGATGCGGCTGCAAGATCAATTGTTATTGAGCCAAATAGTGCAAAAATCTCTGTTTGCACTAGTTATAGCTGCTTCAAGGCGTTAATGTTTGCCTATAAAACCACATCTGGCTCTGGTTTCATTACTTCAGACATATGTGCCCTCTAGAAGCTTGTTCTGCAAGTGATTTTTTAGTGGATTTTGATCGCTTCCATTGTCTTCAGTAGTATGTTGCTTTGGATAAAAGTGTATGCTAAATGTAAATAATGAAACTTTGTGTGCATGAGCACCCTGGGTCACTAAAACTGATTCTGATGTTTGATTCTCATACACTAATTTTAATGTACATTATAAACATGGTTTTGATGTCATAGTATCATAATGTGCTGTGGCATGTCCATGGGCATTATATCTGACTTATAAGTGATTAAATAAATTTTAAGATTTGGCTTTAAATTAAACAAACAAACAAAAAAACATTTTACAACAAAATTGAAAATGACTTATTCCCAAAATGGGTGACATGGGAAAATTGGATACCACTGAATTGGATATTTTTAGTGCTTTCACCCTAAATATAATACATAATTCCTAAATCTCTTACCATGCCCTGTATTGTCCACCATTTTGGCACTCAGATTACCACAGACTGTCTGGAACATCTGCAAAGTATTCAAATTAGGGTTAATTAGGGTCACTGCAATAAACCTCATTGGATTGTGGGTGTGATATATAAATAGCTTACCTCTTCAGAATTAGCATAATTAGGCATTATTGTGATAAGGATGGAGTCTACATGACCAGTAGGGCCAGATAAAAATTCACAGATCTCCTGAGTAAGAATATTAACAGCATCTTTGACTGGTATTGACAGCACTATGCCAGGTCCAATTACTGGCAATGCAATCGAACCCCAAGTGTTCTGCTCACACAGCTTAAGAACTCTCCCAAGACCTGAGCGAAGTGCCTAAGATCAACATCAAAAACACAACCTTAAAAAATACATTCATGGCAAAACTACTAAACCTTTTCTGTAAATCCCAACACATTCAACAAATTTTTCCTTGTCATACCTTTTCACTGTTGTGCTTATTTCCTTTTGGTGCACATTCAATGAACAAAACCTTGGAGCATCCCAACCCTGGTGTCGCATCCACCTCCAGCACGTCTCCAGGAGTAAGAGTATTATTTCCTATGGCATTGTTGAAGTTATTTTGAAGCTGCTGTCCTGCTTTTTTCAACAGGGATGATCCAATCAAGGTTGAGGTCATATTTGTTTTGATCATCGGAGCAACAAACACATCTGCCTGTTAATTAAGTGAATAATGAAAGTTACTTAACAGTGCTGTTCAGAAAGTACAACATATAAATACTAGTTGTAAAAGGGGTCATATAATGTCCATTTTCCACAGGATGATATGATTCTTTAGAGCAGAAGTCTTCACCTTGCTCAAGAGGACCCACTATGCTGCAAAGTTTATTTCCAACCTGCTTCAGCACACTTGCTTGTGTATTTTCAAGCTATCTTGAGGCTACGTCAGGTGTTAGGGTTGTAGCTAAACTCTGTAGGACAGTGGGTCCTCTGGAACAGGGTTAAAGACCTATGCTTTAGGGTCTTAATGAAAAGTCTGTAACATAGCTTGGTTTTATTGATAGTGTAAAAATACTTCTGTCAAAAAAAACAGCTATTTTCAAAACAAGCAGTATTGTGGAATTTTCCTTTAAATGTTAATGAGCTCTGCTGACCCGCCGCTCTCTCCGAGCCGCTCTCTCCGAGCTGCTCTCTGAGAGACTGTTTACTTTATTCATCATGAAATTTGATAATGAGCATGTTGTTAGAAAATACTATTTAGAAAGATTAATTAAGCTGACAAATGATTTGTGTGAACATAGACGAATTTAAGTAGTTTAGAGTCGCATTCTTTCTAGAACCAAACGCAACGTTAATCCTCTGTGCCGCTGAGATGTTTGAAGTAAATGATGTTAATTATTATGTCCAACAACAAAACACCTCAATCGCTTATGAGTCATTCTCGTCTAAATTTTGACTGATGACAGCTTACTCAGGGCGGGTCTGAAGTAAGACACAAGTCCAATCTTCACTGCAACGCTACTGTCTATCAAACTATCATGGGAGGGGTCTGTCTGTGTGACATCACAACACCAGCTCAATTTGAGGAAGGGGTTAACGATTTTAGTAAATTAAGTTTTAACATTTCATTTCTTGAAGCTTGAAAAAATGCATGTAGCATCACATGACCCCTTTAAGGCTAAGTCATCTGAAAAACTGACACTTCAGCCTTACCTGTTGTTGCTCAAGGCTACCAACCACTACTTTAATGTCTATCTCTTTGTCAAGATCCATAGAGTCTTGGAAAGATGCAGATGCAGATGGAGATGGCTGGAGACTGAGGCTGCTCATGTATCTGGGCACATTATATCTTTCCCGCTTATCATCAAGAGGCAGTATCAAAACCACATAAGAACTCTTCACTAATTGCAAGGATCTTGCACCATCACCTTGAAAAAACTGTTTAACTCCTGGTCCTTTCACGTCACATTGTTTAGTGGCAAGACTCTGAAGAAATGAGTCAAGGCTGTCCTTCAAACTCTCAACTTCACAGAGAGGTCCAGTGAGGTGGATGCACGGGGAAGGTGAACACATTGGCTTTATTTCCACACTGCTATTCTTCACTCCGGCCATAGCCAAGATCTCAGTGAAGTTCTCTGCCATTTCTGGCCTGGAAAGAGGCAGGGAGACATGATGGTTCTGATGGTTTCTTTTGTATTCCAGTACAATGTTCTTCAGCTTATTAACTTCAGGAGTGAAGCCCAGCAGTTGCACTTTGGGGTCAGAGCTTGATTCATCCTGGTATTTAAGCTCCACTTTAACACTTTCATGATTGGCCTGTTTGACGGCCTCGCTCAAATTCTCCTTCAGTGTATTAAATGCAGATGATTTCTGAGTATTTTTCAGGCGCACAGTCTCCAAACACACATCTCTCTGTACAGCAGCAGCTGCCTCTTCTAGTGCTCCATCAGACAGACTCAAAAGAAGAAGATCTGAGCCTGATGTTTCGAGCATTACCGGGCTGCGGAGACTCTGCTTAAATCTGTTTTGGAAGTGCTGTATGCTGCCACTTGATTCCAAGAAGGTCATTAGAGCACGATGTGATGGGACCCTCTTTTCTTTGATTTCTTGTGTTAATTTTAAAAGCTCATTTTCAGCTGCTTGGACCTCTTTCTCTGGACCCTTCAGAAAAATAACACCTGCTTGTTCCTGTGAGATGCTGAGTGCAGGTAAATTAGCTTTTGCAAATGGCTCAAACTGCTCTTTGATGAGGTCATATTGTTTTTCAGACACGTTAGACTGTTGCTGAACCTGCTGCTTTTTTTCCTGCAAGCCACTTACAAATCTTAGCATCTTCTCCACTTCCAATTGTTCTCCAACCACCACAGCTAAAGATGTTAATTCTTCAAAATAGATTTTTAAGTTATCACTTTGGAGGAAAGAATTTTCTTCCAGAACTGCAGATTTGTCGCTTTCAACCTCGAAGTGGATGATATAGCGTGACTTTAGAGTCTCAAGCACTTCATCAATGGCAAATTCCCATTTCATCTGAGGAAAATCATCTGTGGCAGCTGGATCCATTGTCACCACCAACTCTTCACTGTCAATGTTTATCTCGAACGTGCTGGAGACCATAGAGAGGCGTTTTTCCAAATCCGAATATGGTTTTTTACAGTCAGTAAAGAAGCGTAGTAGATAATGATCCAGTTTAAAAACCTTCTCCACATTTTTAGCACTTGCAGTTTTCTAAAAACAACAAAAAAAGACAAATATTAATTAATATATTAATAAATACATTTATTAGAGCTTAGCAATAAGCATATTTCCTGATGTACCGGTCTAGTTCTGCTTTGACAAGCAACAAATAAGATTACAAACTAGTTTGCAAGATAAACTACACATTTAGGATCTACAAATATAAATTGCAGTGTTAATACTGATAGAGAAACAGCTTTACCAACTAAAACCATCTGACACTGGTCCTGGGCTGGGATGTGAAATATGTGCAATATTTTAATTGCTGTCTTAATGATGTAACACTCTCGGGCCTGTCACTCACTTCCCCAAAACAAACAATCTATGCTGCGCTTTGTTCCCTGAATGAATGAGCCATCTGGCTATAAATGACTTGGTTAAAACAGTAAAAGCAGAAGCAAGTAAAAGTATTGTTTTATTTGTTAACTCTTTTTAAATTTTATACAACAAACAAATCCTGCACTACCAAACCTTGCAAAAATGTCATAAATAGTTTGGTTTCGTGACCTTTATCATGTATCCTCTCTATATTCAACATCTTCTAAACTATAAACTCATGATTTATGCAACTTGCAATTGCAGTGTTAATGCATACTTGGGACAGTTTTAAATGCCACATAAGTCACTTCTGAAATGCAGAAATGGATTTTGTTTATACTGATTTCATTTTATTCCAATTAAATTTGGTCAAATGTAAGAATCTGACATAAAAGATAGTAATAAGTATAAAAAACAAAAAAACAAAAACAAAATGCCTTTATATAGGTTCAATAAATAAAATATAAGAAAAAAAGATTATAGAATAAAAAACAGTAAATACAAAAAAATAGACTACAGGCAAAATATATTTCAGTGTATTAACTTTATAGTTCAAAGAGCGTACAGTGCAAGTGAATAAAAAACAATTGAGAACACGAGCATTTCAATAGACCATTTCACGGGTTAGTAATCTCTTTGTTTGCATTGACCTTTTAGGCTACACTTTATTTCGATAGTCCATTTAGACATTCTGCTAACTATAAGTAACTTTGTTACTACATGTCAACTATATGTCAATTAATTCTCATTAATTCACAACTACATGTCTATTCACTCTCAGAGTAGACTGTCAGGAAGGGTTTAGTGTCAGCAGAATAGGTTGACATAGACTTGCAGGGTTTGATAGTAGTATGTAGTGTGTTATGGAGCCATCAATATAAAGTGTGAACATGACTATCTTTGAGTGTAAGCTGTCCATGACAGGCCTAAACCAGTCAAGGTACCAGCACATATTCAGCAAAATTAGCATATCAACAAAATATAATGTTATGTTCTGTCAATATACACTGTAGGTTATTGTCAAGTTATGCAGCAGGTGATTTCTGAGAACTAGGTATTTACTTTAACGGCAGAGAGTTGTGTCTCTTTTGCTTTCTGGAAAAACAGGTCTCACCCACTTTCACCAGCAGGAAGCAAGGCACGGTACATATATAAATCGGAGCAAAGTCTTTGTTTGTTTTGTGGCTGTGCCATTTACCTGATTTGCTGATGCAGTAGGCTGCTTGCTGCTTTCAGTGATATTTTCACGTTTTAATGAAACAAGAATCTCCTCTTGTCTGTCTACTTTGATGACATGATCCTTTCGTTCTAGTACTCTTTCCTGGACTTTAATACAAATGCATTTTGATGAGAATATTGAACTATAACTATAAACTAAATATTTTTTATTATTACAGTTGTTTTGACAAGTTTAAGTGAAATGAAATTGGCACAGATTTAAACAACACCAAACTGCAATAACAAAAAGCATGCGTACCATTTATGCTCATAAAACTTATCTTGTAGGTGTTTGCACCCTCTCTGTAGATCTTGCAGTCTCCCCCTCCAGACCGTCTTTTGATTTGAAAGTATTGTTGTATTTGTCTTAGTTCCTCATCTGAGAGACTCTTAGCCTCAAAAAACACATCATACTGGTAGTTCTCCATCTTTAATATGTTGTTGTTTTGAGTTTCGAGATAAGTATAGCTGCTCTAAAATACTTTCACTTTTGTTTGTCTCGTATTACAGGCTGTGGTTTCCATGGCCACTCCTCCAGCTTCCTGTTAATGCTGGGAGATTTATGTAAGTGGCACAGAAGCATAGTTATTATAACATTATTTACCATTTTAAGAAACTGACAGGACAAAGACTGAGTGGCAAATCAACTATGCTAGCTTATGCCCAAAAGATGGGTGAGATGCTTGGTAATGATAAAAGATCATGAAAAGAAAGAATACGCAGAAGGGAGACAATGACTTGGATGGTTTCAGGTCTTTTTAGGTTTGTCATGACACAGCAATATGAAAGAGAAAAAAACAGTGAACAGAAAGTGCACATGGGTGGTGGGTTGGCTGCACGCTTGGCCAGGCTTAAAAGGAAGTTAAAATGCCTCGTACATTCTTTCGCCTCATGGTGGTTGAAAAAGGCAGAGCTACTGATGAGCACAACTGTCAAAGTTGAGCAAAAGCCTTCTTACTTATCCATCATTACATCAAAAAAATTGGAAATGAAAGGGAGCTTGTAAACTGTGAAGAAATGTTTGGAATGTCATAAATTCCTTAGACATTTTTGTACAATTCCAGAGTGATGAGTCAAACGAAATATCAGTCGCACATACACTAAAATGAAACCTTCTTTATCAGAATCTATGGTTCCTTTAGAAGAACAATTAACATCCATAGTTGCACAATTTATATATATACATACATTTTTTTTCTATTTAATATTCTACATAAAAAAAAATCAGAATTATATTTGTCCTCTGGAATTCTTATCTCCGTTATCCACTAGTTAGTTAGCTTTTCAAGAAAATATTTTCAATCTTAATGGTACAAGTTATAGACATATTTCACAAAAAGGCTGCATGACACATTTGTCAACAAACATTTATTCATTAAAAATTCTATTGTTTTGTGGTTTGACAGCTTTGCAGAAGTCCACACCACACATTGCTGATGCACTGATTTTCCATACACTTCATATAACTGCATGTGTTTTTACGATAACGATGCACGATTAATGCACTATGTAACTAATAACTGATTACTTTACACGGAACAGAGCAGGTTTGGTGCGAGGCTAACAGGCAGCATCCTCATGTCTGTGTGACCCCGAGTGTGCTGAAGGGACTTCCGGTCTGATGTGACACAATTCCCAAACCAGACAGTGATGCAGCTGCTCAGGATGCTCTCAATAGTTCCTCTATAGAAGGTGGTGAGGATAGATGGTGGAAGCTGGGCCTTCTTCAGCCTTCTCAGGAAGAAGAGGCGTTGCTGGGCTTTCTTGTGCAGAGAGCTGGTGTTGCGGGACCAGGTGAGGTTCTCCTCCAGATGAACACCCAGAAATGTAGTGCTCTTGATGATCTCCACAGAAGAGCCGTCGATGCTGACCCTTGTGCCCTCCCCATTTGGGAGTCACACTCATACACTTGAAATTTAACTTTTTTGCCTCCTAGTGAAAATCAATGCAACAAAACAATATTTTTTCTTTAGTATTTTGAGAGAATTTTAAGTTACTAATTAGTATTTATGCAATAATTATTAAGCAATTAATTTTTTAGCATTGAAAATAGGATTTTATTTGTACATTTTTTATATTGTTTTTATATAAATGCAGTATTTCACATAAAAATAGAGACTAGGCCTTTCAATTTTTTTAAAGACATATTAGCGCCCCTTGGTCAAAGCAAAGAATGAAAACGTGTAATTGCATGGTGTAACCACTGTAAAATCCAATTAGTTGACCTTACTCAAAAAAATCATGCAAACCGATTGCCTTGAAAAAACCAAGTAAAGTC
>JAUMHQ010000135.1:22900-39345 GCA_032361165.1 Enteromius paludinosus | reverse complement strand
CCCCAAAACAAAAACTCATCGGATCTGCACGATTCACACATGTCCCCCACACAGCCGTGAAAAAGGCGGCATCCGCCGAAAGCGCGCCGTTTGCATCCCTGCAAAACAAAGCAGGTCTGACATAAACAACCTATTATACTCCATGAGCTCATGCTGAATTAGGAGGACAAGCTTCAGACTTCCTCTCAGCAGGGGACATGTAAGATGCAATACTTTACATTGTCTAATAAAACAATGCAAAACACACAAAAACGAGTTTAGAAAGAAACGCACAGAACAGCAATTGTGCCTTTTGTTGAATATTACATAATGAGTTACATTTATTTGTCAAAACAAAAAGCCACAACAGACTATTACTGTATCTGAATGGGTCTGTGACTCATTGTCTCATGGGTCTGAGTTCTGGTATCTTGGCCACATGTTTGAGAGACTAACTCATATAAAAGGGCTTGGACTGATTAACAGCAGCTTTTGGCAGCAGTGACTTTCACAACCAAAAGCACACAACACATGCGAGATGTGTTCAAAAAGAGGCCAAGATGGATGATATGGTTGATAACGCAACATAATCATAACAAAGCCTACATTCAGCTCAGTTCTGCAGTCCTCAGAAGAGCACAGGCATAAACACTGATGCAAACTCTTCAGGGGAAGCAAGGACAAGCAACAGACGTTTAAAGGAATAGTTCACCCAAAAATTCACTATCAAATAGTTCCAAACCTGTATGAATTTCTTGGTTCTGCCGAACACACAGGAAGATATTTTGAGAAAAGTTTTTCATTTTTGGGTGAACTATTCCTTTAAGCTTCTCTTTTGATGCCATCATATTTTGACTGGTTCGATAATTAAGTTTAAGTTTGGATATTGCTGATTTTAAATATGTTACTGAAATGTGAGTTTGGCAAAGAGAGTTTGAGCTTCCACCTTTAAATTAAAGACAGAAAATAGGTCAGCCGTCTGAATGCATTCCCAAGACTGTTGTTGAGTTGAGGACTGTTGACAACAGATTTATTTATTTCATTTTAATAGTTTGTTTTGCTTGTGTTGTGGGGTGTTTCTTAATAGATTTGCATATTTTGCACATATTTAAATTTCAATACTGCACCGTATTTGTGCCTTTTCTTAAGAAAACATGAGAACATCTGAGAGTGTGCATGGATAAGCAACTCCTAAAATGGAGAAACAGAAGAAACTATTTTCATAATGGTACCGCTGAGGAGTGACTGTGCTGACACTATAGGGCCGAAAAGATACGTGACCTGATAGAAGGAGAATGTATGCAAACAGAAAACAGGAAGTGGTCTTGGTCCTTGTAGGGTCATGTCCAGCCTAATGATATCGCAGAGGAAATTCCTTCAGATATATGATAAACAGCAAGAGTGACAAAATAACACAACCTGACAGAGACAGAGCAAGAGCAGAACCTGAGACACAATACACCCTATAACAACCATTTATTGAAAAGTATATGTTAGAAGTCTGCTTATGACATTTCTGTTTTAGCTTTTTGTATGATACATCAGGCTTTTACGGCCCTAAGGAGGAAATGTGGATAGTGATGTGTTCATCTGGAACACAAGTTATTCTTACGTTTAATTGCACAAAATATATATATATATATATACACACACACAGAAGAGCTTGCTAAAACAGTCCATCAATCAGGTGAAAGAAGTCATGAAGTACATGATTGTGTTTGACAGATATTAAAACTTAATAAAATCACTGTTCAATAAGATATATGGACTTAAAAGCCACACAAACAGCTGTCCAGGCAAAATGAACATGTGTTTGTCATGTACAAAACATTCAGCGCAATAAAACAAAGAATTTACGGTCAAACAAAAGCTTCAGATGGACTGCCAAGACATGATCTAGGAAATCGCTGATTGACTGGCCAAATAAGAGCGAGGCTTCATTTATGTTCTTGCACAGCGCATTATTAAGCTTTGACACTCTGCTCATAGACGTTCTCCTCATTCTACATCACGCCTCACTTTCAGCTTTTTAACTTTGAAATAGTGTAGCAAACTTTCACCGAAGCACGACACAGGAAGAGAGGGCCAGGAGTGCTCTTTTAATAACCATCTGGGTCCATATCTCCTCTGTGCAAATGAGCAAAGCTTTAGGGATTTTACTGGCTTTGCATTCCACAATGGCAATGAGAATGAATGGCTTACAAATCCTGACTGCAGCAAATTCCACACAATGCCGCTTCCCTCTTCCTTACTAACTCACTCGGACTCAACGGATCCTCTCTGAGAAAACGAACCGATGGAAGAGAAAGGACAAAATGCTCAAATTCAAATCTTTTTATTTACATTCACACATTTACAATATTTTCATTTTAAAAGTATAGATAAACTGTAGGTAGTTACAAAAGGTAAAAATAAGATTTTCATTAGGGTTGGGTACCACTCAAAACAAAAACTTACCGATACCGATACCTTGAGTTCGATACCGGTTCCTAAACGATACCAATTTTAACAAAATTACATTGCGTCAAAAAAACTTTTTTTTTTCAGCTTGTTGACATTTCTACAGACAAATTTGCATTCAGTGCAAATTAGTTTGAATAAAGTTATAAAGAAATATTTTTTTCTCTGAAAAGGCATAAATCATTTGTCTTTAGTTAATGAAGATTTCATTTTATTGTTGGAAAATAAAGAGGATTTTATATTACAGTTTAAAACAGAAAGAAATACTGTTTTAATCATTTTTGTAGTAGCCTATTATGAACATTCTACTGAACAATAGTAATATATTTCTGCTGCCATGTCCAAATCAAACTTTTATTTTGACGGCTTGCTATGTATTATTATGTATGATGATGGATTTACTCAAACGAAATGGTCAAATGCTCTTGAAGTAACCCTCAGGGCAGGAGATGTTATTCATGTAGTGAGACACAAGACATTAATATCACCGGAAGCGTCACGCGCAGGTCAGTATGCTAGTAAACAAAACCATACATTAACACAGAGACACAGAGAATTCATCTTTTTTTGCTGTTAAATATTGACAAATACTATTGAAAGCGGGAGTGTGCTTACAGTACTTGTGTGTGCGGCGCCCGTACATTTATGTGTGTGTGCGAGATACAGAGAGCGCAACTTAAAGTAAAGACCAAAATGACGTGCAGTCGTGTAAATTATATAAATACCATAAGGCTATTTTACACACTTGTGGTCAAACACACTGGCTAGTGCTGATGAGATTAACACCTTTAGGTATCTATATTGGGTACCGAACGACATTTCTCGATACTTTCTCGGTTATATAGAGGCAACTCGGTCGGTAACTAAAAACTATCAAACTTGATCCCCCGCCCTCATACCTAAAAAAGTCTTTAGATGTTTGACCTACTTAAGACATTGTGTTCGAAATATGTTAAAGATGTAATGTAGTTTGCACCTGTTTGCAAATATGTCTTGCAAGCCATGAAAATTAACTAATATAATTTTAGGATATTTGTATTGCCATCAAAAAGTTTATTTTGGATCCTGGTGACATTTCCAAGAAATGTCCTCAACTATTAGCTCTTTTACTTTGACATTTTTACAGGCAAGTGAGAATAAACTAGGGTTGTAACGGTATGAGATTTTCACGGAATGATAATTGTCTCAGAAAATAGTTTCACGGTTTCGGTATTAAACTATCAGCATTATTATTATAATCATCAGCTACAATGACCCTTAAATGAATAAAAGGAGATATGTTTTTTGGTTGAACATGGTTTATTGTATCAAACTTTTTTTTGTGACATTTGAATTTAAATTTATGTAGAGTCTAGGAATACGTTATTTACTAAATAGAGCTTTACTGCTTTACTAAAACATGGTCAAAACCGGTCTCACGGTTCGGTTCGATTACGAATAGCATGTCATTGATTCGGTTCGATACAATATCTCGATGCATCACGATGCACTGCATACTCAATTTTCAATTTTAATTCACATGTATTTCATTTTGTTAATAAAGTCAGATATATGAACTGAAACTTTGATTCTACATTCTCAATGAAAACACACGTCTTGAACAAATGTATAAACATGAAATTATAATTTATAAACCAATTTAGCATTTAGAGGAGCAATGGGAGGCACTGTCGGATTGCTCTCTTCTGACATCAGTTATTTCTTGTTATGGCTTATGGTTTCTCAGGCCAAGACATTGCTGTTTGACTTTCGGACAGTGGCTCGCTTTGGTGCACCGATGGAAGAATGTTGATATTCGGCAGATTTTGGCCAAAAGCCGGGAGAGCGTGGCCACTTTAAGAGCGCTCTGCGATGCCAGATTCATTTGCTTGAAGCATTTAATGTGAGGGAATGTTCCCAATTGAGCTGCAACGATCATGTTTGACGCATTATCTGTCACAAGCACTACATCTTTATCTGATACCTGCCATTCCTCGACAACCTGAGACAGTAGCTCTGTTCAAGAAAGCCGAATGTGCCCAGATGTTGGCTTTTAAAGCAGTTGGAGCACTCAAGATCAGGTTGATAAGGTGTAAGGGATGGGTCAACAATGTAATTATAAAAGTAATTAAAGAAAGTAATGTAATTACACATAGGTATTTTTAAAAATGTAGTACAATGTAAAAACATGTATGTACACAAAAAGTGCATTGTACCGCATGATTAATTTAAATGTAAGTACATATTAGTTAAGGCCACCTAATATAAAGTGGGACCACTTATCTTTGGTTAATGTTTAATTAATCCCTTGAAAAGGATATGATGAAAATGTACACTACAGTACAATCTTTCAATACAGAAATGTTTAACACAGGCTATCTTTATGACTTCTAAAGACCTGCACAAATAAAACAGATTACCATTAATACCACAGATTTCTGCGTCAATAATATATCCTCTATATATTCAATGTGTTAATGTTCTGTTTCTATTTTTTTTTTCCTTTCTGTGAAGAGGAGACCACAACCCACAGTTGTGGTTAAATGCCAAACACAGTGATTTGTGCAACCAAAATACCAATATCCAGAAAAATAGTTTTATACTATACTGTAATTGTGAAGTGAAGTGACTTGTGGCCAGGTATGGTGACCCATACTTGGAATTTGTGCTCTGCATTTAACCCATCCAAAGTGCACACACACAGCAGTGAGAAGTGAACAACCACGCACACACCGTGAACACACATCCGGAGCAGTGGACAGCCATTGCTGCGGCGCCCGGGGAGCAGTTGGGGGAATGGAGCCTTGCCGGACCTGGGACTCGCACCCACAACCTTTGGGTTACAAGTCCAACCAGTTGGACAAGTCTATTAGGCCAAGACTGCCCTAATGTATAGGGAGTTGGCCACTTGATTGCAATCAAGCCTAAAATAAACTGAGATTCTCATTTTGAAATGGCCTTGCTTTACTACTTCCAGCTGCTCGTTCAGACAGATGAGGGAGAAAAAAATAAGTACTCTTACACCCATCTGCAAATCATTACAGAAAAACAAAAAAAACTCTCAATTCATAAAAAAAATTGTAAGAAACCATTTGCACAAATCGCACAACAGCCCATTTCTTTATTTGTTATATTGAGAATTGAGAATCAATTCCAAATCCAGAATCATATACTTAAGGTCAATAATAACTGTCTATCTTTCAATTCCTGCGTGCACATATTTTATTTAAGGGCTGTTAAAAATGTATTTGTCTTTGAATCGTTCATCCAAGAGATGAATTCAAAAACACTAATTCATCCATCAATAAAACATGTCAATCTTTAGGGAGTCATTGAATCATTCCATTCATAAATCCCATGAGATTTTGTTTAGTTGTCTAATATTATTTTCTTCTGAACTGTGAGAGAACCACTTCCACGAAAGAAAAAAAAAAAAGTCTTAATTCATCCAGAATCATGTAGCTCTATTTTACACACAAACAAGTCTTAATTATGGAAATCATTATTTAACCACTGAAACTGGGAATCGATACGCAGAATCAGAACTGGAATTGATCGAATTCTGTTCAGTTCAGTCCATTGTTCATCATCTGATCGGCTAAATATCATAAACCAGCAGTGCCACATATGGTAAAGAGGTAAAGCTTGATAGTATCCTTCTGAGATAGCAGGAGCGATCCAACAGCGGAAAGAGTCACTGTTGTTCCTTAGATACAGTGTTGAGTCGTGCCAGACTGGAGCAGGATGTTGTTCAGCTCATTTAGAAAATGAATTCTGAACATTCTGTCGTAACGAAGTCATGTGAAACAACAACATGCCTTCTAAGCAACAAACTACTGCCAACAGACAGCACAATAAGCTCAAAGCTTCCGTTTTATTCTAATACGGTCAGAAATGCGGCCCAAATGATCAAATTCGATCTTAGTGCCAATACTTCCGCCCCCTTTTGCCTGTATTATATAATATATGGTAAGAGGGAGAGGCTCTTTACTGGAAAGCCAAAGATTGCCAGCAACCATTTGAAAACAATCAAGCTGTGAAATGACTGAATTACTTTATTACCGTTTTGTAAATCAACAGCAGGAAACCAAGACAGAGACTTAACAGTCACGCTGAGCCTCGTTCTGTGTATCAGTCGATCAGACTGCTCATTAGGATCTGTAGTAGTTAGTGACTGGTCTATAGGCTCATTTAGGGCTCTGATCTTTGCAATGCATGCATGTCTGTGGTTGGTTTACAAAAGTCCTGTAACAAGTGCTGAAGTAAAAATCCCACTGACTAGGGAAATGCACTTTTAGGGGTAGTTTTGTGTAAGCCATCCATTTAAACGACCGTATAGAGCTTTCAAGGGACAGAATCACTTAAAGGCAGGGTAAGTGATTTTTCAAAAACGTCGGGGGCCGAGTACCCCAAACAAACTTGTAGCCAATCAGCAGTAAGGGGTGTGTCTACTAATGATGTGGAGGAGAGTGCATTCAGTGAACGGCCAAGCCAAACGACAGAAAGATAAATAAGGAAAATGTCTGCAGAACGATAAGACAAGAAGTAAATATGGTATCAGCTTTCCAGCGCCGAGGAGAACTCAAGAACTCATTTTTTTAGTCTAAAAAGTACATATAGCATCACACCACACTTCCCTATTACTCAGACACAATGACAGACCTTAAAAGCATAACAATGCACTGGCCTCGGTTCAGGATATCAGCGGCGGCTAGGGCAGAGATGAAGTCAAGAGGCTTATTATGTTCAGTTTCTGGATGGGCGTCTTGCAGACAGATGTGGAGTTACGCTAATGGAGAGCATTCTGCACCCCCGTTGCGTTTAAGTCACTGCTTTGCAATCAACCACGAATCTGAATGCAGACCTCTGTCTGTTTGCAGTTGCACAGATGCATTGTGGGTTTGGAAACAAATGCATACAACTGTCGCCCGGGACTATTAAAAGCAGCCCAGGAATGCATCGCAAATTCAGAGCGATTTGGGATCCACTCTTTCTGTCTTGCTATCTCTGAATTTCCAAAAGGTTCAGATGCAGATCAATGGTGTGATATTCGGCTTGTGCATTATGCATCTGCTCATAAGTTAATACCTTTCTTGTAGATGTTACAGCTTTCACACAGTGACCCACATAAAAGACTTCATTAAAGAAGCAGCTGGAAAAAGCCATTCATTCATTCATTCATTCGTTCATCAGTCAGGAGAAACAATGCTGTTACTGTTGCAATTACATCAAAGCCTCAAAGGCAACACTTTAAACCATAAGAGGTGAAACAGAGTGAGCAAAGTTACAGCACAATGAAGACACTATTATTTCTTTCCCAAATAATGATTATCCTCCCAAATCACTTTCTTTTTTAATAATTGGTTCAAATTTTAGTACTCAAAAAGCACGTCTAATTCATTTAAGACACTATATATGGCTCTTATTTATGTCTTTTGGAATTAGTTGGATTTTTTTCTGAATTTCTGTGTTGTCTTATTTTAACTCATAATCATATTAACACATTAACAAAAATTAACTGATCGTGTAAATACATAATCAACTGAACTTTTTCTGATTCATTTTAATTTTTGACTAAGTGGTGCACTTCAGTGTTTTTTCTCACCCTTATGTGGGAATAGCCCTATTCCATCAATATGCATTGGATTACATCCTTGCTATAAAACATGTATAACTCTCAACAATAACACAAATCAAAACAGTTCAAAACAAAATCAAAACACACACTCTCTCTCTCACACACACACGGCGAAATCATGACTCATTTTAACCAACAACTCAATCTCCACACATAATGAAAAACACACATGCAAAGGTTTTGACCTTTCTTTGCAAACACTCTCAGCGCTACGTTTTGTTAACCATGTCAGCGCCGCAGTCTGTGAGCTGAACACAGTATGATCCACTCGTCTGGACTGCCCTGATTATGACTCAAAACATAGTGTGCTGTCTATCTAGACAGTGTTTTAGAACACAGGAACATAAAGTATTTCTGTAATGGCCTGTCCCAATACTTGCAGTCTGTGCATTTGCCCACCTGTTTACTTGCAAGACGTTTTTCCATTATCTGGCCAAAGTGCTCAAGTAGGCGTGAAGACCACAAGTGTGTTCGTTTACCAGATGTTAAACCAACTTTAAATTGAACTTCTAAATGTCTTTTAAGTAGTGCCTATGACAACACACTGTAGTAATTACAATGCTTTTATTAAGTTATAAATGCATTATACAAATAAAAAACTGATATTCATATCTGCACTATGGAAGCAATTCTAAACGTATAAACTCAAATTATAGAGAAAAGAAAAGTCAGAACTGTGAGAAAAAATACAAAAATTACACTTTCATGACATGCTTGACATTAACATTTTATTCTGTGGCAGATACAGAATTGCATGATGTAAACTAAGAATTGTGAGGAAAAAAGTCATAATTTTATAATTGCAACTTTTTATAATTCCAACTTTATTAGGCAACTGGACATTCTGAAGCAGAAAAAAAGGTCAGAATGGCAAGTAACAAATCTGAGTCGTGAGACAAAAGTAACATTTTTAAACGGGATTTATCGGATACACTCAGCATCAAATACAATTTAGTAACTTTAGTTAACTGCACGGCATGTTTCATACTCGGGACTTACTTTTTTCAGCCTGCACGCGCTCTCAAGTGGCTAAGTACGCAAGTGTGTGTATTGGAACAGGCCCCATGTCATATGCTTCAGTAATAAAGGGCATCATAGGTACGTGCAGCATTTTTGACCATCATAAATCTGGGAGATCAATCCGACTCGAATCGAACATACGACGTCCAAAAAGCTCCCTAGGTAGTATTAGGGTTAAAGTTGTGAGACACAACCGCTGTATCCACGAAACAAAGACTCGTCCAGATGAGGAACGTAAATCACAACAGAGAGCGAAACGCTGCTTCTCAAACTCATCTGTACTTAGAATGCAACCGGTGTTCAACTCTGACTCAATGCAAAAAAAACAATAACTATACTGACAACGAACTCCGAGGTGGAGAAGTAGTATATTTGTAACATTAGAAAAAACTAAGTAGTTAAGCACACAAAAGACATCTGTTTCAGAGAAAAAAAGGCTAGTGTAACGTTACTCACAGGATTGTAGTCTGAGGAAGAACAGCGGGCACTGATTCCAGGTTTAAATGCATACATCTGACAGTGGTACGGAAACATAAACAGCGGCTCGGACATGAGAAGACCCGGTATGGACCACTGCTGAGAAGAAACACTCCGAGCACACTTAAAAAACAGGGTAGGTTTCGGACAGTCCGCAACGCCATGACCAGCCAGTGCGCCGTAAGAGCGGTGTGCAGGAATCCAGCAGTCCAGTGGGAAGTAGGGCAGTGTTACAGGCCGTGTACTAGACGGCATAAAAGACCAATCAGAGCCTCCTCAATCATGTTCGCGATAAAAGCCCTTCCTACTAAACTTTCGCGTAATACACAGACTACGTGCGTTACCGGCATCAACGTAGTACGCAGACCGAGTATGCGAACTGTTTTTTTTTTTCTTTACTTTTTTCTCATAATATTCAAATGTTTGAGATGCACCTGAATAGTCATGGTTTCAACATGTCAATATGTAGTTACCAAAATCATGGCAACTCATATTTTTGTTATAAATAGAATTTTTGATATGGCCACTTAAACTGACAGCCTTCATACATCAGAAATTGCACCCAAATTCGCAGCAAATGTCAGGTATCAGTGGTAAGGACCAATCAGGAGCAGTCTATCTGCTACATTTACTTTGAGTTAATACAAACAAAAGCTAAATAAAATTATTTTATCATTTCTCTAATAATTTCTGTTTCTAACATGTTATTTTTATCGTCAGCGTTAAACTTTGATCATAAACCCTTCATCTAATCACTTTAAGAAATCAAAGAACTCCTTGTTCATTTTCTTGCATTACTCCAGGTGAAGCAGCATTGACTGTTTCTGAGATTTTTCGTGACAACTTTTTGCTTTAAATAAAGGGTGAAAGTTTGTATCCATACGCAAGAGGGCAGCAGAGCACCACTTACCGCAATCATTCCTTAACATAAATAAATAACATTCATCTGAACTCCAAAACTCATTTTGATTGAAAAATAACTCTAAACCCCAGGTATCTGGGGTTTATCTTGCTTCATGTTCATGCATCATGTGTAACAAGTAATGTTTATTTTATATATAGAATTACACAAAATTTTTTGAAAAGTATACCTGACATGTCTATATGTGTGTGTGCACCTTCCCCTTTAAATTACTACGGCAACGCAAGTCTTAATTTCCTGTCTTTGCACCGCCTCTTCCCTTTCTGCACTGTCTCCACATGGGAGAGGTGGGTTTCTGTCAAGTTCTAATTAATCTGATGTCATCTTTACTTTTTAAAATGATATAAAAGTAGTTTTCCTCTTTAAATCATATCTATAACTCTTACTTTTCATGTACATTTCGTTTTAATTAAGATTGTGATTTTAATTTTGATTTCTCTTCTGTCCATTCAATGTATGTGCTAAATGCATTGCACTTTCCCCTTTAACAGAAGGAATGAGAAAAAGGGCGAAAACACACTGCTAAAAAAATCATTCTGTTATCAGGTATGCTGTTTTGTCACTTATTGAATTTATTGTTTAAGAGTTGTTTTTTCCTTTCGCTCTTCCCTTTCTGCACTGTCTCCACATGGGAGAGAAGGAATGAGAAAAAGGGTGAAAACACACTGCTACAAAATCAATCTGTGTTATCAGATTAAAGAAGCAGTTGGACCGCCACTTGATCTCCGTTTGGTCACTCATTTAAAAGAAAGAAAACACAACGCAGACAACACCGTTACACATGCTAATAAACTACCATAATTTATTTCATTCTGTTCATGAACACATTTGGTATCTAGATAGCAGCATCAAACTGATCTGTAATATATAATTTCACTGATGCCTTAAGCATAGTTCACCCAATAATTAAAATTCACATATTTACGTTTACATATCCTAATGTGGTTCCAAACCTTCTTCCATTCATCTTCAGAATACAAGCAGTGGGACAAACTTTCAATGCTTAACGGAATCCTGTACAGAGCTTTTAAAGACCCGCTTACTAAGCACAGGAAATTCCAGGATATATTACCTGAATCCTTAAAATGTCAAGCACTTTCTGGTGTTCACGACCTGGCTGGTCACCAAGGGCAGCCACGCACTTTGTCTTTGGCCCGTCAGAGGTTTTTCTGGCTTGATATGGAGTGTGAAGTGTGAGATTATGTGAAGAAGTGTCCAAGATGTGTTTTCAGCAAGACTCCAGAGCCTGCAGCAAGAGCCGCCTTGGAGAACTTTAAAATCTCAGCCGCACTGGAGCTCGTTTGCATCAACTTCTGGTCTGCTGAGGATCGCCACAACAGATCTGTGGATGTTTTAGTAATCACAGATCACTTCACAAAGCACTCCGTGTCAGGACCAGACAGCTATAACAGTGGCCAAGAAATTATGGGATGGCTTTTTCTGTGTCTATGGATTTCCCCAACGTATCCATTCTGACCAGGGTGCTTCATTTGAGAGTAAACTAATCACTGAGCTTCTCGAACTCGCCGGCATTAACAAGTTTAGAACCACTCCTTACCACCCTATGGGGAATGGTGGTACTGAAAGATTCAACAGGACATTAGGTGGAATGCTGAAGTCCCTCCCACCTAGACCTAAGCAGAAGTGGCCGCAGTTGGTACAGACCATGACGTTTGTATACAACTGTACAGCACACAAAACAACAGGCTTTGACCCTTTTTACTTGATGTTCGGCCGAGTACCACGGTTGCCTGTTGACCTTATGTTCCAGAGTGTGCAACGAGACCAGTCAGTTTGTGATTACGACCAGTATGTAACATCACTCATCAGTGACCTCCAGTCTGCCATGACTGTGGCCCAGAAAAATTCAGTTCAAGAACAAAAACACCAATCCAGCCAGTACAACAAAAGAGTTAAAGGTGTTCCACTGGCTATTGGAGTCCAGGTGCTTGTGGCTAAGAAGGGTTGGAGAAGGAAACGAAAACTTGCAGACAAATGGGAACCAGTCGTATACACTGTCATTGCCTCTAAGCCTTCCATACATGTGTACAGGATCCGTGACAGAGCCGGTAAAAAGTGCACAGTACATCGCAATCTTCTTTTGCAAGTGAACTTCCTCCCTTTGCCTGATACTGATGGTTCTGGTCACGAGGATGCTGGATCACCTACCAGCAGTGTCCCTCCGCAGTCTGATCCAACGTGCTCTGGTGGTCTAACTGCCCAGACCCATAATTATGCTTCGTCCTATGATCCTGAAATTGAGCCTGCAGAGGATGCAGATGATGAAAGTAATGAGAAACCCTCACAAACGGACTGTATGTCCAACATCTCCAATGCAGCTACATGCAATGATGACTGCACTGCTTCATGGGTGCATTCTCAGTTGCCCAGCCAACAAGAGTCTAGTTTACGACTTGCTGTGCCAATGGCTGATGACAATACTGGGACTGTGGCAGGTGCTGGTCCTGACCCTTCTTCCCCAAATCCTGTCTCTGACATTAAACCAGTGTGTAGACTTATTGAATCAATGGTTCAACTTGAAACCCTGTTGGGTTTAGATTCTGGATCTGTAGTTATTCATGTTTGAATTTCACTATAATTTTCAAGTTAACTCTCTGTACATGCTTTTTTTGGAATTGGTTCCTTTTGTTTTTTCTTTTTCCTACTGAAACTTTTCTTAGATTGTGACTTTGTGGTCTAAGTGTATGAGGTGTAACTGGCACCTTGAATATGTCTATAGAATGTGTTGAAATTTCAAGGCATTTTTGTCCTTTAACTAGGTAGCTTTTGATGCTGACTGTCCTCACTGATTTGTTTGTTGTGTGGGCCAAGTAATTCTTATGACCAGTGCACCAATGTTTCAAGTGTTCTCAGAATTTTGTGTAATTCTAGGGGGTGAGTGTAACAGGTATCGAAAGTAATGTTTATTTTATATATAGAATTACACAAAAATGTTTGAAAAGTATACCTGATATGTCTATATGTGTGTGTGCACCTTCCCCTTTAAATTACTACGGCAATGCAAGTCTTAATTTCCTGTCTTTGCACCGCCTCTTCCCTTTCTGCACTTTCTCCACATGGGAGAGGTGGGTTTCTGTCAAGTTCTAATTAATCTGATGTCATCTTTACTTTTAAAATGATATAAAAGTAGTTCCTTTTCAGGAACTCGAGCTGCGTTGACGAGATGTTATCGGAACGCCCTCCAGCGTGACCGCTCTGAATCGTGTGTAAAATCAGCCAATCGTGAAATGGGACGTCATCGGTGGGTGACGTCACCAGCCAGGAAGCATAAAAGCACATGGAATGCCGGCCGGCAAACAGCTTCATTCATTCAGCGAAGCGCTCAATGTGTGTGTGTGTGTGTGAGTTTAAAAAAGAAATAGAAGGTCTCTGTGTGAAAGAAAAAGTGTGTTTGTGAAAAAAGACAATATATATAGAGAAAGATATGTCTAAAGCTCTACATATAGTTAAAAAGGCGCAAGGGCAGACAATGCAAAGTTTGTGCAAGTCCGTGTGAGGAAGTGCATTTTACCCGATTTACACGCTCTGTGTTGTCTGCCTGGGAGCGAAGCACGCTGTAGCAGCCCTCAGCAAAGTGATAAGGAGGGGTGCAGACATTGTGAAAGACTCTCTTTGCGAGTGCTTCGCTCCCGGAAGGCTTTTTTTCGATGAAGAGGGAGCCTTCATAAGCAATCCCCGCAACGCTGGTCCCGCTCGTGCCGAGGCAGTGCGGCGGCATTGTTCGTGGGGATCGCAAGCCGATCTTGAACGCAAGGAGACTGAGACGGAATAATCCTATCTCACTCCTCTGCATCAGGATCGGGCGCAAGCCAGACGAGGAAGGAAGCGCGTTCTGCTACTTCCACTCGTCAGGGCGGCGCAGCGCTGCTCCTCTCTTCATCCGAGGCTGAAGAGATGGAGAGCGCTGAGGAGACTACGGGCTTGAAGGCGGTGTCTCGCGCTGCTGTTGATCTAAAAAATAGAGCGGCAGCAGAGATGAAAGGTAGCGCGCTGTATTAAATGAGAAATCAAAATGTTTTTACAGACGCTGCCAAAATATAAATGCCTTAAGAGGAGCCTGCCGTTTTTATCACGATTTCCATACCGAGGTGTCGAAATAGTGGCCATTCATGGCTGGTTTTCATCCCTGAATAAATTAATAAGGATGAAAAAAAAGGTGGTTATAAGACGTTGCTATGAGTTGAGTAGACGCTCGTTTGCGAGCCATCTCTGAAAGCCGACCTACTGAAAGAGCTGATTAAAGGGAGCGGTTCCTTCCAAGCTGCTTTCCAGCTCAAGGGGCCGCTGGTTGGAGCAGCCCCATCTGAGTACCAGCTCCTCATACAAACAACACAGAGCCATACATAAACAGAGTGTTGCCTTGAGAGCTCCTCCCCAGAACAAATAGCAAGGGGGTTGGCGGCGCTCTGTAGCGGGGCTTTCTAAATTTCAGAAAGATCTGAGGGTTGTAATTCAGGGAAAAAAGGCCCCGCAGGGTAAAAAAAAAAAGAAGAAGGTCCTGAGGGGAGTGCCACAGGACTTTCGAGGGCAGGCCCCTTTGGGGAAGAGTGGTGCAATCCACATTACACGAATCCTATCTCTCCTCAGTGCCCTCGGAACATCGTTCTCAGGTTCAGCTGCCCGGAAACGTAGCGGCTGGTTCCCTTAGTAGACAATTTGGCAGCGTGGAAACTACTGCCAAATGTGTCTCGATGGGTCCTGCGTACTGTAGAAAACGGATACAGAATCCAGTTCGGTTGCACTCTGCCACAATTCGCGGGTGTCAATCACAAGATAGTTTGTTCAGAGCAGGCTCTGGTGATGGAACAAGAAGTTGAACCTCTTCTGAGGAAGGAAGCCATCAAGGTGGTTCCTCCTCACGATATCGAGTGCGGGTTCTACAGCCGCTACTTCATAGTTCCAAAGAATTATGGAGGGCTGAGGCGCATTTTAGATCTCAGAACTCTGAACCGCTCAGTGATGAAAGTTCAAAATTCTTACTACAAAGCAAGTCGTGTCACAAATCCGGTCCGAGGACTGGTTTGTCACGATAGATCTAAAGATGCGTACTACGTATCAATCAATTTTTTCTTTGGCCTTGCACTCTAACCCGTATGTTTATGAAGCGTGTGGATGCAACGCTGGCTCCACTGCGACTCCAGGGCATACGCATACTGAATAATACAGACGGTCTGGTTAATTTGGGGCCAGTCGGAGAGCGAGGTGTGCAGACATCGAGATGTCGTCCTCATCACATGAAACGGTTGGGGTTGAGTCTGAACGCCAAGAAAAGTGTCCTTTCTCCAGTTCAGAGAACCACTTATCTAGGCATGGTGTGGGATTCGACCACGATGCGGGCTCGTATGACACCCGCTCAAGTAGTTCGATCCTCACTGTAGTCACGAGAGTAAACGAAGGCCAGTCACTCAATGTCAAGCAGTTCAAAAACTGCTATGCCTTATGGCAGCTGCGTTCAACGTAAGACCTACTGACCTGCTGTACATGAGACCCCAACAGTGGTTACTCCGAAACAAAGGTATATCCCTGAGGGGAAATCCTCTTCGCATGATCAAAGTGTCATGCCGCGCCATACGTGCCTTAGACATGTGGAGAGAACCTGCGTTTCTGAAACAGGGCCCAGTGTTGGGAGCTCGGATTCGCCGCCTAGTGCTTGCGAAGGATGCGTCCCTGACTGGTTGGGGAGCGATCACGAGTGGTCGCTTAGCCCGGGGTTTGTGGAGTGGTCGCCATCTTACTGGCATATCAACTGCTTAGAAATGCTTGCAGTATTTTGAGCACTCAAACACTTTTTAAAAACTGAACGCCAAGAAAAGTGTTCTTTCTCCAGTTCGGAGAACCACTTATCTAGGCGTGGTGTGGGACTCAACCACGTTGCGGGCTCGTATGACACCTGCTCGAGTAGTTTCGATCCTCACCGCAGTCGCAAGACTGAAAGAGGGCCCAGTGCTG
>JAUMHQ010000133.1:48670-60226 GCA_032361165.1 Enteromius paludinosus | reverse complement strand
ACAAAGAGATGATCTTCATCGGAACACCTAGATGAGCTCCGTGGACTGATCGCCGGATCCAGATGCACACACATACTCTATAAGTCCTTACACGATCTAATATGTGTTTAAACTGAACTGGAAATTAGGTGCTGGGAGTCCGGCCAGAGGTGAACTGGACCCAACTAAGCCTGGTTCTCACAAGGTTTTTTTCCCCATTCTCTCATGGATGGGGTTTTGGTTCATTGCCGCTGTCACCTCTGTCTTGCTTAGTTGGGGACACCTGCTTTCTAGTGATTATCATCGTCTTGACTACAGAGACCGTCTCTGCATTTGATAAATAAAGTTTGATTCTCATCATTATACATTAACATCACTCTGTTCTTCTATTTGATAATGTTCAATGCTTTGCTACAATCTGTATTGTTAAAAGCCCTATATAAATAAAAGTGACTTGACTGGCAGAGGCTTTGCCGCCCGCTCATTGTGTAAGAGCTTCACACTGCTCTGCATCATAGAAGCTGCTAAGAGGAGAGCTAATCACTCTATCAGAGAAGTTGCAGAAAGCCTATGGTGGCCAAACAATCCAGACACTGGGCCCTGTCTTTCAGGAGGACAACTGTTCATCACACAGTGGACAGAAATTTCAAACGTTTGTTAGGCTTAACTGACAGCATGAGGTTAAATCTCATACAACTCAGCCCCAAAGTACATACTGTACAACAGCAGGCTCTTGAGATCAGTGATTATGACAATATGTTTTGCCCTGACAGTTGTGGTAAGCTTCCAATCATGTATGAAATGCACTTAGATGAATCAGTGCATCCTACATCCAGTGACGGTGGAGACAGCCAATTATAACCATCCCGAGAAAGCCTCTGCCACAGTGTCTGTGCACATCCAGCGCATGATGCTCGAAACTTCAGTGCTATCATCTGAATATGATCTATAAACAAGGCTGGGAACTAGTCTTTTATGTTGCGGATGCACTTTCACGTGTACACCTCCCCACCACAGACCATCCTGAAACCATTGAGGACTATGATGTGTTGGCACTGAAAGGGGTGTTGTCATCCAGAAGGATTGAGCAACTTAAGCAAACCACACAGACAGATGCTCTCTGCAAATGCCTCATGGACACCATTATCACTTGTTGGCCTGACTCATATAAGGATGTTTTACGCAATGAGGGATGGATTGAAAGTAGATAATGGTTTGATTCTGCGTGGTCAGAGGTACATAATCCCTCACTCTCTCCAGAAACACTAATTAACACAGCTTTATTAAGGTCATCCTGGCCTTCAGTCCACTAAGCGAAGGGCATGTGAAAACGTTACATTGTCCAGTCTAATGGCTATGTGAGGAACCATCGTCACCTTCTACAAGTACCTGAATCGTACGGTCCTACTATTGCCACATGTGTATCCATGACATTTCCTGAACTCCAAAAAATACAAGTGCTATAATTCCACATGACAAAAAATTCCTGGCCGGTGCCCTGCAGAGTTTAGTTCTCACTTTCCTCAATACACCTGCCTGGACGTTTCAAGTATACCTAGTTAGACCTTAATTAGCAGCTTCAGGTGTGTTTGTTTAGGGTTGGAGCTGAACTCTGCACACCGGCCACCGGCCCTCCAGGACCGAACTTGGTGACCCCTGCTGTAGAACGTGTGGTGCACATACTTGTTTTTGGGAGCTGCATGTATGGAGATGGACATGTGGGGGCAGCAAAGAGTAAAAGCAGAAGTGGGTTCTAGCGTGGTGTTAGTTACAAATTAAAGGAATTCATACAAAGCTATCACTCAGCTCATCTGTTTGTGTACATCTACACCTATTCAACCCCATATATAATATGTGAGTAATTCTGAACACCATAATTATGGGTATGTTTTGTTCAGGTCAGAGATTCAGAGATCCAGCTATCCACTATCTCAACTGGAGTTGAAAAGGTCTGTCTTACAGTTTTGAATATTAATACTGAATAGGCCTATTTAGGATAAAAAAATCACACCAGCTTCAGTTGTACATATTATATGTTATGAACACTCACTTTATATAGCAGCACAAAGATGATCGTCATAGCGATGAGTCCAAAAATGACAGAGAGTGAGGCAGTAAGCACTGTGAGAGCCTGAGATGTGACCTCCAGCTCTGTCACAATCTGCACAACACAGATAAACAGAGCAGATGAAAGCCTACTCGCACAAGGTCAAACATACCCTCCAAAAGGACATTTCAGTGGAAAGATTTGGGTGAATGTAGATGTTTTATTTTTCTTACAGAGAGCTGGTGAGAGTCATCAGAGGGATACTGGATGTACCTCACAGTGTCAAATGACAGAAACGCCCAGCTCATGATACTAACCTGCAAACCAGATCCCTAAAAAAGACAAAATTAGAAGTCAATGACAGTCACCTTCCATTTCACAATGTAAAAAAGAAGCTAGACTATAAGAAAATAGGTTAGTACTAATGTATTTGAAATTAAATTACATAACGTTTTACCTGGTTGCCTGAACTGATATTCCCACTAAACCTGAAACTGATTTGTTGATCAGGAAACAGCTGGATGGAGCAAGCAATGAGATTACATGTAGAAGCACTGCAATGCTGTTAACGAGAAATAAACTCTAGTTACTTTAGCAGAAAAAAACAACAAAAGTGGAGTTAAAGGGATAGTTCACCCAAAAATGACATTTTGATATTTATCTGCTTACCCCCAGTGCATCCAAGATGTAGGTGACTTCAGTAGAACACAAACAAAGATTTTTAACTTGTTGCAATCTGTCAGTCATATAATGGAAGTCAATGGGCCCCAAATGTTCCAAAGCTCGGAGAGTCAAAAAAAAAACATACTCAGACGAAACCAAATGAAACCCTGCAAGTCATGGAGATACTTTGAGGTGTTAAGACAAGAAACGATCAATCTGTGCAAAAAACTGAACAGTATTTATAAAAATGTTTTAACTCTTATACACCACAATCTCTGGCTGTCCTCAGATCATTCAAAACATCCTGTGATGAGTTAACATGCTCTAGCGTATAGAAATCTATACATAGATGCCTCATTAGTGACTGTTCCTATGGCCTGTGATACATAAGGATCTATGTATATGTGCGAGAGCAAGTTGATGCATCACACGCCAGATTTTGTAAATAAGGACAGTCTAAGATTGTGGTATACAAGAGTTAAAAAATTATATAAAAAGACAGGCCGATCATTTAGTGTCTTAGCACCTGAATGTATCGTTATGAGCCATTAGAGTTAATTTGATTTTATCTGTGTTTTTTTGCTTTATTTTTTGACTCCCAGATATTTGAGACGTTTGGTACCCATTGACTTATATTATTATATTATTATACTTATATTATATGACTGACAGACTGCAATGGTTTAAGCAGATATTAATAAAATTTACATTTTTTGGTGAATTATCCCTTTAATGTCTTAAAATTAAAAACTCACATGTGTTAGAATGGAGCTTTTGCCTTTTGTGGAGGAAACTCGGCAAGCTGTACTGGTTCCATTCTGGCTCACACACAAAAAGGGAATTGGCAGTGCGTCTTTCACAATACATAAAATTATATTTTTCTAGCATTTTGACTTTTAAAGATCTCATAAAGTTCTTTTCAAATTGAATAGCCAAAAGGAAGTTAAATTCTTTGGGCTTCTTTTTTTTTTAAAGTTGCATGAAAAAATCCCAGGTCACAGGCTTATTTTTAAAAATATGGTTGCTTGTTAGGGAAATCTGACAATCAGCTTTTATTTGTGTTCGTCATATTCTCAAGTGCATTAATTGACACTTGGTCTGCTAACCAACCAGTGCAATAATATAAATGCTGTAACGTTATTTGCAAAATGTTCTGCCCCTCCTTCCTAATTGGAGAAAAATCCCGTTCAAAAATAGGGTGCTTGACTCTGTTACCCAAACAATAATATAAGTAGATGTAGAGAAGTGAGATGAGTTTCTAGTAGCCATATTTTGTCAGTTTTATAATGGTTTTGTAATATATTACTAATCATGGACTGTAATAAAAAACAAGCAATCCTATTTGTCTCATCCGCATCCAGCTATTTTTAGCTGTACAAAACAGTTCAGTTTGCTGCTTGATATTGGAAATTGGTGTGTCATGGTATGCTATTTCAATGTATTATCTTAATTATGAACAAACTGGTTTGTGGCTGAACACTGTTACTTCACAGGACTACAGAAGGCTAATATTTGGGATTTTACTGTTGTGATGAATAAAGAGTGTGTTGCTTTCATCTTTTGGAAGTAGTTTCACTTTCACAACGAAACACAGCATCTCCAGAACATGGTGTCAGCAAAACTACAGCGAGAATAACAGTTCTTCCTTCTTTTTTGCGTATACATTTGAAGATAGGCAGTTTAGAAACCCAGCTGGCACTATTGAAGGGAAATGAGGAAGAAGCCATTCACACCTTGCAAGACACAGCACTGCATGAACATGACTGTAGCTCAGTCACAAGCAGATGCTGATGCAAATTGGAGGAATTTATTATATTTTTTTTTTGATAGTATCATATTTTAGGAAAAAATATTTACTATCAAAAGGGGGGTGATTCTTTATAATTGTAGAAATCTTTTAATGGCTTTGTTGATTAAATGTTGATTGTAACAAATTATTTAATTGCATTCTGTGATTAAATTTCTGTAGCTTAGATGTTTTGAATGTGAAAAGATATTTGTGGGGAACAAATTTATTTGTGTATCGCTTGCTTTGTTATCCCAATCTACATTCAAGACAAAACTTCATTTACATGTCTAGCAAGGATATGAGCGTAATACAGTATAAAATGTTCAAGTTGAGAAGGCTCAGCGTTCATTCTCACTCTGCTGAGCGAAGGTACCATGTACTTTGTCACTGCTCTACTACCATAAACATCCTCATCAAGATCTTCTACCTCTTCATTTTTCTTACAAGTAGAATGAAGCATGATAGCAGGATTTTAGTAAGTGGGAGTTAATTTATCTCATATGGAATACTCTGTTATTTATACAGCACAACGTTAACATTACAACTTGTAGGCTATCTGCATGAAATGTCCAGAGTGCAGATATGAAGGTGTCCGGCTTGGAATTAACCCGTTTTGTGAATGTGTTCTTCACGGAACAACGTGCAGAAACACGACAGCTAAACTCTATAAATTCACAGAGTTTTATTATAAAAGTGTTCTTATTATAATGTTATGTATATGACAGCCCCTGTCATAGTTTTTACATATATTTTCTGTCCTGCTCGCGCTTTGTAAGGAAGAGATAAAAGCTTTACTGCAGCGCAACTCAACTTGTGTCCGTGTACCTCTACTTTGAATTTGCTTTGTTTCTATTGCCCTGTTTGTTGTTTTTTGACCCTGCTTGCAGACCACAAATAAATTATGCTACATTTGGATCCGCACGCCTCTGCTTCAGTTGTTACAATAAATTTCGCCATAACAGGATCCACCAGTTTTTGAGGAAAACGCAGGCCGATGAAGGATCCTGCCGAACAGCTGCTCAAGTTAAGACAGGGTGAGCAAACGATTGAGGATTATATAACAGAATTTTATGAGCTGTGTTACTGGTTGCCGGGGGATGATGTTGTGCTCAATGACTTGTTCCGCTGGGGTCTCAGCGAGCCAGTTAAATCATGGATGCCTGTAGGGAGGTTTGATTGTAGCCTCCTCGACTTCTTGGAAAATGCTGATGGCCGGATCACATTTCACTGTGGGCGGACGAGGAGAAGCCCAATTCCCAGGTTCAAGGGGTAGTCATATGACACTGATCGCGAGCCACAGTACAAGATGACAACCGTTTGTGAATCTCCACACAAGATGGCTAACACTCCTGAAACAAACCACTGCACAAGATGGCTGCTACACCCAAACCTCTGCACAAGATGGCTGCCACACCCAAGCCGCTGCACAAGATGGATGCCACACTAAACCTACAGAACAAGATCGTTGTTTCTCCAGGGCCTCAATCACAGTTCAAGATGGCCACCGATCACGAGTCACTGCACAAGATAACCACTGTTCCCGAGTCACTGCACAAGATGGCCGCCGTTTCCGAATCACTGCACAAGATGGCTGCCGTTCCCGAGTCGCTGCACAAGATGGCCGCCACTCCCGAGCCTTTGCAAAAAGATGGCTGCCGATCTTGAATCACTGCACAAAATGTCTGCTGTTCCTGAAACACTGCAACAGATGATCATCCTGCATCAGGTGGATGAGGACATCAGGGCCTTTTCAAGGCATACTACGCTGTTCCCCAGTCTAGTTACGAGTTACAGCCAGGAGAGCCGTTGTCCAGTCCAGTTCCTTTGTCACGGCCAGGAGATCCGTTGTCCAATCCAGTTTCCGTGTCACAACCAGGAGAGCCGTTATCCAGCCCAGTTCCCAAGTCACGGCCAGGAGAGTCGTTCCCCTGTCCTGTTCCAGAGTCACAGCCCCTTAGCGTCCTGTCCTGTTTCAGCCGCGGAGGCCACCCTTGAACTCTCAACCAATCCTGTACTGGCCACAGAGGCCTTTGAACTCTCGTCCAGTCCTGTACCGGCCACGGAGGCCATCCTTGAACTCTCGTCCTGCCCTGTTCCGGTCACGGAGGCCAACTTCGAACTTTCTTCCTGTTCTGTCACAACCACGGAGACTATCGACTACCACGTAGCCTGTTCAGTCCCGACCGAGAAGGCCTTCATTAACCTCTCTATGCTCTCTCTCATAGTCACATCAGCTCTGCCCTGGTCTCCTTTGCCACTCTGGGCTCCTGGTGGGCTCCCATTCCGCCAGCGCTGCCCTGGTGGGCTCCCATTCCACCTGCACCACCCTGGCCTCTCACTCCAACTGAACCGCTCCGGCAGGCTCCGGTTCCACATGCTTCGCCCTGGAGGTCCTCTGTCCCAGCGCCTGTTCTGCCCTGGAGGGCGTCTCTGTTGTCTGTTCCACCCTGGAGGGTGTTTGCCTTGTCTCCACCACCTGTTGGTCCACCGACGAGTTCGAAGCAGGTACTGTCTCGGCCATAGAGGCCATAACTAATCTCTTTATGCTCCTCATTTCAGTCCTGCCTGCCTGTCTGCCCTGGGGGGCAATTCCATCACCTGCCCCACCCTGGAGGGCGCTGTTGTCGCCTTTTCCACCCAGGTAGGCATCACTGTCTCCTGCTCCGCCCTGAGGGGTGTCACTGTCACCTGTTCCACCCAAGTGGTCATCACCGCCATCATTCTTGCTATATTCATCTGTGCAATCCTCAGCTCACATTTGTCGTCGAGGTGGATGTTTCCACTACTGGTGTGGGAGCTATCTTGTCACAGCAGCAGGGGAATCCATGCGCCTACTTCTCATGGAAGCTCAGTCTGGCGGAGATAGACTATGACATCGGAAACCGGGAAATGTTGGCCATCAAGCTGGCTCTGGAGGAATGGCGCCATTGGCTGGAGGGTTCCGTTCACCCGTTTACTGTCCTTAATGACCACAAAAGCCAAGAGGCTGAACCCACAACAGGCCTGTTGGGCTTTATTCTTTACAGGATTTAGTTTTACCATTTTCTATCGCCCTGGATCCAAGAATGTGTGAGCCGATGCTCTCTTCCAGCTGTACAGTGAGGAGGAGGATGGTAAGAAATCAGAACCCATCCTTTATATCAGTTTCTTTGTCAGTCCCATTCAGTGGATCAACCCTCCAGCCGCTTCCGAGCTAGCCCCCAAAGCTAGTTTCGTACCTAGGACATAAAGGACCCAACTCATTCACTCCTCTCACACTTCCCTGGGTACTTGGCACCCTAGGGCCAACAAAACTTTCTCACTCCTACAAGATTGGTTTTGGTGGCACGTATTGGACCAGGATGTGCAAAGGTACGTGAGAGGGTGTCGGGAATGCACCATATCCAAGAACCCACGACATCTCCCGGCATGCAAACTCCTTCCGCTTCCTGTCCCCAACCGCCCCTGATCAAACCTAGGAGTAGATTTCATTTCTGACTTGCCTTCCTCAGATGGAAACACCTGCATTTTGGTCATCATCGACTGGTTCTCGAAGTTTTGCCGGTTGATACCCCTCAAGGGTCTACCCACAGCCCTTGAGACGTCAGAACAGCTGTTGGAACAGGATATTGTGTCGGACCAGGGCCTGCAATTCATCTCCCGGGTATGGAAGGCATTCTTCAGACTCCTAAGTGTGACCGTAAGCCTCACCTCCCACTATCATCCTCAAGCTAATGGACAAACTGAGCGCAAGATCCAAGAGGTGGGCAGATTACTCTTTACCTTCTGCCACGGCCACCAAGATTCCTGGAACCAGTTTCTGGGCTGGGCCAAGTACGCCAGAATTCCCTTCATCAGGCTTCCACAGGATTAACAGAATTTCAATGTTCTGTTTCCAGCCCCCTCTCTTCCCATGGTCCGGAGAACCTTTAGATGTCCTCTCCATCAATTACTGGTTCCGGGAGAGTGAGAGAGTCTGGGACGAGGCACACCATCACCTCCAGCGGGCAATGTCCTCCTGTATAAGTATAAAATTCCCTCTACCTTCCATGTATCACTCTTGAAACCTCCCATAACCCTGTTCCTCTACCTACAGAGCCTGGCTGTGAGGATGAAGCCCCTCCTCCAATCGTCCTGGATGAGGGCACGATCTACAAGGTCCAGGAGATCATGGAGGAATTATGGAGTCGATTGGGAAGTCTGTGGACCCAAAGAACAGTCCTGGCTATCTAGGGAGGGCATTCTAGACCCGACTCTCCTCGAAGAATTCCATTCCAAACATCCTGATAGACCCAGAGGTAGATGGAGACCACCACTATGACGGAGGGGTCCCTCCTCGGGAAGGGGCTCTGGAGGAGAGGGGTAATGTCACAGACATGCCAGGCTCTGCACCCCTCCAATCACAATGTTCACTTACCCCTGAGTATTAACCCCGCACACCTGGCATGAATCAGCAAACTCATAAACCCACAATAAAACCAGATAAAACCACACTCCAGTCATCGTCCAAGCTCCTTTTTACACGAAGTGGACTCACTCTTGCTATACTCACCTTAGCATTGCTTACCGCTAAACTTACCTTTTTATTCTCTCCCGTATTCTCTGTGTCTTCCCCATGATCCCGGATTCCCTCTGTGTCTCCCCTTTGTCTCTGGAACAGGAAATATATGTGTTGTGTGGTAGGGATGGGAATCTTCAGGCACGTCACTATCCGATTCGATTCCGATTCTGGGAGTCACGATCTGATTTTTTACCCCAATTAATTCTTCTGCTGTGCAAATACATGTTTAAAACTTTAAATCTTAACCAACGTTGAAGTTTCTAGGCTTTTTGTTTATATTTGTGATATCTGTGTGAATCTTGGTTTCACAATTTAATTCAATAATATTATTATTATCAACACAATGGCCCAGTTTCACAAACATGGCTTAGCTTAAGCCAGGACTAGGCCCTAATTAAATTAAGATATTAATGCCTCTTTTACTAGATTTTAAGATATGTCAGAGCAAGATATTTTCAGTTGAAGCAGTTCAAACATCCATTTTAGTCGGCGACTAGTTTAAGCCTTGTCTGTGAAATCAGGAGAATATCAAATTCTCATTCAATATTACTGCACACGGCTACATTTTAAATCAAAATTATTTTTAATCATTATATAAACAGGCTATTACTTATTTTAAAAAGTGCTGTTTGTGTATACAAAAATTTGCAGAAATAGTTTTGGCTTTTAATAGTTTTTCTTTTTGTCCTCTGCATTATTACTGATGAAATTACATACAGTGGCAGCTTTAACAGACTGCATTCAGACTAATGCACAGATTTCTTTTGATATATCAGAAGTTTTGCTCTGCTCTGAAAACACAACAAAATATTCGTATAAAAGCCTTTTTCAGTATGTCAGTGCGCAGGTTTCATGCTTTTAATACAAATGCATTGCAAACAAAGTAAAACGCGACGGATGGATGCACACAATTTGCACATGTCTCAAATTGTGAGAATTTGCGCAAATTCTGTACAATGAACCCCGGTGCATCTCAAACATGCGCACGTGCCATATATGTGGGAAAAATAATCAATTATGAAATATTCCAGATCGATTTAGAATCGTAGAAGAGAGTATCGCGATGCATCGATGCATCCATTTTTTCTCCCACCCCTAGTGTGTGGTGGTCTCGCCCTGCCTCATTGTCTCCATCGTCTCCACATCCTCCAACCCTCCAACCCTCCATCGACCTGCAAAAAGGATTCTATTACTGGACTGAACTATCTTTTGACAAATTCATCATGATCACCACTATATATATATGTACAGATGGTGGACAACCAGAATGCCCTTTTTACTGCCTCGGCTACCGCCGCCGCGGCAATATAGAGTGCACTTGCAGCTGTTGACCACCGAGAGGCGCTTTAACCATCAGGTTTTGAGAAAACGCTTTAAAGCATGTTTTGGCAAACAGCCGTCAGATTTGCCTCGCTGATGCGTTATATTTGACGGCAGCAGTCAGCGTAAAAGGAAAGAAAAGAAAAAAACTGTACTTACTATTCACAAATTACAATTTAGTAGTTTTTTTTTGTAGTAGTTTTTATTCGTTACCTGAGCTTTATTATTTAAAAATACTTGGGGAAAGATTTACACTCCTTAAGAAAGTACTGTGTGTTTAATTAATTTTTTCCTTTATTTTAGTATAACGTGAAGCACTGTATTTCACTCCCATTTTTAAGACAGAACTAAAATAAAAAAACGAATAAGTTAAACCTGCCACGATTACGCTAACATATTGAAACAGATTGCATTTCTCTATAAAGGTGCGACCAAGAAAACATTTTTAACATTGTTATAGGCTTGAACTGTTTTATAGGGTATATCTAAAGTTTTTTTTTAGACAAGTCGTGATGGTTTGAGAAGGCTAAAGTGATCAAACACTTGATCAGCTGCTGATGGACCCTTGCTCTTTAAAAAAACAAAAACTTATATTTAACGAACGAAAAATACTCCAAACATTTTTCTAAATTAACTTAATAAACAAAAAAAACGAAATATACTAATTTTGACATTAAACACAAAACTACAGAAGTTCTAAGCGGTCATGTATTATAATTTCTTTCTGTCTTGTTTTCTCCTGATCACGTCTTTTTTTTCTCGTGATCTCGACATAACAAAAGTTGTTTTCTCGTGACCACGTCTTAATTTTGTCATTATCTTGACATAAAAAGAGTTGTTTTCTCATTATCACAACCTAATTTTCTTTGAGTGTCCGGCATAAGAACACCAGGCAGCATTATCTGCACGCTGCTGAAATTTTAGAAATATACTATTTAAAACGTATTTTTTGTTGCCTTGTTATGTCTATAGGCAGCCTAAAAGGTCTACTTCAATGAAACAATCGAAAACAAATTTGTGTTATTTAATAGGTCTACATATAAGAGTCTTCCCCATCTGAGCTCATTATGCCTACTCCCATGCAGGCCAACCTGCAGCGCAACCTATTCCTAAAGCCTGGAGTTCAACCCATAAGAACAATGCGGCGCACAGCTTGAATCAACTAAAGATATAATTTAATAATAAATAATATGTAATTTAAATATAATCAGACTAAAG
>JAUMHQ010000132.1:0-10088 GCA_032361165.1 Enteromius paludinosus | reverse complement strand
TTACACAGAAATAAGTAAACTCTAAAGAAATACCCATAATGCACCCGGCTGCCAGCGCTGACTGAAGTCGATGGTCAGGTCTTTTTTTTATTCTTATCAGTGCAAAAGACACTAAAATATTCTGTTGACTTTGGTCTTATCTCGGCATTAGCTTTTTTGTCATTCAGCAAATGTACTGTGAGTGTGTGTGTATCAGAAACATCTACTGTCTGAACTAAGAGTAAATATGTTTAAAGAAAAGTAGATGGCAAGTCACCGTCATACGAAGTGCTGTGTTTGTGGCTTGTCTTCTACGGAGTTTGCTATGTCAGTTCTCAAAGGCAGCATTGTTGCTGCATTGTGCTGCGTGTGCCCCGATCTCGGAAGGCTACACTTGTGCAGTTACACGGTTACACTTGTGCAGGTTACACTTGTGCGGAACGCAACTGCTGCTGAGGCAGAGTCGTAGCTGCATTCGTGGGGCTCGCAGAGAGATCTGAGGGAAGGGATTGAGACGGGTAATCTCCTCTCTTTCCCATCCGATTAGATCTAGCTGCGTCTCTCCGGGTATGAAGCACCGCTGATAACGGTGAGAGCAGCCTACACACCTGGGTAGATAGCCAGCCATCCCGCCTGTGTTTGTTGCACTACTGCTAAGGCAGAGTGCAGGGTGCGGGGCGCTGCCTAGAGTGGTATAGTGCTAGAACCTTCACCTCCCATGCGGGAGACCCGGGTTCGATGCCCGGCGGGGGTCAGCTCTTGAGAGAATTGACCCTTATACCTACAAGGGTTTCTTTTCAAGGGAAGTAACCTTCACCTGCGTGTCTCACGTCCCGTTTTCCACACCAAGGTGTCGAATTCGTAGCCGTCGTGGACTGCTTCTGTGGTACACAGCGCATTACACGGTGCCCTGCTCTCCTCAGTGCCCTCGGGGGACCGTCTCACCAACTTTGCCATCGTTACAAGGCGTGAGCGTCTCCCGCAAACATCAGTCTCAGTATCTTCCGCCCAGAAACGTAGCAGGGCTGAGACGTTCGCCACCGGGCTCTCACGAGGATCCGCGCACAGCTTCACCCGAGGGTGGGCTGTGTCAAAGCAAATATCATCAGAGACCAGCCTCAAGGGGTTGGTTCCCTTAGTAGACTATTTAGCAGCGTGCAAACTACTGCCAAATGTGTCTCAATGGGTCCTCACTAAAAAGAGTGAGGGTTCTACAGCCGCTACTTCATAGTTCCGAAGAAGGATGGAAGGCTGAGACCCATCTTAGATCTCAGGTTATTAAACCGCTCAGTTTTGAAACTGAAGTTCAGAATTCTCACTGTGAAGCAGGTTTTAGTACTGTCAAGCAGTGTCAAAGATTGCTGGGCTTGATGGCAGCTGAGTCCAATACAGTGGTGCCTCAGGAACAAAGGTGTATCCCTGAGGGGAAATCCTCTTCGCATGATTAAAGTATCACGCCAAGCTGCATGTGCTTTGAACATGTGGAGGAAACCTGCGTTTCTAAATTCATCCGAACACCTCCAGGAAGTGTTGAGTAAATGCTGAATAGGAGCTTACGGCTGGCCCAGCTTGACTCCAAATGGACTGAGAGGCAGAAGATAACGTAATAAATTTTAGTACTTTCAGATAAAAACACACTCTGGTAAGTCGCAAAGGTAATAGCACATTGGAGAAGGAATCCTTTGCAAACTCCATCTTATGGCATCCACCACTTCCTGGAATGTTTCCTCAGCGCTCATCCTGTAAGCTGCTTATGGGTCCGAGCTTCTGTAACGAAGCGGACAGACAACTGGAGATGGTAGTAAGTAAACAGTGCTTTATTTTAGGATTGCACACATGTGCAGTGCACACATCCTCTCCAGTGGACTCCAGCGATATAAGATAATTCACTGGTCCCAATGACTTCAAAACCCGGTAAGGCCAAAATCAAATTTTTGCAGTCTCAGGACCCATCGGCTAAGGCGTCTGTTGGTCTTAGTGGATCCCATGACCTATTGCAGAGCAGAGTGATCGGTAAAAACAGTGCACAGTTTATATTCAAGGTAATGTTCCCACTTTAGGCCCATATAACTGCTAAGCATTCCTTTTCTGTTGCAGTGTAATTGATCTCTGCTCCAGTCAAGGTCCGACTAGCATACGCAATAACCTCCTCTTTGTCTAGAGCTTTCCTCTGTGTGAGAATGACCCCAGTCCAGTGTCACTCGCGTCCGTGTATACAATGAAAGAGACTTGAAGATCAGGATGGCCTAAAATGGGAGGTGAGATAAGGCATGCCTTTAACTGGTCGAATGCTTGTTGACATTGTGGGAATCAAGAGGGAATCCCTCCTTGTCAGACGCCTCCATGCTCAGCACATAGTAACTTCTTCACCTAGATACTACACTATAGAGACTGTGTCTGTTCCCCGAGCTAGAAAATACAAAAAACATCCTAAACAAATTAAGAGTAACAATTTAATTGATGTTCAAAAAATAAAAGCTGATTATAATACAGAGAAACAAATGATTATTATAACGCTTTGAGCCAGATAACTCAGTAAATTAAAGAGATGGAAGACTAAGAGTGGTGTCTCACACGTTTAATGGCTGGTACACGGCAAATGCACTCCTCTCATACATGAGAGAGTAACTCTTTCAGGGCGTTACAAATAAAAGACGAAACTAATAACAGAAAACAGAGTGAGCTTCATCCACAGTGGTTTACAGGTGTAATAACGTAGTCATTCTGCATCATTACCACACAGCGCACGCTGTACGTGAAGTGATCAGTCTCTTAAAGGGCACACTGCACAATAAGGTAATGCATGCAAATACATAGTTTTGGCCTTTACAGATTCCCCGCCGGAGAGAAAAAGCCTGTCCCCAGCCGTACACAACTCAAAGACAACATTTCAATTCAGCTCCATACATGGAAACTTGGAAATCCATCATCCCAAATCATGTTTCACATACATAAGGCTATAACCGGCATACATGTCAGTACAAGCTATAAAATTTCACAGTGTGTTCTTCAAGGACAAATCACATAGAAAACAAAAGCTTGTATAACCAAACCATATGTGGAAAACTATTTTTTCCTTTTTTTTTCATAACCCATGAAATCGTAACAAACAAAAATCACAGGTCAAAATTAACATTGCTACTCAAGGAAAGAACAACTTACTAGTAGCATTGAACCATATGAAATGTAAACCATCAGAAAAGTTATTAGTTTAGATCCAATCTCTCAGTATGATACTCGTTAGTCCATTTCCTGTCTGACCACCCTGAGGTGATTCTAGGAGCCAGTCTAGGTCTAAGGTTGTAGCTGTGATCTTGCAGATCAACATCAAACACAGGAAGTTGTAAATGTTATGTAGATGTGTTAACATCAGCGTCAGCACAGTGCGTACTACACAGATCATGCATGGTCCTGTCATGTGCATTCTCTGTGAGATTGTCATAATCAGTGTCATTAGGCAGGGGAAAGCACATCTCTTGAGGTTGATCCTCCCTCATCTGTGTCACCAGCAGACTGTCCTCCAACCCCTCATGAAGTGTTTCTGACCCATCCCGAGGGTCACTTGGTCTAAAGCTGCTGCATGCATTCCAAGTGTGGAAAGGTTGCATGTTAACCACATGATATACACCAGCATCCTGTCCTGTGTCAGTTTTTGTAAACCTGAAGTTTACATCAGACAAAACTTGAGTGACACGTTATGGACCGGAGTACAGGGGTGCCAGTTTTGCTGTACAATTGGCCAGAGCATCTGCTTTGGGGTGGGATTTTACTCTGACAAGGTCACCAATAGCATACAAAACAGAGCGACGTCTTTTGTCATAGTGCTGTTTCCGTCTGTTGTGACTAGTTTCCAAAGCTGCCCTTCCATGGTCATGTGCCTCTTGCAATGACAATCTTAAACTCTCAGGATAAGGAATTTCAGGTTCCTCCGTTTGACCTGTACTCTCATGAGGTGCTGTTCGTATTGCAAAGCAAATTTGTGGGATGTAACGCTCCCAGGCGGTGTGTTTATTATCCGTATGCTTGAATTGCTGTCTTGAGGGTCCGGTTTACCCTGTCGGTGGCATTCGTCTGTGGGTGATATGCTGTTGTGAGGCGATGTTCTGTTCCCCAAGAGAGTGAGCACTCGTTCGAATAGGTCGCTCACAAAAGGGGAACCCCTGTCTGAAAAGAGATAAGTTGGGGCCCCTCTTCTCTCACTGCCACAATCTCGACCCACTTTGAGAAATATTCAACAAAAACTAAAATTTAAACGTTTCCACCGGAAGTACGTGGCAAGGGGCCAACAAAATCCACCCCAATATACTCCCACGGTTTCTGGGGCCGAATTGGGATCATTAGACCGGCAGGTTTTCTCTGACTTGGTTTTGTTAGTTGACAAACTGTGCAAGTGGTCACATATTTCTTCACCTCAGACACCATTTTAGGCCAGAAAATCCTAAGTTTTAGCCTTGCCAAGGATATCCCTAGGTGACCTGCAGTTGGGTGATCAGCAAGGTACCTCTGAGAGACATAGGAACATACAGCTTTAGACATTTCAAAGGATGGATGCCACAAGCAAGTTTAGGATCGTTAAAGTACAATAGGCCATCGTGAATGCAATACTGAGAGCAATCCTCCTCATCGTTATTCCATTGTAGTGCTGCCTCCATTTTGCGGAGAAGATCCCCTGTGATTGGATCATCAAATTGTCTGATGTGGGATTGATCTGTGAGAGATACTGATGATAGTGTACGAAGATCGAGACCACCAATCACAGCATAGTCAGGAACAAGGTCAACTGATAGGACATCATCTGTAACAGGATTCCTTGACAATGCATCAGGCACTTTATTTTGAAACCCCGGCTTGTGGACAACATCAAAGTCAAAGTCCTGAAGGCGAAGTGACCAACGAGCAAGCCGGCCAGTGGGGTTGGGGCAAGACATCAACAACTTAAGCCCACTGTGGTCAGTGAAGATTGTGACATGGAGACCCTCGATGTAAGGCCTAAAGTGCTCTAGGGCCCAAATGACAGCCAGACATTCTTTCTTGGGTGTGGAATAAGGTTTCTCTGATTTATGCAAGTCCCGACTAGCGTACGCTACAGCAACCTCTCTGCTGTGAAGATCTTTTTGCATCAGTGCGGCTCCTAGTCCCGCATCACAAGCATTGGTATGAATGAAGAAAGGTTGATTGAAGTCAGGAAAACTTAGCACAGGAGCTGAAGTCAATTTTTGTTTCAGAAGATCCATGGCGTCTTGGCAGGCCTTGTTCCACACAAAAGGAGAATAATTTTTTGTGAGGGCAAACAGTGGTTCAGCATGGTGTGCGTAGTCCTGTGTAAATTGATGGTAATAGCCCGATAGGCCCAAAAACTGCCTTACTTGCTTCACATTAACAGGGGTTTTAAAGTCCAAAACAGCCTTCACTTTGTCCTGGTCCGGCAAGATGCCACTTGGACAGACACGGTACCCCAAGAAAGTGAGCTTGCTGCAACAAAACTGACATTTGGCCAGTTTAATGGTCAATCCGGCAGACTTGAGCAGCGAAAGGACTTCCTTGAGATCCTTGAGATGTTGCTTGAAAGTAGGCGAAGCCACAACAATGTCATCCAGGTAGACTGCACAGCACCTATAAATAAGACCAGCCAGTTTGAAAGGTCGCTGGTGCATTACACAGACCAAATGGGAGCACACGGAACTAAAAAAGGCCATAATGTGAAACAAATGCCGTCTTAGATTTTGCATCTTCTGCCATAGACTTGCCAATATCCCGAGCAAGGTCGATTGTGGTCAAAAATTTTCTTTTAGAAAGGAAGTCAAGTGACTCAGTCCTTCACGGTTAACTGGTTCAATCCACGATAGTCCACACAAAATCGTGGTTCACCACAAGGCTTCTGAACAATTACAACGGGGGCGGCCCAGGGACCTGTTGCCGGTTCAATTATGCTGTCATTCAACATTTTTCCCACTTGATCCTCAATCAACTGCTTTTTCGCTGGGGAGGTGCGATAAGGGGGAAGGTGAACTGGCTTTACATTTCCCGTGTCAATTGAGTGCTCAGTCAGTGATGTGCGACTGATGTGTGACCGTCAAAGAGGTTGGAAAAACTTTCAAGTAGCTTTGACAGCTGTTCCTTTTCATCCTTCTCTTGAAGTGCGAATGTTGGGACTTCCATAAACAACAAACTACCTTCCGACTCCTGCACTTCCCTGCCTTCCAGCTCCTCAAATAATAAAGGATCATTGCACATGACAACAGTTCTTGATGGGACTTGAATGGCATGCAACATAATGTCCATTCCCAAGACCAAGGTTGAGGGTAAGCGTGGGACAATGGCGAACCGGTGATAAAAACGTTGCCCCATGAAGCCAAAAGCCAACCATGTCAGCCCAACGGGTTGACACGTCCCACCATCTGCTAGTTGTATTGGGGGAGCAGACCATGGTTTAACATTAACCTTCAGTTTGCAGAAAGTGATGCGCCAGTGTCAAGCGTAGCATCTAAGACCTGGCCATGTAGGTTAATCTTAACTCTAAAACGAGTGTTCCAAAAAGAAGGTGATGTAGGATTTTCCACATGGCAAAGGGCAGGTTGTTTCGGAGCAGCAGAATCAGTCAGCTGAGGCGAAATTACCTTCTGGAGGGAGGATTGCCTCTGCGAATCATTCTCTCCCCCTTGGAGTTTCCCTTGTGCCTCCCAAAAGGATTCCCTGCCCCAGCATTGCTACTTTCGGGACAGTTTGTATCCCCATCACTAAGATCAGGTTCAGACTGTGTATTAGGGGACTCACTTTGTTGCGAGCGCATTCTGGAAAGTGAGTTTCAATATGGACATTTACGAGTTTTCAGTTTCTTGAATTCACTTAGCATGTGAGCCACAAATGTAGGAAGGGGCTCTTTGGGTCGTTGTATACGGTCCAAGATACCTCTCATTATTTGTTCCTGGCTGTCTGAAGGAAGAAAAAACATTCTTGAAGAAATCAGAGAACTGGGCCTATGTAACGACATGTGTGTCAAGGAAAGAGAACCATTTATTTGGCTCTTTCGCCAAAAAACATGGCAGCTCGAGTAGAATTTGAGTGTCAGTTAAATCAATGGAAGTTCTGTACTCACTGACTGACTGTAGCCAATCTTCAGGGCTAACATGTCCGTCTCCCTGCAAACACAGGTGGTTCCAGCCTTGACTGGTACAGGACAGATGCAGGGATTCTGCTAGTATTACTCACATCAGAAGAATTAGGATGTGATGAGAAAGTCATGTTTCTATGGGATACATTATCAGTGGTAGTACCTTGTAATGGCACATGGCCAGGAGGGACACGGTTGTGTGGCGTAGAGCTGGTGGACCAAAACATTTTAATATACTCTGCTGCAACTGGAGAGAATCATTGAGGCACTGTTGCAACACAGATACTTCAGCTTGTAGAAGTTCCACTTGAGTCTCCAGGCTCACTCGCTGTGGTAACTTTTGTGTCCCTCTAGGAACAGAATCTGGTAATGGGTAAGTCAAGTCAGTTTTAAAGTCTGGGTAAAAATATGGAACAAAATTCCTGCCTAAAGTATTTGAAATAAAAAGCTTGTTGAATTCCACAAATCGAAAAAAAAATACATTGCAATTAACAGTGCTTGTATTTTAATGCATTGTATTTTCATCGCTTGAATTTGTATGCGCTGTATTTTAACATGGTTGTATATTAACGTAGTGAATATTTCAAACTGAAACATTTCACAAACATTTTCATGGTTAAAATTCAGTAATCAATATTCACCTCACTGAGATCATTTTCAAAATATTCAGTTTGATTAATAATTCCAGCAATAATATTCGTCAGGCAACTTTCGGTTATTTTTATATCCCTTTACAAATTCGCTGGTTCAAATTTAGTGCTTCAAATACGACAGAGCGCACATCCTGGAACTGCAGGAAAAGCAGTAGATTACTGATCCAAGAAGCCATCTGCTGTTAGACGTCTTCACCAGCGGGTGGTGCTGCGGCTTTGAGTGTGAACGTCTTCATCAAAGTGTTTGCTGTAAGATATTGGCTGCGTCCGAAATCGCATACTTCTTAAGTAGGTACTACATTTACACCCGAACGTGCTACCCGACCGTTAAAACAGTACGGTCTATATCAGGGGGGGCCAACTCCGGTCCTGGAGAGCCGCAGCCCTGCAGAGTTCAGCTAATCAAGGTCCGAACAGTTACTTGGAAGCTACAGACAGGTGAGTTTTAATTAGCGTTGGAGCTGAACTCTGCAGGGCTGCGGCTCTCCAGGACCGGAGTTGGCCACCCCTGGTCTATATAGTATGAATGGGGGTAGTATGAATGGATTTCGGACGTACTACATCAGCCATATTGATGCTGTCACGTGTCACGGGTCGTCACAACGGCATGACAATTTAAACTTTCAGTAAGTCATCCGTTTATTTAGATTGTGTTAAACAAGTGCAATTTAATCACAATAAACAACGTTTTCTTCCTGAGGTGCTGACACTTAAAATGAGCCGTGTCTCCACTTTCCGCCATTTTTTTTATATGACGCCTCCTCTCCCGGAGCCTCATGGGATAGGAAAGTGTTCATGGTGTGCCAGTGGTCAGTAGGTCATCCGGGTACTTCTCGCCTAATGAATTTGGGATACTATGAATTCGGACATACTACTCGCCTCACATACTGTTTTTCATGTGCTATATAGTAGGGAAGCAAGCGATTTCGGACACAGCGATTATTTTAGGGCTGCGCTGTTACTAGAAATACTTTATGCCCCTTTTCTATCTGGGTTTCACTCCTCTGTAAAAGCCAACTCCCACGTGTAAATTGGTAAAATCGTGTAACGGTCAAATGCACGCATAGTTAGTGATTATTCGCCTAAAATCCTCATCTGTAATGAAAAAACAATAAAGGACTGAAAAGACATGTGTAACAGTAAATTGGATCCGTGGGCAGGGACATCGCCAGAACATCTTTAATCGGGGCATTTCGTTTTCATAGGGGGGTACACTTTATTTCTGATTTTAGAAATAGACATTCAACAGAACAAAAACATTATTTATGGTATATATATTTCAGTCGCCCAGTTTACATGATTAAGAGTGAGCTTAATATTGAGAACGAACAACGTTCATTTTATCTAGTTAATGAATATTGCGGAGAAAATCTGGTATTCAGCAGCTCAAAGAAGCTCTCATCTTTACAGCGGGAACTACAGGAGGAAGGCAGGAAGCTATACTAACACAGAGCAGTGGACGCGCGCAAATATAGCAGCACAGAAATAATTATTCAGACACATATCGTCCCCTCGCGCACCTGCAGCGCTTCGGTGTAGGGGAAGAACACAATAAAACCATATAGGCCTGTATAAAAGGTATAAAATAAATAGTCCTAAACAAAATGTATGGAAATAAAATAAAATACAGCGCACGTCTACCCTGAGCTCCGTTTTATTTTTGTGATCACGTTTTTTTACAAGCAGGAAGATTTGTTTTTATTGTCAGTGCAGGCCTAAATAAAAATATGTTTAAGTTATCGCGCCTGAGCCTTTCTGTTTTACCTAAATGCATTTCGTTATGGTGAGACCTTCATACAGTCTTTATAATGAATGCCATTAATTTCTGTTTTATTTTATGATTTGTATATATTAATTATATATAAAAGACGATCACTGCGCAGTGTAGAGAGATTCGTAGATTATAACTTTGTGAGATCGGGATGAACTAGATGGGTTAAAGCTTTTTAATTATTAGTTACATGGAGCTTTTTATGCCATATAATAAATTCAATATTCAAATAGAACATTTTTAAATATATGAAAGATTTTCTCTCTAAATTGCAACAAGTAGCCTAATAACCAATGGATCGGGCACAAAATGTATGAAAAATAGTCTATGCTTAAATTAAAAAATTAGAGCCAATAAGCAGTAGTATAGTACAAACTATAGTACAAATTTATATATACAAATCATAAAATAAAACACAAATTAATGTCATTCATTATAAAGACTGTACGAAAGTCTCGCCAAATCGAATGTATTTAAATAGAAATAGAAAATGCTCATGTAGCGCCCTCACCACCTGGTGAGGGGATATATTAAACAAATAAAAACACAGGACACGGAGCTGCTGCTTCACCTT
>JAUMHQ010000131.1:107091-136031 GCA_032361165.1 Enteromius paludinosus | reverse complement strand
CTATCTATCTATCTATCTATCTATCTATCTATCTATCTATCGTTCTATCTATCTATCTATCTATCTATCTATCTATCGTTCTATCTATCGTTCTATCTATCTATCGTTCTATCTATCGTTCTATCTATCTATCTATCTATCTATCTATCTATCTATCTATCTGTCTATCTATCTATCTATCTATCTAGCGTTCATTCTATCATTCTTTTTTATTCTATCTATCTATCATTCATATCATCGTTCTTTCTTTCATTCTAGCTACAATCTTTCTGTTATCTGTCTATCTATAGGTCTATGCATCTATCTCTCTCTCTACCCTTCTGTCGTTCTGTCTTTGTGCTCCTGTCTTCTTCGCTGTCTTTCTCTCTGGCTCAAGGGGAAAAGCACGTTTGGTATGACTCAAATCCAGGTCACACAGAGAGACAGCACATATGCCATGGTCCCTCAAAGAGGTCTCATATGAATCACCATTGTTGAGGCATCTGTACAGAAAGAGAGAGAGAGAGACCTTGTTCCTTCACGCAAAGACCAACGCATAATGTTCTCGTCAGATTGCATCACCCTGTTAAACAAGCGATGAAATCACACACGCAGAGGGATGTCTCTGTCGGCTATTTTTTTAAATAAAATGAAACGCTTTGCATTAGTTCTGTTATGTCACCCTTAGGGTGAATTCATTTCTGTTGTAGTTTTACAGGAAAAAAATACTAGAATCAAATAATTTTCATGACATTTACTTTTCTCTGTTTTGTTCTGCTGATGCAGACTCAACACTGTGCTTAAAGTACACTGTCAGTGGATTTTATGTGACTGAATCTACAATGCCACAACAAAAATTATACAGTTTTGATTTTGCAGGTTAAAGTTAATGCAATCATAGTAAATGCAATAAAAAAATACATAGACAACAGTTCTTTCCAGTTTGCTTGTGTTTGCTGGTCATGTTGTTCAGTTAAAAATCAGATTATTGATTTGCCATTTTTATCGGAAAAAAACGTTCAAAATGAAATGAGAACTGTCACTGTTTTATGAGTACTGTGTAGTTATTTGTGTAGATAATGATAGGTTGGTCATGTAACAACATGTAGATGACTGGATTTTCCCTTTTAAATGCAGTACCTGCTTAAAGGATTACTCCACCCCAAAAAGAAAATTTTGTCATTAGTTACCTACCCCTATGTTACATATTTTTTTTGTGAAAACCGGGAGGTTTGTGGCTGTTTCATTGACTGCCAAGTGAACACTAGAGTACAATAAGGCCACAGTCAAGGTACAGCAAGAAGTTTTTTTTTTTGTTTTTTTTTTATAGATATTACTCCAGTCTTTAATGTCAAATGTTCCTATAGAAATTAATATATTATTCTGATTTGTTGCTCAATAAACATTTCTCACTTTTAAAATATGATACGTTTTTAATTGAAAGTTCTACATAATTTAATTGAAGCAGATATATTTATTGTCACTTTAAACATATTATTAATAATCAATAATTAAAAAAACCTGAATGGCAGTGTAAGTTGGTTTGCTCGTCTAAGGTGGTTTATTGTGGTTCCCTGTCTGTCAGTCACTTTGTCGTGACGACAGACTGGGGTCATTTCTTGGGAGCCCTGATTCGCTCTGATAAAGAGAAAACGCCAATCAGAATTCTTCTGAATGGCTGGTGGAATTTGCATGCTGAGCCACTCCCCCGCAGAGCGGGTATAAATAGACAGCAGGTGCATCCACTCTTCAGATTTTGCTTCGGAGCCGAGACCTGTCCATGTACAGTTCTCTCCTGAACGCAGTGCTGAGAGATAAACTTCTTCAAGCGGAGGCTGTTCAGTGTGCAGTTACAACACATTTCAACAGAGTTCCTGTGTTCAAGCAATTCCCTTGGGCGTTTCACAAAAGAGCAGATTTTGACACGGTTGGCAGTCATCCTTTTAAGGACACGGCCGTTCCTTCTGATTGTGGTCGCTATCTTTCAGCCAAAGACGGCCACCTCCGGGTGGCCCTCACATTTCGTTCGGTGGACCGGTGGATGATCGAATGTCGATCACAGCATTGGGGGATGGGTTTTCATCTGGCGAGGATGAAGATTCGGCCGGACAGCCGCCTTCGGGTAATGCAGCCCGAGCCGAGTCTGACTCAAGGATGATTGCCATGCTTGCTCGGGCAGAAGAGAGCATCTGGCTGGAGGTGTCAAAACCTCCAGCCCTGAGCGCTCTCGGCTGGATGATTGGTTTCTGGGGTCTGGCCGTGGTTTACTGCCACGTTCGGCCCCGGTTCCTTTCTTCCCCGAAGTGCATGAGGAGGTGATGAAATCGTGGGAGGCTCCTTTCACAGCCAGAACCGTTTCATCAACTTTCTCCATCCTCACTACCCTCGATGGTGGAGCAGCCAAGGGATACAAGGGCATTCCCCAGCTTGAGCGCGCTGTGGTGGTGCACATGTGCCCACCCGGCCACGGTAGAGCCACGGCAGCTCTGGCTACCAAAGCTTACAGTGCTGCTGGACAGGCTGCTTCAGCTCTACACGCCATGGCCATCCTGCAGGTCCATCAGGCCAAGGCGTTAAAAGAGCTAGACGAGGGTAGTGCCGACCGGGGGTTGAGGCAGGAACTGCGCTCGGCGACTGACCTCGCCCTCTGGGTGACGAAGGTCACAATGTGGTCCCTCAGGCAGACGATGTCCACACTCGTGGCCCAGGAGCACTACCTATGGCTTAGCCTGGCTGAAATTAAGAATACTGAGAAGGTTCGCTTTCTCTATGCCCCAATCAGTCAGATGGGCCTATTCAGTGACACTGTAGAGAATTTTGCGCAGCAGTTCTCTGCAGTTCAAAAGCAGACTGAGGCCATCCAGCACATCCTGCCCCGGCGTGACCCTCCAGCTACCACCTGTCCGCCGCAGGGCTAGTCTCGGTCTGCTCGTCGCCGAGGGCGCCCCTGTACTGTGCTGACAGCCCCGCTGCCTGCAGAGACTGGGTCGAGGCTGCAGCATAGGGCCCCGTACAGGAAGGCGGCCCCGTCCCCTGCAAGCGCTAAGCCCTCTAAGAGGATGGCGAAGCGGCCCTGAGACGGGCGACCCGGAGAGGCGAGAGACTTGTTCGTGGGAGATGGTGGCTGCACCGCTGCCTCCACCCGAGGAGGGCCGGGTGGAGATTCTTTTGTTTCCTTTTGTTAGCATTCCGCCGCAGGCTCCAGGGCCCAAAAGGTCAAAGATAGAACAAACTTTCCCCTCTCTGGGCCCAGGTGCTCGTGGTCTGCAGTCAACGGCTGCCTCACTGTCGCCCACTCTCATTGCCAGCAGCCAGGAAGTCACAGATCAGGGACGCACTGCTTCCCACCGGACTTTCGGCCAGTCCTTCCGGGGACACAGGCAGCGGCACTGTGTCGAGTCAGTACGGTAAACCCTCTGCTCAACCCAGCTGCCCTGCTCACCGCTGCACACCTTCTGGCAGACTGGTGACTCCAATGTTTCCATTATCGACTAGATTGGTTTGGTTCTCAGTGGTCAACCTGAAGGATGCTTACTTCCATGTCTCAATTTTCCTTGCATTTCGAGGGTCGAGCATGGCAGTACAGAGTCCTCCCCTTCGGGCCCATTCGCAAGAGCAGTTGTGCGATCACAGGGAGCTGGTGCTTCAGCACTTCAGCCAGTTGGGGCTTTAGGTCAACTGGGAAAAGAGCAAACTCTCCCCTGTGCAGAGAATCTCTTTTCTCTGTGTGGAGTTAGACTCGGTGAGTATGACAGTGCGCCTCACAGAGGAACGCGCTCAGTCATTGCTGGCCTGCCTGAGTTCCCTCGAAGGCAGGAGAGTGGTACCACTGAAACACTTTCAGAGACTCCTGGGGCATATGGCATCCGCAGCCGCTGTTACGCCGCTGGGATTACTCCATGTAAGACCACTACAGCACTGGCTGAACTCCCGGGTCCCGAGATGGGCATGGCGCCGCGGCACACTCCGAGTGGTTATTACCCCGGAGTGTTGTCGCACATTCAGTCCCTGGAAGGACCCTGTGTTCTTGCGGGCCAGAATGCCCCTGGGCCAGGTGTCCCGGCACACTGTCGTCATGACAGAGGCCTCCAGTGTCGAGCTGCGGGCTGGGCGACACCAAATACCTTTGCACGGTATTACCTCCGGGTTGTACCGGTCTCTTCTTCCCTGTTGCAAAACAGATAGATCAGACCGCTTGGTGTCCTGCTTGCTGCGCCATTCCCCCTAACAGGGGATGCAAGCGCCTTTACTCGTCTCTGTGGACTAGCCTTTACCCCTGCGGGTGGAACTAGACCCTGAGGCATATTCGTATGTGACATTACCCTGCGGGTTAGTCCATACTTGTTTACCACAAATTACCTCCCTTTGGGCAGGGTGTGGTTCTCCGTAGAGCCCTTCCATGGAAGGCGCGCTTCCCCCTCATTCCACCAAACTGTAACAACAAAAATGAAGATCTGAAGCAGTCCTCATGAAGGTTGAAATCCCTTCTCTAGAGTTTAAACTATTCTCTAGTTCAGGAATGCACAGTTGGCTCACTCCAGTGGAAAAGTACTACCAGTTGGTCCCTACGGGTATCACGGTCAGCAAATTTGCACTGGGGCGTTGGGAAGGTTACGACCTTACACTGCAATCATCGGCACACCGGGGTCTGTCCAGTACGAATTGCAGGGCTGTTGGTTGTGACAGGGTTCTTGGCTTTCCATATGGACCCCAGTCTGTCGTCACAACATAACTTCATAGTGACTGACAGAAAGGGAACGTCTCGGTTATGTACTGTAACCCTCGTTCCTTGATGGAGGAAACGGAGACGTTATGTCCCCCTGCCACGGCCTCAAACCCATCGCTGGCTCTCGGCTCTTCAGCAATATCTGAAGAGTGGATACACCGGCTGCCTATTTGTACACGCTCTGAGGGGGAGTGGCTCAGCATGCATTCCTCTAGCCATTAAGAAGAATTCTGATTGCCGTTTTCTCTGTATAAGAGCGAATCAGGGCTCCCAAGTAATGACCCCAGTCTGTCGTCACGACATAATGTCTCCATTCCCTCCATCTGGGAACGAGGGTTACAGTACGGAACCGAGACGTTTCCTAGCTTAGAACACCTTTAAAAATACCTTCTTGTTTCTCCTTCATTTCGAAGGAGAGTTGTCAGTTTGTTTCCACAAAAGTACCAAAAGAACTGCAATTGGAATCGACATGGAACCGAAATCGTTAAGTGGAATCTTTAAGTAAGCTAAATTCCTTCTGATTCTCATCCTAAGTCCCCCTGCTCTTCAGTTCTCAAATGGTGTGAGTGAGTTAGACAGTGATGGCTGCCCACTGCCTTTATACAGACAAGTGTAAGTGTGTCTGTATGTGTGAGACCACTTCAAAGACCTCAACTTCAGAACCTTAAACCCACACAGGCTCAGAAACAAGTGTCTCTTCCCCTCTCTTTTCTCTGCTGATCACTCCATCCCTTGAGATCCCCTTCTTCAGAGACTCGGTTTGTCTTTTAGGAGACACAATGGGTCTCGGGGGGAAAAGACGCTGAACTTCACACACTGCTTGCGTATCTCCAGCTACAGGAAGACACATCTCGCTAACACATTAGCGGTTAAATGTGTGCTTATGTGTGTCAGCCATGGGTAAGGCTAACACTGCTAGCACATCCAGATTGGCGAGACAGACAAGCTGTCACTCACTGTCACACGCTGGCTGTCTCTCTGACATACACTTCATAGCAGTGCTCTAACACACAAAAACAAAGAGTAAACTAAATACAGAAAGAGAGAGAAACCATGCAATGGACAATTGTGTAGTGAGTAAGGAGTGAACTGAAAGGTGCTGCTGGAAAACCCAGCTTAAACCATTAGCAGATGGTTAGATCCCTGCTTGGGATTTCTGAATTGCCTTAAATGTCCTGTTTTTTGTGGACAAGCTCTCTAAATTGTAACCAAATATGGTATATACATCAATAAGACCCTTAATAATCATATCAACTTGTGTAGGCATCAGATGTCCCCTTGAAGTGATATGCAGCTTCAATAAAATTCCATGCAATCTGGAATTTCGTATAAGGGATGAAAAATTTCCCCAAGCAGGTTTTGCAATGCATCCTTACCCTAATTGAACTCTTACCAACACCAAACCATCTACCATGTTCCCAAAACGAGAATGACTACCTCAAACTTGCTCCTCAAACTGTGAGGAAGTGGAAACGAAATGTTAGTCTGCCGACCACTCTCTCTACTTTTCTTTTTCCTCCAACTTTTTCCTTACTTTAATGGCCTCTCACCTCCTCTTACCCTGTTTCTGGTTCTCAAAAGTGTACCGCAGCCAAGCCGCATGGTCCCACAGACTGCAATCAGTGATTGGCAGCTGGATCTTGATGGATTCATTGAGTAGAAGCGATAAGTGGTCAAGCTCTGTGAGAAAGAAAGAACAGCTTGCTTGCCCGATCCTATCCGAGCCAGAACCAGCCCCTTCAGGTTCAGAGAGAAATCAGCCTTTCCATCACCTCTCCTCTATCTCTCTCTCTCTCCTCTTCATCACTGCATCAGTCTGTCTCTTTGTTAACCCTTTTTTTCCCCTCACAGCTGCAGAAGACTCCAACACATTTGGAAATATATTCGAAATGGCATACTAGCATACATCTTACTACATAGCATATACTGTATTAGCCTATTTATTTATTTATTTGCATACTAAAAGGTTTTGCGTTCACATACATGTGCATTGCACATTTGAGGGCTTAAAAATTGCCATAACACAACCTTTTGGCAATGCTAAGAACTTGCGTTGCACTAAGATCGTGACCTCATACATTTCGCAAAGCATTAGTCATAAAAATTTGACATTTAACATTTGCATACTTGTGCATTGTACATTAGGCCTAAAATTATGTGCTAACCTTGTGGTGATACTAAGAACTTGCACTGTACTAATAATTGCCACCTGCAATTATTTTGCATATCACAATGTGCAACAATTGAAATTGAACTTACATACATATTCATTGTACAATTTGAACCTCAAACTATTCGCTATAACACCACCTTGTGGCAATGCTAAGAACTTGCGGTGTGTTTGCGAATTGTGGCCAGTGCATCACAAATAAAATAGAACTTGCGTACTAAAGCCGCTGAACGGTTCTCTGGCTGATCCGATCCGGCCAGTACAGTTATGAATTTGTTTTCCACTGCAGGGCTGATAACGGATTCAATTCTAATGTGTCAGTCGATGCCATGGTAACACAAACGTTTACATATGATTTGAGGTGTAAAAAAACACAGCGTTATGGAGGATGATCAGAAATTTATTTCGATTTTATTACTAATTTGTGTTTACATTGCTAATTTACATTGGCAAACTATGGAGAAACTAGCAGCCAGGCAACAGACAAGTAACAGATCCTGATTGGCGATGTCATACTGTACCATCAAGGTTGTCTAACCGTCTCGAGATTTCCGGACTGAGAAGGGATTGTAATCGTGCCGCGCCGTACCTAGCCTGACTACTGTACGTCAGACTTCATACTTCTGCTAAATTTTTTTTGTTTACTTCTGTACTCAGTCTGAAACAGCAGGCTATCTTACTGTTACTCTCTGCCTCCAAAACGAATCAACGAACAGAGGGCGGGATTAGAGCCGTGACGTATACGCTAAGTGCCAAATGTAAGATTGTAGTTTGAGTTAGGCAAATCTAAAACGACAGCGGACATGGAGACAATAGGCTGTTTCGCTCTGTTGTGGAAAATATTCCTGGCCAATGCCAACTAAAACTCCTTTGTATCAACTTTTACCGATAGTCAGCGACAAAAACTGGGGAGGCCAAAGTCCAGCAAGGCGATATGTGATTGGCTTACAGGTATGGTATTGCGATATCTGATTGGCTCACATTATGTAATTGGCATATGGGTACACCAATGATTTTAAACAAAAAAAATCCCCCCACGAGAAAGTAAACGCTTCTCTATTATGCCATTTCAGGCTCTGTCTACGAAGCAAAGCGAAGTAGCAGAGTTTGGCATTACCAGGCCACGCTGTACCAGGCTCACGTGGAAACACAAATGGAACCATACCTGACAGTTCTTTGAACCGTTCGGCCAGATAGCGGAAAAGCAGCTTAAAAACATTTGCGTCCACATACCGAAGCATTTGACACATTTTGGACCTGAAAATGTTCACTATAGTAGCCTCGTAACAATGCTAACAAGTCGCATTGCGTTTCGTTATGAATTGCAGCCTGACACCTTTAGCAATGCATGAAAAATGAGACAGAACTCGCATATTACGAGCATTTGCCTTCACATTCCTCTTCATTGTAAATTTTGAGGCCTAAAAAATGGTCACTATAAAACAGCCTTGCGGCAATGCTACGAACTTGCATTGCATTATGAATTGCAACCAGACACATTTCTCAACACATTACAAATGAAACTGAAGTTGCATACTAGCATTTACACCCACATACTTGCAAGTCGGGGACATGGAAAGTCAAATCCTGCATTATGGAATCCATTATTCCTCACAGTGTGTTCTGTTGCTCACATCTTTGGCACATGAGCTAGGCCATGCAGGTATTTCAGGTGGAAATTTACATACTGTGCACTGTATACATACTGCAAAACTAGTATGCGTGCTATGCCATTTCGAACATGCACTGTATCATGTTCTTTCTCTCACAGCAGCCCAAAGATGCAGAAGCGTGGATGGAGGAATGACAGACAGATGGAGGGGAGAGGGGGCAAAGGAGGGGAAGTGGAGGGGGCGGTGTGTGCGTATGACTGGGGGAAGTATACGTGTGTCATGTGACAGGAAGAATGCAAGGGGTTTCGCGAAACTTTGTGAAAGCAGTTGAGGCCATTCTCCCCTCTCATTACTCACTCGAGTCATCCTCTCTATAAAGAGCCTACATCACACTGACAGAATGACATGATTTGAGAAAGGATAGCCTTTTATTTAATCTCAATTTTCTCTTTTTTCCTGCACCTGTTTTTTCTTTCATTATCTTCACTCTCTCTCTCTTTCGCTCTTTCTTTTGCTCTCTCTGTCTTCTCTCTCTTTTTTCCGATGCTTGAATAGAAGTGGACCAAAAAGGTAAAGACCACAATGAACATAAAAACCACAGCTCGCCCCGCCCGCCCTCCTCCTCCTCCTCCTCCTCCTCCTTCCCTTCCTCTTCCGTTTCCTTTCTTTCCCTCATCCCCCTCTCCTAACCCAGCACCCTGTGTAGTGCTCATGTTTGATGTCTATATCCCTCCTTCTCTCTTTCTCTCTCTCTCTCTCACTTGTTTTCTCTCTTCCTTTCTCTGGCTTATAACCGAACCTCCTTCCAGATTTGGTTCTTGTTTCAGATAACACAGACACGCGCCATCATACGTACGGTCCTGCATCCACGCACTAATCCCTGTGCACAGAAGACCTCATGCATGCATATCGAACGCTCACACACGCACGCAACTCTCACTTGAGGAAAAACAGCAGATCTCCACCAGCTGTCCTGCTAAAAGTTCCAATTAAGTCTATTTGAGAAATTTATAACCATCCTTTAATCTGATCACTTCTACCCCAAGGGATACACGCTCGCCGACTAAATGCGGCACATGCACGCGTGCACGCTCTCTATTCTTTCTCTCTCGCGCACACTCACACAAGCCACTTTACGCCTAGCGCTCCTCCGCTCTACTTTTCTGTTGGACAGGAAGTCATTTCTCCCACTAAACCCATATCCTCCACCAACACGCGCACCCATCTGTGCAATTCCACCCTCTTTCATGAGCCATCATTTATTCATTTCCCTATTGTTTGCGATTAATTTTGTATCTGTCCTTTCAGATCCAAAGCGACTCCCCCATACAGTTTGAGACCTTTTTTTTTTCTTTCAGACCATTTTTTGTTTGTGTCTTCCTTCTTTTCTACCTACCTATCTTCCTTCCTTCAGGATAACCCTTGTGTTTTCTCTGTGCGTTATTTTTGATTAGAGTAACGATTTGTAGAGCTGGTAACTGCCCGATCCCCTTGCCAAATGCTCTCTCCAATTTCCAGGTGCTTCGGTGTCTCTCTTTACAAGCTTTCTCTTTTTCGCCACATCACGTTCTCTCTCTTTTTCATCTGTTTCCTTTCCTCTCGGTTGAAATCCTTCCAAATGCTCATGTGTTCGTCAAAAGCAGCCGCAGGTTTTCTGAGCCTACCTCCACACACTTCCTCTGGTCCCTCCTCTCTAATTTGTCATCTGCCAGTTGCGTCATTCTTCTTTTTAATCCCTTCTGTTTTGTTGTCTGCTCTTGGACGCTGCTCAGTGGCGTCTGTAGCAGTGGCTCCCTCCCCGTGGTGTGTCCGCACGTGTCCAAAGGGGAGGGTACGGTGGCAGTTGGCGTCTCTGTAAGATGGCGGCTTTGTTAGGCAGAGCCGGTTCCACTCATGCGGCCTCGCTCCGTGGTGCCAATCAGCTCGCAGCCTGATTCGGTTCAGCCAGCCAATCACGGAGATTCAGGGCTGCCGTACTTGATCCTCTAGCCAGTCTCTTGAGTATTCAGTTTCAAACTTTTGCAAGACTTGAACTGAGCCTGAACCAGGCATAATTCTGCCTCATATCGTCTACAGCTGGCTATATGATTCAAACGATCTGTTCCAAACCCTAGTGAGCTGTCGAGTTGATACTGTCTACATAGGCGGCTACCTGCAGAGGCTAAGTGACAGATTTGGATGGTTCTCTACGTAGGCTGCGACTATAGTGAGAATGTGGTCATAAAAGGCCTTAAAGATGCCATGAAATGGTTTAAAAGTGCATTCTTTCCAGCCGTGACACATTTCCTGTTAAAACAGGAAGTCAGGGCAGGGAATATAGAAAGTCTAATTGCTTATTTTAAATAGATAGTAACATCACATTGCATCACAGCCATGAACATGATCAGTGGAATGATGAACTAAAATGAGAATACAGTAACTTCTGGGATCAATACGACTATTTATATATACATACACATTTTATGCAGATATTAATTTATGCACACATTTATAGTGTTAAAAAATATTTCTGTTTAATATAAATGCTGTTCTGTTAGATATTTTGATCATTAAATATTTAGCATAGCATATTTAAATAGTTTCTGGACATTTGACACTATAGTTATAGCTGAAATTCTGCATTGCCATCACAGGACAAAATATATTTAAAAATATATTAAAATTGAAAATTTCAAATTATAATAGTATTTCACAGTATTACTGTGTTACTACATTTTCATTGTGAAATAACATTTGATATTGGGAATTAGATGTCAAACAAAGCCCACCAGCCTCAATCATGGTAGAGTCAGTTTACAAGCGTAGACTATTAAATCCAAGCTCGAAGCTAACATATATATACTAAAAGCTACACAAGACCTTAAATATGCTAAATTATTTCAAACCCCACAATGAATACGGCCAACAGGTTGTAATGTCATGCTCTCAGCCTTCTGTTTTAAATAATTTACAAATAATATTCAATTCAAAATGTTAAAATCTTCCCCATTTTCACATTACCCTGAAACGTAGAATTTTGTATTCTGTGTATTGAGCCAAGAGGTCAATTTGAGACTTTAGATCCCCTACTGGTTAAACGCCTTTTTGCTATACGAATTGGCTGATCAGAGTTCAAGAAGCCTGAACTTTGGTTCGCGGCAAGCCTCCTTTGCATCTGATAGCATTTCTGCTCACCCACGTATGCATGGATGTGAATAGAAATGAACATGATGTCCAGTGTGGTTGTATATTAACTCGCTCACACATACCGTGCAGCTATCACTTAAACCTACAAAGTTTTCTGTTAGCTAAAAAAAAACACACATAAAGAATAGCTTTCACTTAAACCCAGGGTCTGTAATACTCGACTCTGTTCAATTCTGCAGTCAAATATTTTTGTGTAATGATGCTAAGCTGAACACTTTCCTGCGGCAACTGATTTCCCTTCTGTAAGCAATACTTAATGTCCATTTATTGATGTATTTGTTAAGCTGAAAAACGTACAGTAAGTCAATCATTATCACAAAATACATACACAATGATCAGGACCATGACACAAGTGACATGTCAATAGAAAATTGTCTTTTGGACAAAAACACTTATACCCCCAGTTTCACAGACAAGGATTAAGCTAGTCCGAGACTAAATTGCATGTTTGAGCTGTCTCAGATGAAGATATCTTGCTCTGACATATATTAAAACATGTCAGTGGTATTGTTCTGTGTTAAGATGCACACCTGTAATATTTTCATTTAAGGCATTTTTGTAAAGTTGCTTAAATATCTTAATTTAACTAATGCCTAGTCCTGGCTTAAGATAAGCTCCGTCTGTGAAACCAGGCCATAATGTCCCCTATAGATCGTCAGCTCACTTAGAGGTTGGAACAGAGCAAATCTGTCACTTCCTGCCCGAACTCTGCACCGTCAGAATCACATATATGTGTGTGTGTTTGTGCACCCTGTTCTGTCTCTGTTGTCTTGTGGGAATGAGTACTAAACCTGTTCTGAGACCTGCACCTCAGTGTGAATCTTCCACTCCGCTGATACCGACATCAGTTTACACCTCCTCGATGTCGGTCCTCCATTTTGTTTCCTCCCCATGGTGCTGTTGGCGAGTGTTGTGAGAGTTCTGCCCTACATTTCAGAGTGTTCTTACCTGCAATCATGCCACAGCGGACAGCCGGGCCCCCTCCCTTCCTCCTCCCCCGCTCGCTCTGCTGCTAATTATTTCCTCTATCCTCTATCTATTTCATTAACAGTTAACAATTATTTTCATTAACAACATTGTCTTGACCACCCACCCGCCCAGTCTTTGTTTATTACCACTCGTTGGTTTAAGGATCGATTAATTGTCTGATTATGGAATTGTGGGAAGTGCCTCGATGCTGTTGTGCTCAGGGTTTGTGTTTGTTTAAGACACAACACACACACACACACACACACACACACATACAAACACATGTACACACTGTTTTTCACCTCTGGGCCAGTGTTAAAGGGATAGTTCAGCTAAAAATAAAAAAGCAGTTGTCTAGCAGAATATCCAAGCTTCTCTTCTCCTAATAAAACTGAACAGTAACAACAGCGTTGCATTGGTTACAATTAAATTTCATTGAATGGAAAAAAGCAGCTTGGACTTTTTACTGCATATCTTCTTTTGTGTTGCACAAAAAAAAAATATATATATTTTGCTTTGTTATTTTAACATTTATATACTTTTACAGCATTGATGTATTGAATTTACTTTATTTAATGTATTTTAATTTTATTTTTAGTGCAGGTTGTCATCATTTTGTTATGTGCTTTTTTTAATCTAATTAATTTTTTTATTTTATAAAATAAAAATTCTTATTTTATCTTCTTTTTTTTCTTTAAAATTTTTCTATTTAACATAAACATGTTTTTACATGTTTTTATTAAATTGCCAATAATTTATATACTGCTATAGTATGAATATTTTGAATTAGCTTTATTTTATTTTAGTTTATTATGTTTTTATTTGATGTTTTCCACTTTTGTCTTTTTTTCAGTTTTTTAAATATTAGTTTTATTTTTTATTTATGTTTTAGTAAGTCATATGCTGCAACTCAAATGTTTGTTTAATTTCCAATTCAGTTACTTATAAACTATTACAGTAATAATTGATATTTCAAAATTTTAATTTGAGTCTAATTTGTCTGTCTGCATAATCTACGTTTTATTTTGCTTTATTTCAGTTACCGGAAATGGTTATTTAATCATTTCAACAACACTTTCAACATTAATGTGAATAAATGATGACAGTGCTTTAATTTTTGGATGAACTATTCTTCTAAAACAGGGCAACATATCAAGTATAATCCACACGCACTCACATTGTCACATGACCTGGGCAGCCACTCGGCTGGGCAGTAAGAGAGATAGGAGACTTGTGTGTGTGCGTGTGTGTTGTTAAAGCTAAAGAGCCGAAGCGTGTGCAGGTGGTCACGAATTTCAATGAGGGTGTAATGTGATGTAATTCAGACACAGATAGACTGTTCTGGACAGACAGCGCGGCTGGGAGAGCAGGCCCAGGGGCCAGAACGTGAGCTAGAGAGAGCACAGAAAAGAAAAATGTTTCTGTACATCATTGTTGTCCTTTTCAGTACACATCCCTCAGGTTTACAGTCGCTATGACAGCCACGCTAACACAGCCTAGTGAGTCCTAACGCAACTCCAAGTAACTCACGGATTCACGCATGCTAGTGGCATCCATGGCTGATTTTATTAGCGTTGCTTTTTTATTTGGTGAACTATTCCTATAAATCATGCGAAAATGTCATAGAGACCAGATAAGTTATTTTTAGGGACCATAAAAGCCTAACCATTTACTGTCGCCATTTACTCCCACTCATATGTTTTTACAAACCCTTACAATTTTCTTTCTCCTGCAGAACACAAAGGAAAAAAAGAGACCTTGCTGACTTATTGTATGCCCATAAAGGCACAGTGACATTCTTCAAAATATCCTAATTTATGTTCCACAGAAGAAAGCCAGTCATGCAGGTTTGGACGACATGAGGGGGCGTGAATGATGACAGAATATTCATTTTACTTCAACTAAGCCAACAGGAAGCCACCCAAAATAACTTACCAACTGTGTAGTAAAGTGCTAAAAGCCTCTCCGATCACCTTTTAACAATAGTTTGACGTATTTATGGGATCAAAAACCTCTTCGTAATGTAGATGCATTCATATTTCCGGTCAGTAACCCTGCATTTTGAAGGAATCACAAGTTTCCTAATGATCCAGATAGCTAAATACACATAATAAACAATGTTTTTTAGAGTAAATAAATAAGAATGCAAAATGTTTTCTGTTAGGGTTAGGGGATATAGAATATCTTTAGCTCTACACCTATAGAAAGTCCTTGTAACGATAGGAGGAGCCACATACTGTATGCTTGTCCTGGATATGATAAGTATATAAGTAGGCTTTTTTGTACAGTAAGCCTATGTGTTTGTGCCTGAATGTAGATACAGTATGTGTTTTTTGAAGGATGTGAATGTTGTTGAGTCTGTTTGTGTGTACAGTATGTGTACGTGGAATAAACACAGCACATGTTTCTGTCTTGCTGCTAACCCCTTGCTGTCCAGGACACAGTCTGGGAGCCCTTCTAGTCTTTATCAGATTAACTCAATCCTAATTCTCATTTCACAGGAATAACCGTTGACCCTTCGCCTTTTTCATCCCTCTGCTTCCAAGCACACAGCAACACTTCCAACAACCTTTAACTGTCTTTCTCTCTTTCTTGCTTGCATTCAGATGCACAAAACGGCAGTATTTTACACCCACCGTTCTGTCTACATCTATCTCTGTCTTAAAAAACACACTGACTCTCATCCACATGCTTGACACACTCGCTGACGTGAATAAGCACACAACGGCCCATTCAGCTTTGAAGAGGATGCACAGAGCTCTGCCCCCTGTTGGCAGCACTTTGTACCTGCCAGTAACAGGTGTAGGATTCAATTAAGCAGCATGTTCTCAGCAGTGAGGCCAGACAGTTAGACGCCACGGCGGGAAGGCCTGGAGGAGCCCTGACTCTCACTCAAACGCACACACACCTGACTACACGCAGTAGTGGATCTAGTACATTTCCCTCCTTCAATTTTAGATCCTGCCTTGGCCAATTGCTAGCTTCAAATATTGTCGGTAACATTTGCGAATTATTATTTATTCAAGCTGCCCATCCTACACAGAGATCTGAAGAGATTTCTGAGTAATGTGACAGCAGCATTGCCTCTTTCGTTTCAGAAAGAACATGTGAGACAATGTGTTTTGACAAATGACATTAATGTCTAAAGATTAGCTAATGATTAGAATTTGGTCGTATAGATCCTATTTTTGATCCCAGATTTTACTGTCTTCCCAGAGGAACACTTACCGCTTTTTTCATGCCACAGGAGACTTAATTGAGTTCTCTGGTTTATATTAACTTGGATGAAACAGAGTTGTTGAGAAATATTGGAGTTGACATCTATCAGGTATTGCAGACAGAGGAATGGTTTATTTCTGAGAAGGCTCGGGAGACTGATTAGGGGTAGCTTACACAAACTGACACTGGGATAGGCATAGTGCCAAAACTGTATGCATTTTTTTGTGTGTGTGTAGCATTAAAGAAGATATTTTGAGAATTGCATTATAATTTATTTTAAATAATAATTTATAATTTTATTGTAAATTTATTTGATATGAAAGGTTTTGGGAGTTCCAAACCACAGGTTGACATGCATGCAAGATCACAAAAAAAACTCATTTTCATAAAGCATGCATTTATTTTTTACCTTATTTGTTTAACAACTCCCAAATTATTTGTTGAATGATTCATTTTGCCAACCCCCTCCAGTGATTGGTCGTTTGTGAGCGTTTAATGCTACAAAAGCATTTTCATTCAGACCAACACGAAAAGACCAACAAGTGGGCGGGCAGTACGCTACTATTTCATGTTGACGTTGACATAAAACAGCTTGGGATTCATTTTAAAATCGACTTGTCTCAATGGTTCAGTCGACTTTTTCTTTTGAGAAACAATACATAGTGCACTTTCAGATTTTAAACTTTGCAGGATGTTTTCATTCACTTAAAGCTGCGCAATTGGGGCTTTTTAATAAAGTAGAAGTTAAAAGTTACCAAATGTTTGCTGTCCAACATCAAGGATATCTTATTAAGTCATATAACTTTGGAGTGAATAATATCAGAATGATTTCACAGTCAGTGTTCTTTTAGATGTTTTTAATTAAGCAGGCATAAATCAGACAACTATTCTTAAAAGGTTTCAGAGTAAAGCAAAAAATTAGTAGGGATAACTGGGGTGAGAAATGTTTGAATTATTTTTTGACTTTGTGAGATTTTTATATTCTTTTGTTCCAGTGAGAAGTTGAAACCCTGAACATATGTTTTAACTAATTTATTCCACAAATTACTTTCTAGGAGATGCAAGTGAGACATACTGTAAGATATTAGATGTTTATATCCCGAGGGTAGTTAAAGTGAGCAGTAATAGTGATGACAAAGCAAGTGTTTTTTGAATGAAAGTTCTGTTTGTAGGTAAATATTTGAGTGATAAAAAGCTAATGAGCGCAGCCCATTGGGTTTATTTAGGGTTTAAAAACAGTAGGGAGTTGGTTTAATTCCTGAGTAAGTGTCACTTATTGTTTTTGCAGTGAACACCACAAGATATCGAGATGAGATTGGTTTAGTGACCTCAGCCTGGTGTAGATTGACAAGTATAATTGCACATTGTGTGTTGGCCGTTTTTCCAATAGTTTGGTAGGACTGTGTTATAAAAATTCTTGTTTTAAAAAAAGAAGTTGAAGCCCAGTACACAGTAGGGAACTTAGCTGCAAGAGAGCGCAGGTCAGGTTTAATGAATTCTCCCAGGTCACACCGTGTGTGTGTGTGTGTGTGTTTCTGTGGAATTAAATGTTCCACATATATACTCGTTCTCGAGTCTCTGCAATTATCATATTCACTATAATAAGCCCTTCTTTACATCCCTAATAGCATCAGGAAACATAGAGCTCTAGCCGTAGTCTTTATCTTAAATTAGGGCACGCTGAGCTGTTTGTGGACAGCAATCGCTTGAGCGTTGACAGCAAAGCAGCTGGGGTCGGTGCAGCCCGTGTGTGCGTTTGTGGGCGAGCTGCTTATACCTCCCTCCATGCAATTGATCAGACACTTGGACGGGCTTCCTCAAGCTTTTCTGAGTGTAACCTAAATTAAAGCTCCTTGCATTAATACTGAATAAAGCTTTAACACTGTGACACGGTGTGGAGTGGTCAGCCTAGGGTGCGAGGCTCAAACATTACTTCCTCCACGGACTTACGCTCTATCCGTCCGAGCCTGTTCTGTTCACTGAATGTACGTTTGACTGGTTGGGGAAAGCGTGTGCCAGTGTGTGTCTGGTGGTGTGTTGCGTTTGTCCCAATTTCTTTTGAAACTCAGGGTGTTCGTTCTTTGTTTTATGGGTCACCCATATAGAACGGGTCAATACAGTTTGTTACCACTCCCCTCAGGAAGACACTGCCTCCCTGTTTTTAGATGAGTCTATTAATATTCTTTAGTTCAGAGATGGTGTTTGTCATTGCATGATTTGTAATTTGTTTATTCCACTTCAAATTAAATTCTGAGACTTATGGTATAAGTAGTCTAAATGAGCATGTAAGAGGATTGTCTCTGTACTTCTTGAGAATCTCTCATAAACAAACCTGGAGAAATACAGTGGAATTTTGACTACTTTGCTGCCAAAAGCAAGCTGATTTATGCTGGTTAGTGCTAGTGTTAAGATAAGCATAGTCATGCTGTTTAACAGCAGAACTTGGCGCTTGGCGCTAGATGACCATTATGATCTTAACTGGTAAATCTCACCAAAATGGTTGAGTTAGTAAAACAAGCAATAAGATGGTCGATATGTTCGTTGTAACCTGAAACTAATTACCATGCTAGCTTGACCTCCAAAGGTCTGAGGCTGTTTATAATATTGACCAATATGGCAAATCAGGGCTATAGCAGGTCTTCCATCTGGCAGTCAAGCTAATTAACCAAAACTAGCTTGACTAGCTATCTAAACAAGCGTTTTACAACCCCAGTTCCTGGAGGCACACCAGCAGTACACATTTTCAAACTGTTCCTAATCAAACATACCAAGACCTGAAATGAATTGGTCAAATTAAAGAAAACATTTAAAATGATTGCTGTTTGGTTCAGAATCTAGGAGTAAGGTTGGTAAACTACCTTGACTACATGGACCATAGCCACGCAGTTAACTAGTTGGTAAGACTATTCAAACAACATGATATTTCTAGTGCAGAGGTCTTCAGCCCTGCTCCTGGGGACCCATTGTCCTGAAAAGTTTCTTTCCAACCTGCTTCAACACACCTGCCCTTGTATTTTCGAGCAGTTAGGGTTGTAGCTAAACTCTGCAGGGCAGTGGCTCAGGAGAAGGGTTGAAGACCGAAGTTCTAGTGAATTCAACTTACCAAGACAGTACTGCTAGTCAAGTAAGTTTGACACCATTGTGAGATCAGTAGCACAATTTATGCTGGTTTATGCACTGTAGGGCATTTCTAGGAAGAGTTGGTACTTATTTCTTCTACTTTATTATGAAAGAATTTTTACAGCTCCTTCAGGATGAAGACTTCACTTGATAGGTCCATAACTCATTTATCTTAACCTGAAGGGATTTCTATAGCTATCGAGCAAATTATAACAATTATCTCTAATATGGTGTTCATAGATGTGTGTCTCTGTGTGCGCTTGTGTATCATTTACTAATTAAAAAAAAGCTTTTTAGTTTGGCTTTATTCATTTTTGGCGTATATGTGTGTGTATGTAGCACCAGTAAGTATTGGCTGTCTGGGACACACATAGCCTATGGCAGGAAAACCCCACTAGCTTATTCCTCCCCCCTGAGATGTCCTCACCATCTGCACATGCTCACAGCTGTCCCCTGTGACGGCATAGTGCTGATGATGTCTGCTTTCTCTTTCCATAGACACCTCCAGCTCCCTTTCCCCATACCCCCCAGCAGTAGATAGATTCTCTCAGGTCCCCATGCCCTCTCAGTCTGGGAGTGAGAAACTGCGTCAGCCTGCTAATTCACACCAATCCCAGGTGAACGATCTCCTTCAGAGTACAGAGATAGAGATTGGTGTGTGTGTATAAGTGTGTGTGTCTTGATCAAGTACTCCTAGCAGATAAAAGTTGAGCACTGCAGTTGTTTTCATACATGACTGGCATCCTAACATTTGTCCTTATTCATCATTATGCACAAAAACACATTTTAACATTACAGCAATGCTTTGTGGAGGAACAAATACCAAGTTTCTATAGAGACCCTGCCTCAAATGGCAAACTTCATGTGGTGTAGCCCTCATGAGTTTCCTAAAGATAATAGGATATCCCATTGGTCATTTTACATTCCAAAAGGGTCATTGTGAGTGCTCCCCTTGTGGTAGCTAGGTGCCCTTGATGCATACATTTGCAGAGCCTGCATTTGCTGATGTGGACTTCCCAGTGGACTTTACCCAACAGCCCATATGTTCACGTGTATACTCAAAGGAGGACAGCAGGTACCGTTTGGGACGGGGCCGGTGATGTAAGAAAAACCTGTTGGAAATTCTATTCCATGCCAGCTAAAGGTGGTCAAGCTGGTTTGTTGCTGAAATAAAAAGGTCTACCATAGGGGTGGAAAACTTTTAGCTCCAACCCTGCTCCAACACATGTTGGTTAACTGGATCAAATGGGTTTAATTAAGGTTATAACTAAACTCTGCAGGCCTGTGGCCTTCCAGGAACTGATTTATGCACCCTGAAACCAGATCCATTAAGGTGATGGTGCTTTTGTAAAATCACTTTTTCCCAAATCTGGTCCTAGAGCAACCCAAACACTGTAAATTTTTATGTCTCTACAGTACAATACACCTAATTTAACTTATCAGTTTGTTAGCAGAGGTTCCAAGACTGAAAATAGGTGTGTAAGATAAGGGATACTGACAAAATCCATGCGGGTTGGGATACTCTAGGACTAGGGTTAGGATATGTTGGGCTCAATATCTTGACTGTTTTCAACCAGCTAACAACCAGCTTGGTCCAGCTTAAACAATTTAAGAACCTAATTCATATGCTGGTTTGAGGAACATGGTTACCAGCTTTCTGCAATTTTGAAGTAGCCTGACCAGCTCTGACCAACTTCACCATGATGCTTGAACCAAGTACATCAGTTAGAAGTCAAAGGATCTTTGCCAGCTCAGTGCAGTTAATGACCATAAACGATCAGTCAATCTAGAAACAATGTAAAATCAGAAGCTGGTGATATTCCAGCAGGGAAGTTGAAGTGAGGCAGGGTTTAAAAAATGATCCCCTGCAATATATGAGCACCAGCAGCCAGGATTGTGTCATCTCCTCTCACCAGCCTCTAGTCCAGTGTGTAGATACTTGACTAATGAACATTAACACTCTTTCATTAGAAGAATGGTCATTTATCTCATGTCCTCTCTCCCATTTCTCTCTCCCTCTCTCTTCTTCTTTCTTGCTGCCACACTGTCTTTCATGTTATCGTCCTTCATGGCTTCCCACCAATTCCCTCTCTTTCTTTATCCTCCATCTCTCCATTTGTCTTCCTATCAAATTTCTCCTCTTTTTAATCCTATCACACCATCATTCTGTGCTTTCTTACTGTCCCCTCCTTGTTATTTCATCTCTCCCTCTCTTTCTCTTTCTTTCTCTCTTTCTCCCACATCTCCAGTCTTTGTATGTCCTGGGACTCTATTAAGGGTGCAGGCAGCAAGTTTGCTGCAAGAGGCGGAGCATCAGTCGGGGGCATGGTGTAAGGATCCCCTTCAGTCTGGTGACCGTCTTTACGTCATGCCCTGGACTCCGTACCGCACAGACATGCTGTATGAGTATGCTTCATGGGAAGACTTCAAGCAGAATCGAGCCACGACCACTTACAAGTGAGTGAGGACCACAGCTTGGATCTAGAACCAGTAACCATCCCTTTGTCCAATCTACAAAATAATCATTTTTCAAAACTTAATTTAGCTTCTTGAATTCTCAGGAAGGGTTCTTGAGTTTAGCATACCAATTCTAGGTAAACAGTAAGAGTGTAGAATCCTGATTTAGTTTGAGATCATAATGTTTCTAAAATGTAGCAGAAATTACATTCATCTTAAGTATCACACTCTTCTCCCACAGGCTGCCAAATCGTGTGGATGGAACAGGCTTTGTCGTGTATGATGGTGCCGTTTTTTACAACAAGGAACGTACACGCAATATTGTGAAATACGACTTGCGCACACGTATCAAGAGTGGAGAAGCCATAGTCAATAATGCCAACTATCATGACACCTCTCCGTACCGCTGGGGGGGCAAGTCTGATATTGACCTCGCAGTTGATGAAAACGGTTTATGGGTCATCTATGCCACCGAGGCCAACAATGGACGACTTGTGGTCAGCCAGGTCAGTGTCACTGAAAAGTGCAATTTAAAGCTATTGTGTTTCAGCTGAGATCAGATTGGAATTTTAGTTACATTTTAAGGATCTCCATTTTCCAGAACTGTGGACTAATCAAGTTATTTTGTTGTATCATATGAACACAGCCGAAATCCGAACCCTTTACTCTCGCTGTCTTTTAGGTTAACCCCTACACTCTGCGTTTCGAGGGAACCTGGGAGACAAGCTTCGATAAGCGCCTGGCGTCCAACGCTTTTATGGCGTGCGGTGTTCTATATGCTGTTCGCTCTGTTTATCAGGATGATGACAGTGAAGCAGGTGGAGATCTGGTGCTGTATGCATACAACACCAACCGAGCACGGGAAGAGCCCGTCCACATCCCATTCCCCAACCCCTACCAGTATGTGTCCTCTGTGGATTACAACCCACGAGACAATCAGCTTTATGTCTGGAATAACTACAATGTGCTGCGTTACCCCCTAGAGTTTGGCCCACCGGATCCCACTGCTGGTAAGTGACAGAGAAAGAACGAGATCAGTGGGAGGCGGAGGCTAACAGACAGTTTGATCTGTTAAGTGTCAACGTTCTGTTAGTGTTCCCCTCTGTGTCTTCAATACATTGTTTTTATGGTTTAATTAGCAGTGGTCATTAGCGTTTTGTCAGATCAGAAAAAGATTTTTAATCAATTATTCATTCTAATCTTCTTGGCATGAACACTCTGTCTGTCTGTCTCTCTCTCTTCTCTCTCTCTCTCTCTCTCTCTCTCTCTCTATCTTTCTTCTCCTGTATTTCGCTGTATCCAGTTCTCAGGGGGACTGTGTGAACGTATAGTCGTGCATTAAAGACAAGCAAATGTTCCTGCTGCTTTAGTTATCTTCTTACCAACTTTCTCATATTCCTTTTGCAAGCCACATCATACGTTTAAGTTTCCTTTCTTCTATTTTGTCTTCTTTTTTCATCTTTGTCAAATATCCGCCAACATTCTTGCTGACTCTGTAGGTGTTCTGGATTTGCTCCTCTACCGCTATTGCTCTTGTTGCATCGGTTTCAATTTTCTTTGCATTCCCTTCTGTCCTTCTCTCTTGCTCTCAGGTCCACTCGTCCCCACTCAGATGAGCAGCAGCACCACCACTGCAGCCAGACCTGTCACTTCTAGCTCCATGCCCTCAACCATGCGACCTCTGCCCCCAACCGCTCACCCAATAGGGGCCATCAACAAGGCACCAGACCTACGCCCTATTACCGCCACTGTGCCAGTGACTCGCAGACCCCTGCGTGTCCCACCACAGGGTCCCGAGCTCCAAGTGTGTGAAGCCAGAGTAGCCAGAGGGGTGCAGTGGCCTGCCACCCAGAGGGGGGAGACTGTAGACAGGCCGTGCCCTAAAGGATCACTGGGTGAGTCACAATGATGGTGTGACTGTTTAATGAAAATAATGATTTTGATTCGAAAAAATTCAATAAATAATTTCATGTCTGCTGATAGCTGCACAGATATCTACCGCGGTGTAAACATTGTAGCAAATTGTGTCAGTGCTGCTTGACATTTTAGCGTGTTTTGCTTGATTACAACATGGTGTATTGGCAGAGGGAATCGCAACTTTACAGAAAGGAAGGGTGTGTGATGTTTATGACATAAAGGTCACACAATGTTTGTTGGGACAGCTTTTCATAGAATTGTTTGTTGTGTTTGGTCTACCTGTGTTGTGTGTGTGTCACTGGGTTCATGTACACATTTATGTGTGTACGCCCATTTCTTTGTGTGGAGAGCTTGCTTCCTTTTTCTCCTCAGCTCTATATTCTCTCCAGCTGGCAGGTCCTCTTGGGAGTCATAGATAAAAGGCAGTCCTTTGCAAATGAAGGAGTGATCTTCAAACTCAGCATGGGTTAGCCCTACAAAACTGCCGAATTAAAAAAAATGAGCCACTAGACAATCTACAAAGGACAACATCCCCCCCACCCCTTTTTCTCTATACAACTGCCTCATCAAATGCCTCTTTCTTGTCGTGGGAGTAAAGCGATTCCTCCCTCTGTTAGCATCTCTCTCTCCCAGCCACTGACAAAGCGGTGTCTTTCTTCTGTCACCTTTATTTTCCATCACTGAAATGACAGACAAGTTAAATTAGCAGCGGCTTTAATTGGTGAATCCTGGCAGATCCTTCAAAGCCAATCTATTGTGGATGAAGGAGTGGAGAGGAGAGAAAAGCAGACAGAGGCTGAGAGAGAGAGAGTGAAGGAAGGAAATCTCTGGGTGGCTCTGATCTTACTGTAGAAGTGCTGCTTCACTCCTCAGCTTTTCCTCTCTCTGTCTCTGTCACTCTTTTCCCCTTTCTTCTTTGGAGCTATTTGTGTTGTGGTTACTGAAAAGGCCTGCCGTTTGTTTGATCCCAGCATGCTGTCCTCTCAGTGAACTCGGCTAACTAAACAGCCCAACTTAACTGAAAATGAGGAGTGGCAGAAGGTGTCTCCCTTGAGGTGTTTTCTCAGTGTTCAGAGGCGCTGATGGGATGGCCGTGCCTGGTGTGGGATCTTACAGAAGTGTGTGCAAGAGTGTGTGATGGCGTTCATGTGTCAGCAAACTCATTTCCACTGGAAAGAAAAAAGTGTTTTTCGTGGAAGGTTTTACGTTTACAGTTGATGTTTGGTATATTTGCTATGAATTGATGGTTTTGTACTTGTGTCTGTATGTATATATCAGGATTTAGGGAGAGAGGTACTTCCAAATCAGTAAAAATTAACAGAATAAAAATGGAGCATGTTTTAAAATGTTACATATTATAAAAACAATTTATTATTCATATAATAGATGCAATCATTATATTATCTTATATTTATATTAGATATAATGTGATATATGTATCTGTGTGTGTGACATTTTTGTGACGTTTTATTTTAATGAATAATGAATGAATAACATTTTATATATTCTATAAGTCAAAAGTTTTGTCAGCTCTTTCTTTAGTATTTTTTAGTAAAACTGTAAAAATCCTGAAAACTATGTAATACAGAAATGGAGGCATGGGAATTATGTAGTGCCCCAAAAAAAGGAGAAATAAATCAGAACTGTCTTAACTTGTGCCTTTTCAGTGTCGCCTCACTTCGCCTTGATTATGGCATTATTTATTCTCAACCACCTTAATGAGACGCATCCTGGGATGGCTATTAAAGAGTATTGAAGTTCACAAATCTGGACATTTGTTGGCTGTATTTCCTTCACTTGCCACTAACTCCTTTTTCCCCCCACAAAAGAGTAAAAATCTAGAAAAAAAATGCATACTCTTAAAAAAAAAGACTTTACAAACTATAAAACCCAAGGTCACTTTCTGTCTCTCCCTCCTAACATCTTGTCTTCTGTTTTCAGGCATTGCATCCTTTCAGTGCCTGTCCTCTCCTGCACTGTGGAATCCTCGTGGCCCTGATCTTAGTAACTGCACCTCGCCGTGGGTCAACCAGGTTGCTCAGAAGGTGAGGCCACTAAAAAGTTGCTTTTTACTTGCACTGACCCCCTGTTCCCTGTCCTGCTCTGTCTGCTACCTCAGCTATTATCATTCTGGCCTCCTCTCACATTACCACACGCAGGTCACTCTTTTGACATGATTTGGAACAAAATCTCTCTATTTTATCTGTTTCTAAAAGAGAGTTTAAAAGCATCTCAGGTTAAAGTCATACAGAACTTATACATCAAGGACTGTTTGTTCGGATCTTCATTTTTTCGGTGCGTGGGGGGGTATACTTTTGGGAAGTTAAAATGTAAATTTTAAGGCCTGGGCGAATATCACGCATGAATATCATCAACGTTTAATGCCTCGTGACTAAACAAATGTGAGTGTGCACACCGAAAATTGGCCTAACAATCAGATGGCCGTTTTTGTTCACATGCCTGGAGCTGCTGAAGTAACAGTACATGGCTTGGTGGCACTCAAGTGCAAAACGGTCTTGCCAAGCATATGAAAGTTAAGTAGACGGAGAAGATGCACCGAGGCAAGATAAATGTAGAGCTGCTGGTTTCATTGGTTTCTGAAAATAAAGAGATGGAGCTGCTGCTGGACCTGACACTTGAAATATTTTTGCCGGTTAACAAAGAAAAATGTGAATGGTTTTGACAAGCGTGTCTTCTGGCTCATTTCTTCTTCTGTGTGACAAGCGACTGTCAAAAGCTTAAAAGGATGCGCAGCGCCATCTTGTGTACCGGGGTATTTCTGTTTTTCATTAAGCGCCGTCGGCTAATTGTCTGTGAAAATTGCTTGGGTATGAGTAGCGAAAAACGCTGCCGATATTCACACACGGTGTGTACAAGCCTTTAGTCACCCTTTCTTTTATCCTTCAGAATTAGTGGACTTCTGTGACTTTAAGACTTTTATATAAACTTTGTCTTTGCTAATGAAATTAACTCAATGTTCTGTCTGATACCTAATATAGTTTATAATATAGTATTCTTTTCTTTATCCCAGTAACACACTCAGTAGCAGTGGCAAAATTACAACTCTGACAGATCAGACCGGAATGATCAGAGACTTAAATTATATTTTCTCGTCACATCCTGATAGCATTCACTAAGTTAAGTGGTCTAGATGAATTATGTATTTATATTGTCTGTGGAAGGCATAGGTGGGACATTAAAATGTTCATCCAATCATATCCCTCGCTCCAAAGGCTACGCTCTGTTAAACTATTGCAGACCGAGTGAGAATTTAAGTGTTATTATTGCAATATTATGTGCTTTGACGTACGAGGTAATTTCGTTGTGTCATCGGTTAGCTTCTTGTCTGCATGTGTGTGTGCATGTGTTTTGGAGGAGATATGGCTTTGGAGAGTGTTTATGCAGGGACAGTGGGATCTTATGCTTTCTACGCTAGCTTGGTATCGCTATATTTCTAATATAAATGTAGTTGGCACTATTGTAAATCACTGAAATCTTTCTTTATAGGACATAATTAAGGACTTAAATGAGAAATGTGAACTGTAATATGTCCTCGTTAATGAATGGCATTCTTCAAAGGTTCATAAATGAATAAATCTAAAGATTCACGTTAAAGAGTTGGTGTTAATTTGTGTGTGTGTTTTATACATACTATTCTTACAGCATTGTTTTTGAACACCACAAAGACCAAAACATACTTTGATGTACCTTTGAATACCTTAAACACAGTGGACTGTTTTTTTTCTTCTTATTATTTTCCTTTTCTTTATTTTCTAAATGTTAAGTGACACATTTGCTTGAGGGCAATTACAAGCTATGTGTCTGCTTTCAAATCAAGTGAGTAATTTTATCATGTTTCACGCTTTTTGTTTTTTTGGTAATAGCTTGATTTAGAGAGTCATTTAAGATATTCTGTCTTTTGTCTGTGTGTCTAGCAGCATAAACTCAGAAACCCCCAGCTCACACCCCCACAGCGCGCGGCAGGGGATTGAGCTTTAGAGACCAGACTGAGTGTGTATGTGGTTGTGTGTGTGTATTCACTGTGTAGATAAAAAGCGGAGAGAACGCTGCAAACATCGCTGCTGAGCTGGTGAACCACACGCAGGGCCGCATTCATGCTGGTGATGTCAGTTCCTCTGTCAGACTCATCGAGCAGCTATTGGATATATTAGACGCACAGCTGCAAGCACTCAGACCCGGGAATAAGGAATCGGCAGCAAGGAACTACAATAAGGTGACACTTGCATGCACACACACTCACACACATTTGCCCTTTAAACAAGCCCTTCATGTTTTGTTTGCTGCCACATCAGCGTGCACAGGAATACCCTCTAAACTCACAGCCTTCACATGAATCACATGCAGGATATGAATATACCTATTTTTTCTGAGCAGTTGCAATCCTGGCTTACTTTTAAATAGTAATAATAAATAAATAAAAAGAAACATATTTACTAAATGAATCATAAAAAAGTTTTTTGTTTGTTTTTTTGTAAATATCTAATATACAGTATCTTATATATTTCATGCATTTTACTTGGATGGAAAAGAGCTCAATTATTTCTGCAAACACATTTGTTGTTGTTGTCATTATTTTTGAAATTGATTGAAAAGCTATTTGAAGGGACAGGACTCTTCTGCGTACACTCTTTTGAGTGGTTGCAGCTTTTGCTTTTATTGTTTAAGGAGCTCATTTTATAGATGAATTATGTTATAGTTTTATACAATTGTACATAATTAATTGTAAAAGAAATGTTAAAAATATCACAAACACACATGCAGTAAATATATATATATATATATATATATATATATACTTTTTGGGGTTTGCTGGGCAATGATTCATTTCAATAAATTAATAAAAAATAAAATGATTGTTTATATGCGTGTGTGTGTATATTTGTTATGTATATATAAAGACACAAATACAGTATTTTAGATATATTATAAATTACAGATATAGATATTTTATGTTTTTTTTTTCTTAAAAATATGCAAGAATGTGTGTGTACTTATGTATACATAATAAATATACACAGTACACACACATATATAGATTATGTACACAAAACTTTTTTTTTTGATGCGATTAATATGTGCATATTTTTGATACAATATAATATGTGATCTGCCCAGCACTATTTATATTGTATTGTATATGATATTTCATATAAATATATTATATAAGGTCCCACTTTATATTAAGTGTCCCTGTGTACTTCCACGGTAACTAGATGTGTATCTAGTATGTAACCACAGTGTAAGTATAAATTGCTTCAGAGTATCTGCATCTGTAATATTTCTGTAACTACACACCTATAACAACCCTCAGAATGGTGTGTGTAAGTACAAATGTGTAACAGGACACTGGTAACAACACTTTACAGTAATGAAAGTACAAACGTGTAACAGGACACTGTTAACAACACTTTTCGGTAATGAAAGTACAAACGTGTAACAGGACACTGGTAACAACACTTTTCGGTAATGAAAGTACAAACGTGTAACAGGACACTGGTAACAACACTTTTCGGTAATGAAAGTACAAACGTGTAACAGGACACTGGTAACAACACTTTTCGGT
>JAUMHQ010000131.1:82060-95481 GCA_032361165.1 Enteromius paludinosus | reverse complement strand
ACTTGAACCCCTCGTTATCGACAACCCAAAATGGTCGCATATCTATGGCGGCAAATCTATGCCAGTAATACGCGAGCACACCACTGATAATATACCATGAAATGTCATCTGCGCGCAATTCAAGGTAGTCACAGGGTGTGTCGCGATGCACCCTTATCACACTGCGACATAGGATCGTGGATCTGAGTGTGGCGATTTCGGTTTCATATCATGTATCGTTACAGCCCTATTATTTAGATCTAAGTTTGGCTTGCACTCTTTGAGAGTAGCCTGAGTTTGTCTTGCATCCTGAAAATGGCTACCTAGAGGCGTTGCAAATATGGACGCCAAGCGAACGAATGCTTGTGTTGCACTACTAAAATGCATTCACTTTTGAGGCTATATTTCAATCAGGATGCTGCCCTAGAAGTAAACACTGGCTTTGAGAACAGAGCCATATGGTGAAAAAATAAATAGTTAACACGTGTTAGTGATACCACCCTGACAAGCTAGCTTAGCTACATGACAAATATTAGGTAAGATGTATCGGGGTCAGCGGCTATCGGCTGTAGATGAACTTTCGGGAAGTTTATGTCACACGAGGGACTGTGAAACTTTCCAGAATTGAATTGAAGGTCCCTTGTACCACTCCCATCAGCCCCGTCACAGGTGTTTGGCTTCCCGCAGTAAAGCCTGGAGCAGCTGGCGCTCAGAGCCAAAGCATGTGGCTGCAGGTCAGGCATGCAAGGCAGAGCCGAGCCTGTACAGTGTGCCCATTGGCTGGGACAGAGAGAAAAAAACAGACATAGAGGACAAAGAGCCTGGCACGGCTTTTCTATAGGCTTTTCCGTCGCTCTGTTCATGTTCTCTCTATCGCGCTCTCTAATGAGAGTTGAAGAGCTCTCCCGCTTTTAGAGCAGCCAGAGGCCTGTGAATTGAATGGGAGAAAATAGCTTGTTTTTACACAGCGGGCGAATTTTCTTCCCTCCGTTCTAAACGTGATTGGCACACAAGGCGGCATAAACTCTGATAAGGTTTGCGGGGCAGTTGAGTGAAAGAGAAATGTGAATGCTATTGAATGTCACGCTTTATGATCGTTTGAGAGCGTTTTGTCATTTTTTCCCCTTATTGTGCCCCTTCCCCAGGCCATTACAGCGAGTGAGAGAGAGGGGTTTAACTGAAAGAAGCCTGTCTATCTCTCAGCAGGCCAAAGCTCCCCCCCTCCCGGACCCAACCCACAACTAAACAAGGCCTCCTCTGTCTTCAGCTAGCTTTCACTCGCTCTCCCTCTCTCCGCTCATCTATTCATCAAGCCTCTGGAGAACATTCCCTCTTTCACTCAAGTCTTTCTTTTCCGCTTGAAGCAAGATGCCTTTTGGGAGGTTTTTTTTTTTTTTTTGTGCGTTCTCAGAGCCTTCTTCTTTCAGTATGAGTTTATTTGTGTGAGTTGAAGTTTGAGAGAGTTTCTTGTCAGTAGGAATTTTTTGGCATTTTTCCCACATGGCAGGGATGGGAAGTGAAAGCTGACAACAGAAAAAGCTCCTCACCGGCATCTGACAGCAAGCACGGACATTCTGCGCTACCCTGACGTGTGTTTGAGTTTGCGTGTTTGAGTGTGCATGTGGTAAATATGGCCACACACGGCGATACTCACTGCCAGGTAAAGCATGGTGTACATGGCGAAAGATGCATGGCCCGAGAAGAAGGACTTTCTGTTTGAAAAGAGTAGAAGGGAAATATTACCAACTAAATGTCATAATCTCGCAAATCATTAAACCGCTGCACTGCTTTATGGGCCATAAGATTGTCTGCATCATGTTATATTAAGCAATAACAAGCATACGTGTTATTCTAAGTAAATTGCTTAATATTTCCATAAAACATACAGTGTGATCAGTCAAAAAACATCCAACATTTGCGCTTGAAAAACTATCTTTAATTAAGCATACACTGTAGCTCTGTGCCTAGCTTTCTACCTAGGCAGCATCACTAGATTTAAACAACCATTGCTACATTCCATTCTGAAATGCCCTAATCCCTTTGAAGGGTTTAGAGCGAGAGCTTAAGGGTGTAGGGGACCAAAAAACTATGCCTTGGAAGGCAAAAAGATGGTATGTATTTATAGTAGACAAATAGTACCCGCATAACCAAACACTGCCTATGAAATTTCAATGTGCTCATCTGATGGACACTTTATTTATTTGCATTATTTTGCATTCAACTGCCAACAGGTTTCTAGTAACCCTTAGACCTTGATAAGCTTGTTCAGGTGTATTTGATTAGGGTTGGAGCTGAATGGACATTGACCATCTCTGTTACAGTATGTGGCAGGGTTCTTCAAATCTTTCCCTGGAGGTACGATGCACTGCAGAGTTTGGATCTAACCCTAATCAAACACACCTGAGCATGCTAATCAGTGTCGTAAGGATCATTAGAAAACACAGGTAGGTGAGTTTTATCAGGGTTGGAGCTAAACTCTGCAGTGCATCGGACCTCCAGGGTAAGATCTGAGGAACCCTGTTATATAGGGTTACCATTGAGTTCAGTTCCAAGCCTAATCAAAGACACCTGAAGCAGTTAATCAAAGTCTTTAGTGTTACTTGATAATTACAGGCAGGTGTGTTGGAGCACATTAGAAATGTATTTTTCCAGATCCGCAAGTCTCTAAGAGCAGTGTTGGAGACCCTTTATATAGAAGGAGGTTCTGCATCAGAGGTTACCAAACCTGTTCCTGGAGGGCCAGTGTCTTGCAGAGTTTAGTTCCTATTTGCCTCAACAAACCTTAAGTTTGAAGTATACCAAGCAAGACCTGGTTCAGGTGTGTAGGGGTAGGCGCTAAACTCCGCAGGACACCGGTCTTCCAGGAACAAGGTTGGTGATGTCTGATACAATACATACTTTACAAATAATAAATAAGTACAGAGCCTAGAATTTGGAACAGAGCTCATCTTATCTCTGTGCCTCTCATAAAATCCCTTGTTCGCCACTTACCTGGCCTCTTCCACAATTTTTCCGGGAACGTGTTTCCCGCAGTCAACATCTGCGATGTAGGTTCCAGGTACGCAGTTGAGTGATTCATAGGTCACATTGCACGCTGACAGGAAGTGAGGACGGAGTCGGCCCACACTCAGCTTAGCCATGTTGGTTAAGGATTGCCCCACGCAGCAGCCGAACAGGAAGCTGCCCAGCTCCTTATACAGACTGGACACGTAAAGGTTGCGCACAAACGCTCTTGAGTGCACACTTCTGAATCGTACCCGGTAACACTCTCCGACAGCAATCTGAGACAGACAGGGGACACCGCTAAGGTTACAGCCATGCAACACTGAGTTAAATACTACAAGGCTCATGACGCCTTGAATAATTCACAGCTTCTCATACACATGCTATCTTACACAAAGAGAAACTCTTGTTCAATAGCAAAGTAGATGAAAAGAGTAAATCAATAGCCTTCAGTAACAGGAGAACCGTGGGTTTATCCTACTATTGACAGGACGTCACGCAAAAGGATAGTTAAAGACTTCAAGTGTGCTAGAACCAAACTCTATAGGTCACTGGACCTCCAGCAGGATTGGACACCTCTGTTAGAAAACTGACTGGTTAACGCAAACCACCCATGGTTCACAAATCAGCCATGATGCACCAATTCATCCATCATTGAGCCTACTGTATGTTGTCTGATTTACAGTGCTACACAAATAATTTTTTTTATTATACAGTATGTTGGACTGTGTGTTCTGTACTACTTGCACTAGTCTGACAACCCTTTGGTGGAACTGCAGATGCTTGAATTTGCTTTGGGCAGTTAGTGAGTATGATCACTGTGATTGGCTGTTTAGTTCGGCGAACTAGTGGACGAGAAAAAGTGTCAAAGGCAAGCAATAAAGTCGAGGGAACCAACAGAAGGCTATTTGTTCATCTTTATCTCATTTGCAATGATATCCACAGTCCTAGCTTTTATATTTTGTCTTATTGAATGATGAATACAAACTACTGCCACCTGCTGGTATGGAGAGTTATTTGCTCTCATGTCGTCACAGAATGTAAATGCAGTTTTGCTACTGGGTATAGTCTATGCACTGTCCAAATAGTTTGCCTAGAGGCCGGTAACGCCCACCCAACAATGTGGTTTTTCGTTACTGCTAGTTTTTTGTTTGGTTTGTTATGTCTGGGCCTAGGGTTGGGCGATGTCGACCAATTTGGCATCGTCCAATGTCTAATTTGAAACATCGCGATGGACGATGGCATCGTCGTCGTAGGCGGCAGTTGGGGGGTTTAGTCGTAACAAAAACAACAGTGTTTGCGCGAGCGCTTGAGTTTCATGCGGAGCTCGCAGGCTCCGTTTCTTCGCATATACATCTGTTTTCCTCTCGCAGAAATGATTTACCCGCCATCATTTGTGCGCTCACTTATTAATGGCATAGATTTGCCGCCTTAGATTAAGTGTGTTTTTCGCGAGCTGGTTGCTGCTGCTGCGGCGGGGCGGAGGATTGCGATGCCAGCTCAGCATTGTGATGTCCATCAGCCATCGGCGATGGACGTTGACATCGCCTTTCGACCCAACCCTATCTGGGCCTTTAACAATTTTTGCTTTGCCATTTTTTACTTTATTTACATAGCACAGTTGGAGAGAGGTCAGGAAGTGAAGTGGGAGAGAGAGGGAGCCAGGATTGATAAAGGACCATGGGATTCGATCTTTGGATGCCTGGCGTGCAATTGTTCCTACATGAAGAAGCACTAGTGGTTGCAACAACGATTAACAGCTTACTGGTGATAACAGAATTTTATTTATAATTTTTTTTTTTTGTGCAAAGTTTTGTTATGTGCTATGTTCTTGACCAATTCTATCATACTTAAATGTTGATTTTCAACAAGTGATATTGTAGTTTATGTGTGTGTTCTCACCGTAAGTCCTGTGATTATGATGCCCCCAGCTATAAGCATGCTGTCAGGAATGGCCTCATCTTTTATGTAGGGATAAGTGATGCTGGAGTCCCCACAGAAGAAGCCCCTCTTGTAGGGAGTCACCGCTTTGAGCTCACAGGCGAAGAACGGAATGGAGGCTGTCGAGAGAGAGAGAGAGAGAGAGAGAGAGAGAGAGAGAGAGACCACAAATGTCACTGTCTTCCTGATGGGAATCGGGATCCAGCCTAAGGAGCTGACATTCCATGCATAGCTCTGGCAGAAAGAGTGAAGGAGGGGGTTGAAAGAGAATGACAGTACGGATAGATGAGGCATGTGGAGAAGAAAAGACCCTAAAGAATACAGGATTGAGGTCAGAGCCTACGAGGAGGAAGATGGAAAGTTTCTTGCAAGTTGTGCTGGGAATGTGGTAATATGGTTCACTTGGGAGTGCGTAGGGGATTTTCTCTTTCAGAGAAACGCAAACAAATCTAGTACACACCTGGATGGTCGCAGGCAGGTGTGTCTAGACTAAGTCCTGCATAATACTGTAACTTGCAGCGTTATGGTAATCATGGCAGTGTGGGACTCAATTTATCCTGTTAAACAATTACCAATTAAAAAAGAAAGAAAACATTGTCGCAGTTGGTCACAAGACACTTTTTCCAGATAAGTAAACCAGGATGTTGTTCCCAATGGTTGGGTGAACTCTCAAGGTACAAATCAGTAAGCAAATAGGTCATTTCCAAATAGAAATCCATTGTGGTTGATGAGTTACAGAAATATATTCCTTTTCCTTCTTCCAGACAACTACATTTTTTGCTTTCTTTGTTGCATGTTCTCTTCGGTACCAACATGTACAAGTCACATGCAAATAAACTGTCCTCTCATTGGTCAGAGTTCTCCAGTTTACACTTTGCTTCCACTCACAATGGTTCTCCATCAAGATGGGTTTACAAGTTAGCTCTGTGATCTAGCTTCTTGTTCACACACATATACAACTGCATATAGGCCTTTTTACAACAAGACTTAATCAAGACAGCATTCTTGCAATGCAACCTGTTCTGTAAAAGGCCAATGAGATTTTAAAATAAAGATGTGCTCATTTATTTTCCAGCTGATAGGGTGCTAACCCTCAAAATCATGTCATGCATTACCTATTATGAATTATTATACAGACTGACTGCTTTCTCACGGCGTGAGACGATTTCAGTTTGACCAAGATTTTAGCATTTTTAAAGGTTAACCATAATTCAAGGACAGCAAAGGTCCAAATGAAATAATAATATTAATAGCAATGATAAAATCGGGCCATTAGAATGTGCAATTACATATGACTTATTAGCTGTTGTAAAGAAAGATAGTATGCCTTTTCAAAAACTTCCACTTATTTGCTATTTAAACCATCTCTTTAAAAGCCAAATTTTACCCAAATGATTCCCATTTAGAAAGTGTTTCTGATTGACTAGTTTTCTGATGCCAAAAAAGCAAGGCCTAGTGTTCTCACTCAGGCAGGTGCCATTACTAAGAAGGTCTTTTCAATGATTTCTGTCACGAAGTAGGAACATTTCATGTGTCAAACAATCACTTACAACACCTTTAATGGACAGATGAGTGGTGGCTAATTATTCATTATATAATCGCTGCTGGAAAAAAACTAAAGTACTGATGTGTAAATATAGATCAGCACCAGGAGATGAGTATGAATATAGAAGTGATGAGTGATTCAGCTGTTGAGTTCTTGGTCTCTCTCTCTCTCTCTTGTTTCCCCCAGGCCCCAGGCCCGTACGGTCCCATGCCCTTGATCCACACAGAGCATGAGACTAATCATTAACCCTCCACTCTCTCCCCCAGCTGGAACGAACCCAGCCACAAACACAGCCTCTGCCAGGGAATCTCTCAGCGTACGTGACCACTCGGTTTCCAGGGCACATGCACATGCTCGCAAACTGCAGGGGGACCAAAACAGATCCAGAGATGGAAAGAAAGAGCAAAGTAGACCACCCTTGGCTGAAATGTATCGGTAAGTTTGTGTAGACTGATCGTGATCGTTCATCCAAAATAATGAGTGACTGCTCAAGGTTGCTAATTTGCATAAACAAGCCCATCTCCATATTAGAGCTTTTTTTTCAGAACCTTTCCTTGCAGTCTTTTGGATTTTAGTATTAGTAATCACGGTTGGTTCAAGAAAGCCTTTCACACACAAAAATACTCATGCACACTTAGTGAATGGGACCCATCGACACTTCAGTTTTTGCTGCATCCACCTAATCCATTGATTTCAACAAAGATGGTGTGTCACGAACACACAGGAGTAACAAATGCAAGGGTTTGCAAAAGAGATGAACGTTCATGTGACCAGAGATTGAGCAATTTTGGTATTGACCACTGAGAATCTCAGACAGACAGGCTGATCTAGTTGCTCTTAAATCCAATTCGCTGTATTCCCACTTGGTTTCCAGCATCTTTTTTTACATTCTTATCAATCAAATGCCCTGTAAGAGCCCTAAAAAGTGCACATACTGACCTGCATATGGAGATGAATGCTTATGAACATTCCCCCTGAAAACATTGATAAGTATAATCAGAATTTAAGACTAAATTTGTACTGTGTACATAGCTGCCAGTTGCTTTTCTCAGAATAAGTGGAGGCCAAACAAAGATAAGGTGAGACGCAACATCCCGCACTGCTGAATACGAAGAGGTGAAGAAGACATGCTGTTGACGAGATAGCACTGAGTTACACATCAGCACACCCTGATCTGACCCCGATTCCGCTTTGGCTCGGTCTCACTGTAGCGCATGCTTGACATTTTATCCATGCTTTGGACAGGCCTGTACACTTTTACCCTTCTGGGTCCTCTCTGAACGGTCACATGTGTGTTATCGAGATCTCTATCATTAGCTTTGGTCACCCTGTAGTATACAAATATGAACGGCTGGTGACCACACTCCTGTTCAGCAGGCTTTTAAACAGAGTTCTACATACATATTCTATAAAGCAGAATATTTTATAAGGCTGAAGATTTTATACATATTTTATGTGACACTGCTTCAGAGAATTTTTCCTTTAGATTTTTTCTTTAAATGGTTATTGGTTACAGACCACACCTGAGGTAAGTTGAAGATTGACTGGGACAAAAAAAAAGGGCGGGTCAATGACATGGCATTCTTTTTTAATTAAAAATTAAAGTTTAATTTTTTGGAGAAGCCTAAAGTCAGAAATGCAGTGATGCAACTGATGTCTACCACTGAAACGACCCTTATAACACTGAAGTATTATAATAAAGCTAAATATTTTTAAAAAAACTGCTACAACTGCTTATTCATATTATAGTAATAATGAAAAAATGGTAACATGGTTCAACCAATAAGCAGAAATTACACATTATATCATAGAGATCCATAGATAGACCCTTGTGACTTGTCAGTATCAATAAGTATAAATATATATATAAATATATTTTAAAATAAGTGAGGTTAATTACGTTACCCCCCAACCAAAAAAAAACATAATTATATTTCTAAATTAATATTATACAAATAGCAATATATTTTTTATATAAGCAATAGGCCAACTTTTTAGCTTGAAAAAAATATACATTCATAAAATAGTTAATTATGATGTTTTCAAGTATTCATTTTTATTCAACATTTTACTCATTTTTTGTGTTTTTGAACTTTTTTTTTTGTATTTAAAATAAAGAGTTGTTTTTTGAACACTTATTTCTGTTATGTTTCTTTTATGTCAAAAATTATGTTTCAGTTTTAGTTAACTATAATAACCCTGACTGGATTGCATGACCATTATTTAAGTCATTTAATTAAATGTTTCTTGAAAATGATGGACTGAAATTTTTTCAAAACCACAAATAAATGGCATATGTTAAAACCAAAATGAATTAAGTTTTATTATATATATAGAACAATGGATACTAATATGTCATTGACCCAATATATAATTGTATTGATTAAAGAGTCATAATAAATGGAAGTTTATTGTTGTGTGATGAAGATAAATTCTCACATTTCTGTATTCTGGAAATCACCTATGACTGCATTTGTTTAATTTGACACATATTGAACGGTACTGCATTGAACATTCATCCCACGCTATATTGGTCTACTAGATGAAGAGGGGCAAGCTGAACTTAGAGCTGGTGCAATCCTGTGAAACTGCTGATAGAGTAGTAGACTGCGCGTCTAGGGACAACTGTGCCACGCTAGCAACCATTATATCACCTACGCCAGAATCTGCCACTGCGTTTTAAATGGCCCGGCTGACAATACTCAAACTTTTACTCTCATTAAAATCTTTGTACATTTTCTTAACTCTAATTTCGCAAGACACTCCAAAAGTCTTCCTCTGGCCAGTTCATCTTTGGGGAAAGTTGGTCTGCTTGGCAGGAATGGCAACTGCAACTCTGAACAACGGCTTGCTTTCCTGGTTTGCCCGTGCTGAGGAACGAGGCGAGGCTAGCAATAAGCTTCCAGGTGTGCTAATCCTCTTATCGGTGCTCACTCACACTTGGGGCAGGTTGGGAAATCAGTGTAGAAACTTGCACCTTAAACTCAGCCTCAGTTGAGCGCACTTAACACACAGCGACCTCACAGGCCATGTTCACGGAAGTCCATTAGCTCATACCCCCAAAGGAGGCTTCTTATCACCAAGACAGCATATTAGCCAGCGGCTAGCGGCTGGCTGTCAGCTGAGCTAATGATTAGCTAGATCAGTCATGCTAAACTGGGTAACACGTACGCACCTCATGCAGACAGGTCAAGGATTGGAAATCAGTCCAACGTCAAAGACCTCCTAAAAAGACCGACACACTTTCAGTTTCAGTTTACGCTTCTCAGTTTTTTCATTTTATTTGGGGCCAGTCAGAAAGATGCAAATTAAGCTGTAGGTGAAAAATTACCTTCCTCATCACGTCATGTGGTGTAACCATCAGTTTTTCCAAAACGCCTTGAATACTTGTGAGTGTACACATCTTAATCACTAAAATATCATTATTTTTAAATGTAATAAGATAATAAGTATTTTTAAAAGTTATTAGTTTTCTGGGAAGTCGCACCACATGACATTTTTACAATCATGCCACATCATAAAAATGTCAAATTATCTGACAATCAAAGAGACTTATCAACTTTCACACACACACACACACACACACACATAGAGTCTATTCTATGACTTCATTTTGTCTTTGGCAGACAAAGGTTTTACAAATATTATTAAGAAGTGAAGCAATTTTATAATTTTGTCAATTAAAAATCGTAAATTGAAATAAAAATACAAATAAAGGTTGAGCTAAATACAGGGTTCACACAAGGTCCTTAAAATTCCATAAATTAAATATAAGGGAAAATCTTTTGTTAAAAAAAACGAATATGGATATGTGATTCACATCTGTGAGAAACAAATATTTCTGTTGAAAAAAAGTTTTATAATCTTTAAAATTGAGTCTTTATAAGCGTTGATGGTAGCCATGGACTTCCTTAGTATGAAAAAATAAATAAAAATACTATCTTCAAATGTTTTTAATAATGGATCACCTTATCAACCAAGATATCAGCACAAAATTAGTAGTTCTGTAAAACAGCCAAGGCTAAATGAGTCACCGGACACGTATCAGATGTCTGCTGTCATTAATGCTTCCTGTATCATTGAAACGTCTATCGAATTCATTTAAGGAACAAGGCCAAAGGGGCTGGTGTGTAAAAAAAAAAAAGAAAAAAATCTATGCTGCTCTGGACTATTGTGTAAAACGCAGCGAAACACTTCCATTAACGCTGAGGGACGATGTCAGGATCAGTGACCCACCCCAGCAGACTCACTTATCTAGAGGACATCGCTAATGGATCCGCACGGTAATGCAATAGCCCATATCCAGCGCTCTCTTTTGCTCTGCGTTTATAACCTAGACCCAGTCGATGCTATTGATTGAGGTACATTCTACATGCTGTTCCATTAACACGCCAGCGTGCCGGTGGAGTAGGATCAACATCAAAGTCCATTAGCAGATCACATCCAAAAAGCCATAGTCCAGAAATCCCTGAGACAAACAACACAGCCGCGATTCAGCCCTTACCGAGAAACACACCGCAGTCCGGCTTTACCAGAGCCCAGAGCAAACATACCCTACACACAGTAGACAAGCGCCGTACACGAGTCCAAATGAGTACTGTGAGGTCACTTCAACCACAGCTCCAGAGCTTCACAACAAACCTCCAAACCACGGGCCGGCCGCACGTAATCTGTCAAACAGCTGCGAGCAAACTCCGGCACCTGGCTGGAGGAGAGAACGCAGGGAAGATGGATGGAGCATGTGAGAAAGCAGGCCAGAAAAGATAGGAGGGAAACAGCACGGACAACTGCGTGGTGTTGCACAATCCTCTCTCGGCCTGAGCCAGTTTTCAGTCACAAGAGCGAGGGAACAGAACATTAGATTCAATCTTTGCCTCGCACGGAAAGAAAGGATCTGGTTCTAATTTACACTTCTGAGCACCGCAGCCCAGAATGAGCTCACCGTGAAAGAATAACAATAAAATAAGATGGAACAAGAGACAGAACAACAGTTGGGGAGAGAATTGCGCAAATAGCAGCTGGGGTGCATTTCTTTTTTTCCATGTAGCTCATTTGTGTTGGTAATTGATAGTAAACAGAAATGCTTTGCATTTTCCATTAACTTTTCGGTGGTTACTACAGTCGTTTGAGAAGTTTTTTGCTTGTGTGTGCATTGTTATGAGGGTGCTAGTGTTCTGGGTGTTGTTAGTGTGTTGTATGTGCATACTAAGATATTTGGTGTTTGCTAGCATGGTCGATTTATTGCTGTCAAGAGTCACAAGAGCCCAATTCTGGTCATGAGATATGACTCTGGTCCCTCCCTGTTTTCGACCGTTTTAGCATCTACTAGACAAAGAGACCAACTACTTTCTTCATCGAGATGTAATTTGAGATGTCAGTCATGGAAGTAAAGCACCGAAGTATAATTATTTCTTTCTTGTTATATGAAGGTCACACTAAAGCTGTCATGAAAACCTTTTATCATTTTATTTGATCCTTTTTTTTTGAACGCAATACCGAACCCAAACTTACGAACCCTAACTCCACAAAACTGGAAGTTTCCATCGTTGAAAAAACAACCAAATATAAGGAATAGTAAGCGATGCTTGCCTTAGCAAACACACACAACTAGCTAAACAGTCTAAGAAGCCCTTCGTGTTTGAGGGGATGGAGAAAAGAATGAGAAGAATAGTGAGAGTGAGAGATGAGAGAGTGAGCGTTTGCCAGACGGAGGCGATTAGTGGCGGTTCTGGAATGTGAGGTCAGTGAACGAAGTTCAGCTGAGACCTACTTTGTAAACAGGACCCCTCTTCATAACAACACACACACATACAGATCTACACAAACACCTCATTATGACAATATACACTTATTCCCACAAAAGCTCCACACAAACACCTCATCACCGCTAGCGTCTACCCAAACAATTATATATTCATTATATAAAACGGCACAGCAAATTATACAAAACGCACCCCGCTGACGAACTTCACCATCAAAATCCCCACAATACTGAGGGTCAGCTTACAAAACACACGCTAGCATGCAGATACACAAACACCTCTCAAAACCACAGCAACCGCAGTGTCAATATACAACCACATGGACATCGACTCACACAAATGCAGACTAAGTCGGCTGCACACACGCACATACTCGTAAGCGACCCCACACGCCCTTGGGCTAGCTATATAAACAAAGAGCAGTGGAAACCCAAGCAGGTAGGCAGTCTCTTCTCTGCGTGAAAGGACAAATCTACAAGGAAAAATATGGCTGACTAATGCATTGAGACAGACGGCACTAAAAAAAAAAAAATAAAAGACTGGTTTTCTGGGAACAAGAAGAAAACACGCTTTCTTTATCACAGGAAGTGAGTGAGAGGTGGGATGTAATTACCCACCTAATCTTGTTTAATCTCTGTCTTTTGTCTACATTTTGTCTTTCAATCAGATAAAAAAGAGCCTTTGTGGAAAAATATGGTCAGGTGTGCAAGAGTTAGAGTCGGACAAACACACACGTAGATGAGACAGAGCCGTACAGATGATATGCCCTCTGGCACTGTGGCTGTGTTTTGGATCACAGGACCATCATCCACTAAACATCTAATTGAAGCTATTGTCTGGAAGAGTGTCTGTTTGGGTAGACAGGCAGAGCTGATCTCCGTGAAGAGAGAGATAGCTCAGGGGGTGACATTACTCTTTCTGTTGTTGGTTGGCGTTCTGTTGTGTCTACCCCGATGAGCTCACACTAAAGACGAATCACACCAAGAACAAAGAGCAGGTCTGGAGGGGAAGACAGAAACGATGCACACACAAACAAATACCAAAGCTACAGCAGTCTTCAAAAGAACGATTGCCAGCAGAGTCTGAGGAACCTTTATAAGTTCTTATGATGGAATAGAACTTTTCTAATTTCCCATTATTATATCGTAGAACCTTTTTAAGTTTCAATGATGCCATAGAAAAGGGATGCA
>JAUMHQ010000131.1:62967-81960 GCA_032361165.1 Enteromius paludinosus | reverse complement strand
TAAAAAGACGTCATAAAAACTTTCATTCTGGCTTGTCAGGGGATATCATTTCAACGTCTGAGAAAGACCATTGTTCATGTGAAACTATGATAAACTTACTTGGTCAATGTTACCCCAATCTGTTGCCCCCTCAGTTGACCACCATCTTGTTCCTAGATTTTGTTCTCTCTTGTGGCGGCGCATTCGAAATGAGCGTCACGTGAACAAAATTTCGCGGGCAAATGTGATAACGTGTTTTTAACGGCCGTCATTTAGTGCAAAATGTACTTTATTGTTTAAACTGTACATCCTGTAGGCATTTGCATCAAATTACAACTAGTTACAATGACATGGCGGTGTTTTAGCTGCTGAGGGAACATGGCAAACTCGACCTTATTCATTTCTTTTTCTTCTTTTTGAAATTCACTATGGAGTTTTTTCTTTAGTTTTTCGTAGCAACTGGGCCACCTTTCATATGACACTGTTAAAAAGACACCTTTAACAGCAGCTTTCTGCTCATCGGTGCATTTGAACCTTTTGAATTCTTGTTCTGTGGCACTGAATAAATAAAGTAAAAAATTTGAACCTGTTGCTAAAACTTGTGCCCACACAATAAGCTCCCACTGACAAAATTTGACCAAATTGGATAGTATCTTTCCATGCACCTCCCCATCTCCTCTTTTAGTTTTGTTATTCTCCTATATACCACACCGGGGGGTTTAACTCAGTGCTTAAAGCCAAGCCTCTTTTGAGGACAGCAAGCCTAGTTTGTTTATCATTAACACTTAGGACTGGATGGGCAAGCAAGCTCATAAAATGCTGTCTAGCTAGACAGTCCACTAAGAATTGAGGCACAGTCTTTCTCCTTCTTCATCTCCTCTTGCCTCCTTTCTTACTAAACCGGCAATTGTTACCTCTTCCTGTCTTTCAACTCCAACCAATCTAAAACTCTAATCAGCTGATTTTTATTTTTTCATTAAATGGAGGCCATAAAGAAAAGCTTGTCCTTCACACTCCTGTCACAATGCTTACACCATCGATAAAAATAAAATAAGCTAATATTTAATAATATTTTTGGTAAGCCACATCGTACAAGTAGATATGTGATTTTGTTTGAGGTTTTCTGTTATTTGAAGGTCTGTTGTAGAGAATTGGGAAATATTGCCATCTGCTGAATGTTTTAACAATGACATTTCCCATTTCCAACACAGGCTGTGCAACTCTCCAGCCCCATCACACCAACAGTGAATACATGCGGAACTGTCTGTGATGTCCGCAGCCATCATGAAGTCTTTTCTCAATGGGTGGATTACTCTGTGACTGAGGGAATCTTATTTCCTTGGTTTTACGGTTTTCAAGTCTTTAAAAGGGTTGCTCACAATAACATGAAACTTTGATCATTAATCCCTTACCCCAATGCCATTCCAAACCTGTACAAGCTTCATCCATCTTCAGAAGATGTTTTGGATGAAAACTGGAGGCTTATGACTGTCCATTGACTGCCAAACAATTACCACTGTCAAGGTGCAGAAAAATATCAAAGATGTCGTCTGAATCCAGTATTTTATATAAGGCATATGTTTACATGTAATGTATAATAATTATATAATTAGTTATATAAGACATTATAATATTTGAAATGAGTTGGTTTACATAAAAAAATGTAAAGTGTTGTTTTTTAACTATACTTGGCACAGGTACAATTAGAACAAAAGTATTCCTTAGTGAACACTTGTGAAAAAGTGTTAGTGTATGTGGTCTACTGTCACCAGCTCTGCTTAGACAAAGTGTCTTTGCTTAATATGCAAACAAAACTTTCTGGTGTGGACGTTTTTACGGAGATCATTCCAGTAAGGTCTGTTTCGCATAGCCCATACAGAACACCACATAATGTGTCGAAATTTGACCTGTAGGTGGAGACAAACAACTGTTTATTTCAGAAATAAAAAAAGATGTATTACTAAGCATGGTTGCGCACACATTGAGTTTGTCTTGGTGTCAGAAGTTTCCAGTACACAGAAAAAATAAGAAGTAACGTATACGATATGAAATAAATAAAAATATATAGCCTGTATTAAATACAAACTAGGACCTGGCAACGTCCATTCTATCAAACTGAACCTAGCTGGTTTGCCAGTAACTTACTGTAGAGTTACATTAATCAAATTTATTGGCAACAGTTAGTTTAAATATAAATGAACAATAAACCAAAACAAGTCTTTTATCTTTACAAAATAAAACAGCCTCATAAAAATCATTCTGGGAACCAGAAATCCTCATCCACCTTTTTCTGTTTTCTTCTGATATTGGTTCCCAGAAATGCTTTGCATGAGGCTGTTAATTTATTTAATTTGTCCTGTAAAGAACAGATTTGTTCATGTTTAATGTTCATTTATCTTTGAACAAACTGTCGCTAGTAAATAACATCGAATTAAATCTACAGTAAGTTACTGGCACACAGCTGCGAATAATACTGTAATTTCTACTGAAATATTTTTCAGTGAACGCCAAGTAATTAATGCATCCAGTATGATAAACAGGAAACACGAATTTTGATAACTAAGTCTACACATATTCTGGTGGAGTGTCTTAGAGTTTTAAGAACTAGGTTCATTTCCTAATTTCCCCACATTTTTCAGTTTCAAGTCTTTTAGAAAATGCACGTAAAACATAAGGGCCTTTCGCACCGCAGGAACTATTTCGTAGTACCCGTACTAGTTGAGGTACTACCCAGTTTTTGGCGTATTCCCACCGCAGGAACTAGGAATGATTTTAGTTCCAGGAACGTTTGGAGAAACTAATTTAGCTCCTACTTCAGAGTAGGGCCTAAAAAAGTATCAGGAACTATCTGTGTTTCGCTTATTGGCTAAACACATACTAAAACGCCCTCAACCGCCATGATTTAAAACGCAGTGTAAACATACTGTGTAGACATTGTCTTATTTCTTTTATAAACGATATTTACCTGAAGACTTCTTCTACTTTGTTCTTCTTCGTTTCCATTGTTGAACGCCGCGTGCAAATGGCGTCACAGTTGACCGGCTTACATCACTTCTTAGTACCCTCTGTCGGTGCGAATGCAACCCTTCAAATGGTACTGGGAAATAGTATGCCCCTTATCCTGTAGTCTTCACCCAAAATATGGTTTTGATGTCAATTAACAACAACAACAAAAGTTTGGTTACAATGAACCACTTCTGTATTCACCGAAGTATGCGCGAATGTGTTTGTGTGAAACTAAAAATTCTATGTAAAGGGGTGTTTTGCCAAAGAATTGTTTATTTGATACTTGTTAAAAGGTTCAGTCCTAGCCCAATTAAGTGAATGGATAGCTGTGTCTCTTTATTGTCGGCCGTATTAAAATGACTGCAGCACATGAGCCGGTTTGGCATTGTACAATGTCTCACCTTAAAAATCCTCCATGGGCTTCATTTCACTACATACACGTTTTAAGTTGTTTCACTGAAAGCCTTTTAAGATATACCTGTACTCTCTTTAAAAAAATTAAAAAAAATAGTTGACCCAAAAATGCATGTTCTATCATCATTTACTCACCTTCAATTAGTTCAAAATCTGCATACATTCTGCCGAACACAAAAGATGATGTTTTGAAGAACGTTTGTAATCCGGCTGTTTTTTTATCCTACTATGGAAGACAATGGTGATCCAAAACAGCCCGCTCACACACTTTCTTTAAAATATCTTCCTTTGTGTTCGGCAGAGCAAAGAAATTCATACGGATTTGAAACTACTCGAGAGCGGGTAAACGATGACAGGGTTTTCATTTTTGGGTGAACCATTCCTTTAAGGTTCTTCATTGGCATTTTTGGTTCCATGAAGAATATTTAACATCCATGGAACTTCCCCAGTCTGTAAAAGTTTCTTTAGAATGGAAAAAGGTTCTCAAGATTATTCAAATGTTCTAGAAAAAGAAATGTACTGTAAGCATTATTCACCCATGCAAGGGCTCTTTAAGGAACCTAAAACGGTACCTGCATCACTTTCCATGGACCTTTGTTAGCTTATGATGTCATGTAGTTATGGTGTCAACATGGTCAGTTGGTAAAGGATGGAAACTGAGTAGGAGAGAGAAATGTCAGTCACAGACATACAACCATGTTCAACATATATATATTTATATATAACTTTCCCATCACGTCCCCACACCTCTCAGGTGTTTTTTTTTTTTCAGTTCTGAACTTCCTCTGGTGAGGAAAGACTGACCAGTCACCAACTTCACTAACTCCAGATAGATTACCTAATCTTTGAAATGTGCCTCTGTGTCTGTTTCGCTTCCTCTCAATCAAACAGATCTGAACAGCGAGGTTCCTCTTTTGACTTTTCTTCTTCACTGATTTATTATCTCACCCAAGGCCAAAGTTGGGAAAATCTCTTGTGGTTTTGGAAAGTGTTGGTATTTCATCATTTCTTACTTTGTGGTTTATCGTCTTATTATTTTTCTGCAGGTGTATTGAAACACTTTATCTGGCTGATGACAAATAGCAAGAATCATACGTGCACAGCTTGTGTGGCATTAAACTTTCACAGGTAGACCACAGACTGGAGCTTACGATATGTACAGGACATGACATATACAACACACACACACACGTTTTCTTCTACTGAATTGTATATAATTACTTTACTACAAATGATCTGAGTGGTTTGCTTGAATGATTACATGGCATGAGCGCATTCTGAAGAGGAGAGACTGAAGGAGGGTCATGGGAGATGCTTTGTTACTAATCATTTTCCATTATTTTTCAGAAATAGGTTTTTGCATGATTCTGGGTCACATAAGGGAAACCACAACTGGGTCACACCATCAGATGTGTAATCATATACAAGTTAAATGTGTGTGTGTTTTTGCAAATATTTTTAATAAAACGGTCATACGCGTAAAAAACGTGTTTAAATATAGATATCTTTGTACATAACTATATTAGGGTGCGTGTCACAAAATCCGTCAAAAATATATCTAGCTCATTTCACACCTCAAAATAACAAGAAATGAGACAACCTACGAACATTTTTAAGTATGATTTTCTCTCTCAATGTAATGAAAAAAATCTCATTACACTACGTCTCAATAAAAAAACATTGTTGTAAAAATAGGTGCCAACAAAAGATTTTCTTTTGAACTTCCTATTTATCAAAGAATGCTCAAAAAAGTATCATATAGCAGAAAGATATTAAGCCACACAACCATTTACCACTAATAAAAATAATACATGTTTATTGAGCATGTTTAAATCAGCATATCAGAATGATTTCTGAAGGACCATGAAGACAAGAATGAATTACATTACATATTCAAACCAACAAAATAGGTGCTATAAATAATAATAGTAATTTAAAATATTATATATATAATATTGCACAATATTACTGTTCTTGCTGTATTTTTGATCAAATAAATGCATCCTTGTTGAATTTCTTTCATAAACATACCTACTGTATGGTGTTGTTTATATATTATAATCTCACATATATGTTTATCCTATTTATTGTTATTTTACTTTTAAGGTGAAACCTAACACCCATTCACGTTAAGTTATCGTTATTCTTTATACTGATTATGCAATCCTGTTCCACGTTCCATGAATAGCAACACAGCACATGTAGTTTAGTACTTCTGTGATGCAATGCACTACATGTGGTGGCTCATCTCCTTATTTTCTGAACATGTCAGAACAAGTTTACTTTGACCACTAAACAAGTCAGGACAAGAAAAAAACGAAACCTACACCTGCACACAGCAGCACAGTGTATGCCTCAGTACAGGTCTCATGTAGTGCGTCACATGTGGTCTACAGAACGCTATGGTTTTGTAGAATAAAAACTCCCAGCAGTCTATTAAAGGGACTGTGACATCTGCTTCCCACCGCTTGACAGCGAGTAGGAGGGCCTGTCCCTGCCCAGATGAGAGGTGTTTCATATTGCACATCACCCATGCTTTAGGGGAAAGTACACTACAGCACTCCTCTTGGACATCTGCTGAGAAACTCTAAACAGGAACACAGACACTCACTTACACAAACATCAAGCCATCATACAGGAAGCTTGACACATTCTGAGGTTTTTCTACGGACCAACCAGAAGACAAGAGGCTCATTCTACATTATCAGCCCCGGTGTTTTCGTCTCCGTTTGCTCACTCGTCTCTCACGCCTGCACTGAGGCTGCCGGGCATCATGTCTCTATCTGCCGAGTACTGCAGTGATAAAACAGGTGACTGGGGTGGTGGAGGAGGTGGAGCTGCTCTGGCCCATCAGAGGAGACTGATCCGTGGATTGCTTGTTTGGGCCACCCTGCTCACTCTAGGTTTGGGCACATCCATAACTCTCCACATCATCCACCAGAGAGAGAGAGAACCACCAGCTCCTAGTGCACTGCAGGTATGGTTGAGATCTGAAATCTATAAATCTATCTGAAATAAAGCTTCCTTACTGACGCTGATGAATCTTTAACATCAATTAAAAACGGTTTACTGAAAGGTTCTTTGAGGAACCCAAAATGAAAACCCACTTCTGGAATGTTTATTGTGCAAAATCCATTAGTGTAGATCACAGCTCTGCTTACGTCATGTACAGCATGTGTAGAAAACCAAAGGGAAATTCAGGCAGGTTTATTTAAAGTGGGACTGGATTATGTAAACTGGTCATATTGTTTCAGGTTCTGTTTTGTATTTTGTATCTGTATATTGGTGGGATACAGTCAGACCACAGCGGCTGCTGACTCAAGACCGCAGATGAGGGGAACGCAGATATGTGTAATCACAGCACGCTTATATTTACAGAATGAAATACATAACTCAAACTAACATACCATTAAAGAGTTATTTACAGATGTCCTGCAAATTTAAAGTTTAGTGACCAGATTCTTAAAAAATAAGCATTGTAAAAAGTGGGTTTAGCAGTGTGATGCAATAGAAGAACAAATCTGGGTTCCTCAAAACAAAAACTTTCAGTAAACAGTTCCTAAAACAGCTACTTTTTAAGGAGCGTTTAAATAACCAAAAGAACCTTTATGTACAATAAAAAAAAAAAAAACTTGTGTGGAATGTAAAGTTTCCATGTTGTCCATGTTTAAAAATGCTGTTTTATTTTTTAAGACTATAACATTTACAATTATAAAATAGCATACAGAATAGTGCAGAACAGAATAGAATAGTGGCCAGCAGATACACTCTTAAAAAGAAAGGTTATTGGCATTGATGGTTGTACAAAGAACCTTTGACATCCATGGAACTTTTTAAAAAATGTTCCTCAGACTAAGGAAACAAAAACAACGGTTCTAGGAACTGTTGACTAAGCGGTTCTTTTATGGCAACACTCCAAAAAAAAAAATAAAAAAAATGTTGGAAGCTTTAAAATGAAGAGTGTGTATAAAGTTCTAGTGTATATGCAGGCACCCTGGCTGATATTGAACTGATATTTCAAAATTAATTTTTATAATTTATTTAAAAACAAACAAACAAAAGAAAATGCATTTCTATTAAAAAAAAAGCATCTGTGCTCTTCTTTTAATCTGTACAATACAATGAGTCATTTATATACAGTAACAGCTCATTTAGTGCCAATGTGGAAACTCAGTATCAATATTGCAGATATCACTTTCAATCATCACCTCTTTTTTCCAGAAGAGTGGAGCGATCTGACTTTCTAGAAGATGCTTTTTTTCTATCTGAACAGTGTAGAGTACTTCATCATGCCGGTTGTAAGGCTGACTCTTATGGTTACCACGTGAACGTGTCAAAACATGCGCAAGCACAATTCAGTGCGATAGAAAATAAGAAATGAAACTTTCTGTCGATACAAATCAGCATCTGATGCAATTCCACTTTACCATCATTGAGTTTTGACACAGTTTTGTCACAAACAACGTACTACGAGTTTAGTAGTGCAAAAACACAAAGAAATTGTAGTTTTGGGGTAGCTTTCTGACGATTCGGATGTGACAGTGTTAGAAAGGTTAGCTGGCGGTTTCATTCAAAAGTAACACCTATAAGATATGAGAACTTGATTCTGATGTTTGAAAACGAAATTGGTTTAGGCCTGAAACTATACTTTCTCTTGAAATGTTTTTCTTTTTCCACACACACGCACAAAAAAAAAAAGTAGATGTAGACGTATTGGACTGGTGAAGACAAACCAGCAACCACAGAACAGCAAAAGAAGACATAATGACATCACTCCACTGAGGGGAAATGCCACTCCACAACCGCTCCTCTTCACTGATAATGTTTTTCATTTAGTTTGTTGCATGTTTGGAAAAAAACACTCAAGGGGTTATATACATTAGACTGGAATGAACCGGACAACATACTGTCCACTTCTTGGCAGTGCTCTAGTGACCAACCAGTGGAACCTAGCAATTAAACCACCTTAGTAATGTCCATCTACAGAATCTATTTCAATTCGAATTTCTAAATTCATAAATGCTTACAGCTCAAGGTTTTTACAATGTTCTTGAAATGTAAGGCAACACATTCGAAATCTACAGTTTTCTTAGTTTGGCTTACTTATTTGTACTAGGCTATATTTTATATATTTTATATAGCCTTGATATTACCTATATCCTTCTGCTCCAACAGAATGCAGAAAAAGTCAACCTAACTGAGTCCAAAAAACATCCTTTGGCAGATTTTTCAGCAGACTGTAAGTGAGAATTTTTTTTGACCTTTTAGATTTTAATGTGCCCCTGATATGGTTTGTTTTGGTTTTGGGAGTCCCAAACAACAGGTTAACACGCATGCAAGGTTAAAAGAAGAAAAATTGACTTTCTTATAATGTGCATTTATGTTTTACCTTCTAGACATTTTTTCCCAACCCGGCGATTGGTTGATTTCAGTTAAAGCAGTGTTTGTGAGCTTTTAGCACTCCAAAAGCGGCGCCTAGTGTCAAAGAATGAATTTGCATTTTCATTCAGACCAATGAGAAAAGACCAACAAGTTGTCAATACGCTAATGTGTCATGGGGCACTTTAAGAGTTCATCCCATGTGTCTTCAGTTTGTACAGTAGCCATTTAGTTTAAAATAAATCAATATCTTTTTTTATTATTATTTTATTTTAGCATGACTTTTCTGTTTTTTCCTATTTGTTCACAGGGAATGAATCAGACATGGTGAACTCACTCAAGTGGAAAACAATGAATAAGGTTTTTATCGATGGAGAGAAACAGCTGTTGGTGAAAGAGTCTGGCTATTATTTCCTTTACCTGCAAGTCACCCTTGCCTCTCCTGGGAAGAAAAACCATACAATCACTTTGACATCCCGAATAAAAGGTGTGATTTTAAAAGGTACTATCAATGAAACAAATCTCTCCACTGGCTTCATGGCTAAAGGCCTTACCCTCAATAGAGAAGATACTCTAACTGTGATCTGTGACCCAGGAGCCGAAATCCAAAAAGAGAAAACAGAAACCTACCTGGGTGTGATCAAGCTTAATTCAACATGAATCTAGATGAAAGACTGAAATTGATTTGTGACAGTATTGAATGTGGACTCCCGCCGCACTGATCTACCGGGTTTCGAAGCATACACTGAAGGCATGCTGTACATGTATGTTAGCTTTTTTAATTTATTTCATCTCCAAAATTCTCTGCCTTTTTTGCACTAGCCTTTATTTAAGCTTCTCCACACTCAATGGATGAAGTGTCACTGAATGTCCATGTGTGGCCGAATTGATTGTTACCAGTGTAAATTTAGCAGCCTATTACAGCACTTTATATCCATGTATATAACTGACCCTTTGCTGATGCACCGAACTGCTCCAAATTTTTCTTCAGCACACTTGCTTTGGTATTGTGAATACCTTAGTCCACACTACAACACCTGAGTCAACAGAAATTGAACATTGGTTGAGCAAATGTAAGCCTCCTTAACTGATGCTACACACGTTTATAATTAAAGTCAACACACCATTTCTTCAACGTGACCGTGTGAAGATTTATTTAAAGAGAATGGATAATAAACACTGCTTGATTTCTCTTTTGGTACCTTGTGTCGCTATTTTAAGCTCCTCAAAAACAATACATCTGGACAATTTCTTGAAACTAGCTAAACACACAACACAAAACCACCACAGAAATAGAAAATAACAAAAGCAAGTCTCAAATGGCAAACCAGCGACAGCTAGTGGCAGCAAAGGTGGGAACTTAGCAAAGGGTCAAGTGCACACAAAAGAAGGTATCGGAATACCTTCCTTCAACAGAGCAGAGAAACAAAGCTGAATTCAGAATGGCAGACTTGCATACTACGAATACTGATGGTTCAACCTAAAAGGAAAATTCTGTCATTTACTTACCCCCAAATTGTTCCAAACTTGTACGAGTTTGTATCTTCTGTTGAACATAAAATATATTTTGAATTGACTTCCCCTGTTTTTTAGTCAATGGAGCCCAAAAATTGTTTGGATACCCACATTTTCCACATAACCACTATATTTTCTTTTGTGTGTAACAGAAGAAATAAACTCATACAGGTTTAAAACAACCTTGATGACACAATTTCCATGTTTGGATGAACTGATATGGCAGAAAGTAGAATGCTACTACCCTCTGAAAAACAAAGGTGCTTTTGATGCCATGGTTTTCAATCCTGTTCCTCAGGACACACTGCTCTGCACATTTATCTCTCCGTTATCTGACACCCTCATTTGGGTTCATGGAGCTCTTTCCTAAAGACCTGATGATGAGAATCGGGTGTGCGGAGCTGTGGGTCACCAGAAACAAGTGTGAAAACCACTGCCACAGAAGAACCATTTTTGACTAAATGGTTCCACAAAGAACATCTGAAGAACTTTTCTGTTTCACAAAAGGTCTTTTGTGGTGATAGAAGGTGCTTCTGATTATAAAAAGCTATGAAGGAGATTGTTCTTTGATTGAATGGTTCTTTTTGGAACCAAAAATGGTTCTTCTACAGCAGCGGTTTTCAAACTTGTTCTTGGGGACCCATATCTCTCCGCATTCTGCACGTCTAACTAAGGAAAGAACTCCAGTTTCAGATAACGGAGACATGCAAAATGCGCAGAGCAATGGGTCCCCAGGAACAGGATTGAAAACCACCGCTCTACGGCATCACTGTGAAGAACCTTTTAGGCGTCTCTACTTTTAAAAGTATATGCTATTTCCAAGTTTTCTCCAACAAATATGTCATTGGTCAGGTGGTATATTAAGAGTGGCAATATATGTGTATGTGTCTTTTGTTCATTTCTTATTTTGTCATATTTATCTTTATTTATGGCTGTTGATTATTCAGCGGCAGCAAAATGTTTTATCATACTGTATATATAAGTCTATGGAAGTCATTGGATTAAGCTGGAAAACAAGTGGCATTTCTTTAAACAAAAGCCCTGTTCAAGCTAAATATTTCACAAAAATATATTTGCTGATTCTAAAACAATAGCATGCTCCTTTAGGATGGACATTTATAATAAAAACTGTGAGAATTAATTAAAAAAGTGCTACTTTACGATGGCTAAATGTAACTGGATTGTGTTAGTATAATCAACAACGCTTGTACATACTCTGACCCATTTGCATGAAGAGCTGACTTCATACACCCACTAAAACTTTTTTTTGACACCAGCTGGTTTAAAGTCAGTTAACAAATTGCTCAGAAAAGTGAAAGTATTTCTGAGAAAATCTCTAGCTTCCTTTTATGCAGATGCCACTGGTTTGAAAAGTCCTTCATCTAGATGTTCAGCCAACCCAACAATCTGATATAAAAAGCCATATGTTCTGTTTATAACACGTACAAATGACATCATTTGATACCTGTGATGTCAGTAGTTGGACATTCCAATAACTAGACATCTGATGAATTCTATGTACATATCTTCTCTACATGCATCTATATGGAAACTAATGGCATTGTACTGACTTATGACAATGTAAAGACCCAAGGCTAAATTGATGTTTTGGTACAGTACAGTATATGTCCTAAGATAAAACAAAGTTACTCATTTTTTGCAGATCTGACTCTATATTATCAGTATTTGACAAACAAAAAAAATGTATAAAGTGTAAGGCAGTTGGAATAAAGAACTACATACTTTCTTCCAGTGTCTTGTACGTTTGTTTGCTTAGTTTTGATTGTTTTTTTGTGATGACTCATTTATACTGGTGGTAGACTGGCTGATATGCTTAAAAGAACAAGACAGACAATGATAAGACTTTCCATCAAGGTGGGAGTGAGGGGGCAGAAGCACAGCTTCACAGCAGTGACTCATTTCCATGAATCCATCAGCAAACATCTTTAGTTAGATGCAGGTTTCAGCATTGACATTTATTTTATAGTTATCTTAAGTTAGGATCTAATTTACTCATAACCTAGCACTAAACTGGGCCATATTTTATACCTTTGAGCCTTGCGTTATGTTCTTGTCATGTATCTCCTAGATCTCGAAACCATAGTGTCATCATTCAGTGTTACTGTGACATTGTGTTTTGATGAGTCAATAGTGGGACCCTCTTTCTGAAAAGAAAGTGAAAGGGTGCGTAAACCATAACGTCATCTCTTTCGTCTGCTGCTTTCGAAGAGCCCTTTATGAGTTAATCAAGACACACACTCGCTACCTCACGTTACCTCCGCAGTTTAAAAGACCTTTATATGAACTGCACTATAACTGTCTCACAAAAACAAACAAAATCAGAAGTCATCATTTTTTAAGTAGAAGGCCAAAATAATGGCCGCTATCCACAAGCTTGGAAGAACCAGGATCAATGTTTCAAAATCTGAAGGAAGAAAGTCATTTACACCTACTGTAGGATGGCCTGGGGGTGAGTAAAATATGCTGTAATTTTCATTTTTGGGTGAACTATTCCTTTAACACTTTTAAAGCGAGCCAAATAACATGACATTTAGCCCCTGCAATTAAATTTTACCGAGGGAAAACTTGACCAATAACATGCATATAACCCCCCTCGAAACGCAATTAGGCTACTTTTGAGTTGCAATTGGGTGGGTTTTGTTGTGAAAACCTGGCAACCCTGGCGTTTTCATTAATCAGTTGGGCCAAAAGACGGCATCCCTGGCCCAGAAAGATGTTTCATAAACAAAAAGAAACGGAAGATAGCAACAACAAATGACTGAAAGGAACGATACTTTTTATCATGTTTCAGATCTTGACTGATCACTGCACTCAGATAAAAATAGTCTTATAAGGCTTTATTGGCAAAATCATGTTTATCAGTTTTTTAATATTGGTCTTTCCTTGTGGATGAGAGCTAAAAACTGTGTAATAAATTGAGGAAAACTTAACTAGTAAACTGAATTAACAGCTCGAATTTGGCTGAGCTCAAATGACAAGGTCTTTGATAATCCTACACATTAATAATAATGCATACAGAGAATCGGGGAAACAAATAGTGCTAATTCTACTGGTTCACATTCCATCTTTCCTGAGTGGGTGTTCCTATTTACTTTTCTTTCCTTCTTTCAAGTCTTTCCCCTGAATCGGAAAAGCCAGTCACCCTCATATTAGCCACCAATAGGTCCGTAATGCTAATTTTACAGCCCACTCTTGTCAAAATCAGCCGTTATCCACCTCCACAGGACAAGAGAAAGCACAGAAGCATTTCCGCTGTATGTGCTTCTGCTGCTGAGGGGAATCTTGTCTTCAGTGACGTCACCCGGACATTCATCAGCTTCTTTTCACATCTCATAATCTTTGTTTTCCTGAAATCACTTTCCTAGCTACTTTCTCACCCTATGTTGCCGAAAATGAAATTGAAATATGCTAATTTAATGCTTTTGTGTCTCATTTTGATTGGAAATTACTCTCGGTATTCATTTCACACATTTCATTTTCCTTTATTTAAGCTGTCTCAAACAATAATTCAACAATGCATCTCTGTCAGATCACAGACAATAGTCAGGCAGAGGGGGGAAGAGGTCTTGTCACGTGAACTCCCATATTTTGGCAGCAGAGGGTGCTGTTTTACTTACCGATTAACGTTGAGCAGTTGAGCAGTTGGACATTCGTCTGATGTTCCATTTTTGAGCGCTGCCCCTTATACTCCAATCCCTCCAGAGTAAACACTTTGACGAGATGAAGGGTGCAGGGGATCCAAAAAAAATAATTTTATGTTAATGTTTAGCAAAACAAACGTGCACAAAGAGTCATGAGAATGAAGTGTGCATCAACTGTACACTTCAGAATATTTAAGGCTGGTCTGGTCTGGCCAGTGGAGAACACTGCATGAAACAGTATATACGTAAATGGAGGTATGCTGGGCCTATTTTTGAAGCAGCCAGGTTTCAGTCATTTTTACATATCGATCATTCAAAAGTGGCCACAATTGTTCTTGCTCCAAAGTATCCTTTGAATTCATCCTATTTGGAATGCAGCAATGGACCATCCATTGAAATTAAAAAATAAATAAATAAAATGATAGTGCTGTCAAACGAGCCAGCGTCAGGAGCCTGTGCACACCGCACACCTCGGCCTTGCATCCTGCTCACCAACGTCCAGTCACTGGAGAACAAAACTTGATGGATTACCTTAGGGCCAGGGTAAAGTTCCAGAGAGAGATTTGGGACTGCAATCTCCTCTGCTTCACCGAGACATGGTTGAACCCAGCAGTGCTGGAATACGCCATCCAGCCGGTTGAGTTCTTCTCAGTTCACCGCATGGACAGGACATCGGAATCGGGGAAGTCATGGGGAGGCAGCGTGTGCTTAATGGTAAACAACAGCTGGTGCAACAGTGGGAGCCTTGTTCCTCTTACACGCTCCTTCACACCCAACCTGGAACTACAGACCATCAAATGTTGTCCTTTTTATCTTGCTCTGGAGTTTACATCGGTCACAATCAGCACTGTTTATATTTCACAACAAGCAGACACGGTCACGGCCCTATGCGAGCTGCATGAGGCATGAGCACCAAACACAACACCAAACATTTTTATCTAGACATCACCTGCGAAAGGACACTTGATCATTGTTATACCATTTTCAAAGACGGCAACAAGACACAATCTTGTCCACCGTTTGGGAAATCTGACCATGCCGCCATCTTCCTCCTGCCAAAATACACAAAGGCTTAAACAGGAAGTTCCAGTTCAGAGGGAGGTCGCGCACCAGATGGACCAATCGGTGGCCACGTTACAGGACGCACTCGATGATGCAGACTGGAACATGTTCCGAAACAGCTCCGATGACATCAACATGTTTACAGAGGTGGTTGTGGGATTCGTCGGGAGACTAGTGGATGATACCATACAAAAACGGCTATCAGAACATTTCCCAATCAGAAGCCGTGGGTGGATTAAACCATCCATGATGCTCCGAGCTCTCGCAACGCAGGACTTACGTCAGGGGACATGGAATCATACAAGGTTGCATCACACAATGTCCGGAAAGCGGTGAAGGAGGCGAAGCAGTACGGGAGGAAGCTAGAGTCACAACTCCAACAGAGTGACTCTAGGAGCCTGTGGCAAGGACTAAGAACAGTAACGGACTATAAAGCACCAATATCCAGTATGACGAACGCATACGTGTCTCTGGCAGACGAGCTGAACACCTATGCTCGCTTTGAGGCTGCAGCTAAAGACGCTAGCGATGCTAATACTAGCGGCACTAATGGCTGCAGACAGGAAGACACTGCTAGCAGTGAAACGCGTTCATCATCTCCGAGCATGACGTGAGGAGGGCCTTCAGGAGAGTGAACACCAGGAGAGAAGGAGGACCAGACGGAATATCAGGCCGAGTCCTCAGAGCCTGCGCAGACCAGTTAGCACCTGTGTTCACAGATATATTTAACCTCTCCTTATCTCAATCAGAAAACCCCACATGCTTCAAAAAGTCCATCATTGTACCTGTTCCTCATCCTGCTTCCCTCAATGACTATCGTCCTGTAACCCTCACCTCAGTAGTGATGAAAGGCTTTGAGCGGCTGGTCAAGGACTTCATCATTTCTTCTCTACCAGACACACTTGATCCACTACAGTTTGCATACTGTCCAAACCGCTCTACAGATGACGCCATCTCTCACCTCTTCCACACATCACTCACTCACCTGGACACTAGAAGGGGGAATAATGTTAAAATGCTCTTCATCGACTACAGCTCAGCATTAAACACCATAATTCCCTCCACACTCACCACCAAGCTACAGCACCTGGGCCTCAATTCATCTCTGTGCCAGTGGATTTCAAATTTCCTAACTTTGAGACCACAGGCAGTAAAGATGGGCAGACATGTCTCAGCCTCCCTCACTCTCAGCACTGGAGCCCCCCAGGGTTGTGTTCTGAGCCCCCTGACGTACTCTTTGTACACGTATGACTATGTGGCCACTACCAACTCCACCACCATCATCAAGTTTGCTGATCACACCGAGGTGGTGGGCTTGATCTATGATAACAATGAGTCGGCCTACCTGAAGGAGATTGGGAATCTGGAGAACTGGTACCAGAGGAACAACCTCCTTCCAAACGAGTTGATAGTGGACTTCAGCACTTACCAGGAAAGGAAATACCAGACCCCCATCATCAACGAGAGCCCAGTGGAGAGAGTGAACAGCTTCAAATACCTCTGTGTTCACATCATGCAGGACCTGTCGTGGTCCTGTCACTTCAACACTGTGGTGAAAAAGGCCTCTCTACCACCTCTTTAGACTGCCCTTCAAGATGCTCAGGAACTTTTACTCCTGCACCATAGAGAGCATGACAGAAAACATCACAACCTGGTTCGGGAACAGCACCGTGCAGGACAGATGAGCCCTACAGAAAGTCGAACTCCCTGTTCTCTGTTGTGGTCAGGAAAGTGCTTCCGCTCTCTGAAGGCCAATACATGCATGTTTCTATAAACTGCATCCTCTGGAGGTTGCATTTGCAGGCTGCATACATCATCAAGACTGGTTTATTTCTGTTTAAACAAGTGAGTCATAAGCATATTACAACATTTTACATTTTAGAATAATGGTCAAATTTATAACTGGTAATATTCTAAAATAAGATCCTCTTTATGATGCATGCAGCCTACAAATGTGACCTCTGGAGGATGCAGCCTTCTGTCATTGGGTCATTCCTACTATTCGGTTTTACATTTCCATGATGTAATAATTTTATCTGATGAAAGGCTTTTTATACTATAAGAAAAATATATTTGTCCAGCTCAGTTTTCATAATTTAGCATTATCTTGAAAAAAGTTGTTGTGTTTTTGAAACAGTGTAATTTCAATATATTTTCTTTTAGAATAATAAGAAATGTAGGTGGAATTTTTCGAAACCATTTAAACTTTTATTTTACTTCATTTAATTAATTTTCATTTTACCATTTAATTCGCTACAAGTAACCACAAAGATATAGATAACATTAGTTCAACCTATTTAAAGTAATGTCAAAAAATGCCTGAGGTAACAGGTTGGACAGTGGAGAAAACAAGGTGGAGAGGACATAACAGGGTGGACATCACACCACTAAACAATAGTATATTTCAAACTGTTACCTAATAGAAGATACATATTGTCACAATTTAAAATCACTGTAACATTTAAAAAAAACTGTATATATCACATTAAAATAAATTGGTCTTATGCCTATTATTATATGATCTCATCTGTCCCATTTCTTTCAAACACATAATAAATAAATTAATAAATGAATTACCAAATACATGCTTTAAACACTTATTTATGTAATTTTTACATCACATGTCCCATTATGTTCGCATATGTTACAGTGCAAAACAATAACAGGGTGGACAGTAACAGGAGGGACATTTTATGATAAAGTGCATAGTGATCCACGAGGAAGATTTTTAACCTGTTAATTAACCATATTTTAAAAATTCTGTTAGAAATAAGTGTAACAGAGTGGACATGTAAAGCTTTACCACATCAGTGAATAATTATAAAGCACTGAAAAAAGTTGGATTAAAGCTTCTAAACTACTCTGCTTCTTGTAGATAGTTTTCCAACAAAAAGAGTTATACTTCCTTAAAATTATGGTATTAGAGAAACATTTAAGGGCCGTGTTTAGAGGGACTTTTTATCAGAGTAAAGGGGGGACATTGATTTCAGGGACACATCTTTTAAATAATTTAAACATTACAAATTAATTAAATAACAAAAAATATATTTTGGTAAGGAATATTCTAAATAAGAATACACGACAATATTGAAAAAACTGAAATTTGTTTGATTTTTATAACTTATATTTGTGGCTGAAGTTATGTAAGCTCACTTGGGGACATGGCATTTTAGCATACTTGCACAAAAAAAAAAAAAAAAAGAGTAATTAATTTAAATTAATTAATTTGAAGCACATGTTTAGTGTGTCTGATTGCTAAGTAAAACTTTTTGGTTTGTCGAAAGGCCCAATTTACCTAAATTCACCCTTTTTAATTTTTCCCATACAAATTAAGTCCTTTTGTGTCAACTGTTTTACCCTATATGCTGTTGTCTGTATCTTCTAAAAATCTATACTAGCTTTGCATGATCAGTAAACTAAAATTCATATTATGAATCAGATCTTCCCATTCAGTGCAGCTCTCAATTCTCATTCTTTATTGCACATTTTGAAACTGGCCTATGACATTTACATGAGAACAGATGGCACGTTGGTCTCAATGATTGTCTGCAAAGCCTGCATGTCATGTTTTAAGGTCCCGTGTTTGAATCTGAACTCAACAATCAGCAAGTAATAGCTTAAATTTAATTCTGTTTATCACAACACAGTCTCATGACCAATTCGTACATATTTCAACAGGTGGATGATTTGTACAAATTCATACAACCTCCCTTTGTATGATTTTTCTAAACCCCAGTGATGGATAGGTTTAAGTGTTGGTTATTCGTACAAATTCATACGAATTGGCAAATGAGTATGATTTAGCAAAAATATAGTATGAATTTGTACTAATACCTAATACTGTTCGGGAGGCGGGCACACTCTGTTAGTTTAAGACACATCTCTTTACTCTGGCACTTACACACTGATACACATTTATTAATCAAATCCGTTAAAGGATTGTTAGGCTGCATTAATTAGATCAGCCGGAACCGGG
>JAUMHQ010000131.1:35566-47676 GCA_032361165.1 Enteromius paludinosus | reverse complement strand
TGGAGAAAACCAGGCACTGCTCATCACCTGTCCAATACAGTCCCAACAGTGAAGCATGGTGGTGCAGCATCATGCTGGGGGGTGTTTTTCAGCGGCAGGGACAGGACGACTGGTTACAATCGAGGGAAAGATGAATGCAGCCAAGAACAGGGATATCCTGGACCAAAACCTTCTCCAGAGTGTTCAGGACCTCAGACTGGGCTGAAGGTTTACCTTCCAGCAAGACAATGACCCTAAGCACACAGCTAAAATAACGAAGGAGTGGCTTCACAACTCCATGACTGTTCTTGAATGGCCCAGCCAGAGCTCTGACTTAAACCCAATTGAGCATCTCTGGAGAGACCTGTCCACCAACGTTTCCCATCTCACCTGACAGAACTGGAGAGGATCTGCAAGGAGGAATAGCAGAGGTTCCCCAAATCCAGGTGTAAAAACTTGTTGCAGCTTTCCCCAAAAAGACTCATGGCTGTATTCGATCAAAAGGGTGCTTCTACAAAATACTGAGCAAATACTTAAGACCATGTGATATTTCAGGTTTTCTTTTTAAATAAATCTGCAATAAAGTCAACAATTCTGTGTTTTTCTGTCAATATGGGGTGCTGTGTGTGCATTAATGAGGGAGGGAAAAAAAAGATTTTAGCATATGGCTGCAATATAACAGAGTGAAAAATGTAAGGGGGTCTGAATACTTTCCGTACCCACTGTGTGTGTTTATAATATATATATATATTTATTGTTTTTAGTGTATTTATTTGCAACAAATGCAGCCTTGGTGATTGTAAGGGACTTGTAGTAATGTAGCATGTTGCCAGTACATATTAAATCCTTATATAAAATAGTCTCTTAAATGTGTAGACTAAACTCTCAATACAGGAAGGAGGAGTGTTTTAAATTGCAAACGTGTTCAAACTGAACATTAGTACCTGATCTTTCTCAGGATAAACTCCTGCTCGGAGAAAAGAGGCTTTCCAGCTGTCCATGTCCTCCTGCGAATCACAGGCCAGCTCGATCTGACGCAAGTCCTTATAGACGTTCCTGTGAGGGAGATCGAACACATGAAGCGGCCCAACGCCAAACCAAAATACACAAACACAGAGAGAGTTGCAGTCAGCCCTGACCTTTGCTCAGTGTTGAAGATTGCAAAAATATGCTTAGTGGACATGAAGCCTTTCTCCACGTCTCTGAGTTTCAGGTTGTCCAGGGGAAGCATGTATTTCTTTTCTTTTTCCTATCAGTGCGAGATTAGAGAGGGAGAGTTACGACAACCTTATAAACCACTTCACAACATTTCAAAAGTTGATGTGCTCAGAGTTTCCAAACACAATATATTACAATGGATGTATAGAAAAATGCTACGTGAAGACTTAAAGACATATGGGTATGGAAATGATGACCGCATTTTCATTTTGAAGTGAACTGTCCCTTTAAAGAAGGACCACCAGGTTGCCAAGCCAGAGAGGGGGATGTAAGACACAGAGAGAGAAACGAAAAAGAAGAGGAGGAGGAGTCTGGATGAGGACTAATGCTGCCAACTGGTTCTGTTGAGTTGAGAAGCAGCATCTGGAAACGTTTATGTCTGCACAGCTACGGCCCCAACAGTTACATCACTCAGAGGAACACTTCCCTGCCCCCAACACACACACACACACACACACACACACACACTTATACATACACACACAACTACCCCCAGTAACCCAGTACGATTTCCTGCAAATTCCAAAGTCGGAACCCGGCTGGAACATTTCAGTGCGCTTGCCACGTCACTTTGCCTCCCCTTTCGTCCCTTTTCTACTTTCGTCCGGCTCCTCGCCTCTCTTTTCTCCGTTTACCGCTTTCTCTTTACTCCAAAAACCACTGCTAAAGGAATCTTTCTCAGCGTTATTCATAAAACAACGGCAGAAAACGAAAACGGCACATGATCCAGAATGCGCAAACAGAGCCATGATGGCAAAAAGGTCCATATTTCTCTTGGAGAAACGGCAGAGGCCTGGAATATGCATTTGCCACGCAGCAGCGGACATGTGAGTATACTAAATATATACATTTGAGAAGAATTCTTAGGTAAACATTACCAAAAGGCAATGTCTGGATATTTAGTAATGTTATTTCAACCGATTTCAATACGTTTAGATTAATATTTAACTTAATACAGACTTTTTTTGCATATGCCGACCAGCTTTAATTACTTGATTCTTTGTAAGCCTTCATAATTCAATACAAAAAGGTATTTAGAAGTAAAAATATAGCCATAAAAAGTCACATTTCACTTTAAAAATCAAGAGGTTAGACTTTTTAAATGCTAACGTATTATTTTCGTGCAAATTACATATTTTCGCCCTCAAATGATCATTAACGTTGCTCGTCCGAATCTTTTGTTCCCTCTACTTCTGAATAATTTTTCCGTAATTCTTTGCAACTCACTATTTATTCAGTATGATACTCATTACTTTTTCGCTTTTTTACTATACTTTACTATTAAAATAACATATTTGACAGTATTCCGAATCAAATTTATGGGGATTTTGTTAACTAAACTTGCTGCTGAATCCAAACATCGATAGTTCTGGTAACTTTATTGTAGATAAGTAGCGAGCCGAGCGTGTTCTCGACGGGTTTAATGAGATCGAGGCTTTATCAGTGTGTCTGTCTGAACTGTTTACTCTCCTCTGCAGTCGTGTGCGGTCCTCGGGGCAGTGACCTGCGGTCCAGCCGCCCTCTTTCCTCCCCCCCGCCTGCCCAGTGTTCAGACTACCTGTTCATCATGCTGCAGCTGAACAGTAGTCCGCACATTGGTTAGGCTGGGCAGGGACACACACACCCGTGGCTCGAGCAAAAGGACTCTACCATTCGCTGCTGGACGGAGGGGGTGGGGGTTCACATATGAACACTCTCTCTTGGGGAATAAAGCGAGACGTTTACATTGTAGCTGCTTTGGATAAAAGCAGTCTGCCAAATGCATTAAAGTACACATTCATGAATTTATGTGCTCCCTGGGAATGAAACCCAAGGCCTTGATGTTGCTCGCACCACACACACACCAGTCAAGCCACAAGAACTCTGGAAAACAGCTAACGTTTGCACTAATTTCAAACACACATGGAGTTCGAGCGGCACTAGTTTTAAGCTCAAGGGAAAAGGGGGAGGGGGGGCATGTAAAGGCGAAATGAAGAACAGATGAATCTCACCTCCTCGTCCTTGTACCAGGACAGTGATTCGGCCGTCAGGATGAACCAGTACTCCTTGGAGCCGCCCTTCATAATGCTGATGTTGAGGGTTAGCCAGCCTTTACGGATCACCTGTGGGACAGAGGGCGGAGGGGGGGCGGAGGGTATAGGGCATGCCACAAGAGTGGGGAAACATTTATGAGATACATACAGTTTTTGTGCTGGAAGCTTGTGTCCTATGATAAACATACCTGAAAAACATGTTGTGCAAACCTGTGCTTACCTGCTTTTGTGTACGTTTGGTTGCCTTTTATTGTGACTAAGGTGATTAACTAAATAGCAGTGGTTCTGGTTTTGAAAAATGGTTTAAATTGTGCATGCGAAATGGTCCATTGATGAAATGTGTTGGGCCAAAAATGTCCATTGTTGCTAAGCTTCATTATCAAACCCTAACGAAAATTACCCATGGTTTTATTATAGTAAATGTGTCGTAAACCAAGTTTTTCTTTATTTGTTTTTCTTTTCCTTTCGTGTATTGATCACTAATTATTTACGAACTATGGTTAGTGTAGCAAAACCATGGCTATTATTTGTTGTTACTGTATAGAAACCGTGTTTTTTTTTTTTATTGTAGTAAAAACAGTTAATTTTCATAAGGGATATAGCAATGCATAACAGAAATCACTTCCCAATTGCGTGGATTCCTTTTGAATTTACTACATTTCGTATGTGATCATTTGCCAAACTATGGAAAATGTGGGCCCATCAACATGCAAAAATAGTTAAACCAAAAAGTGATGATTATAACTCCACGAATCTACCGACATCAAAGCTAACTACTATATATGCACTTTATTATTGGCATTTAGCTTTAGGTTGCGATTCACCAGTTGGGAACCAATAGACTACAGTATGTACTCTGCATAGAGTCAGAACATAAGGCAGCAATTAAAGCTTAGTCAGAAATAAGTGCTTTAGAAACTCTGAATATACACTAACAAAACCACTGGGGAGTGTCTTGAAGTCTTGAAATAGAGCAACAATAAAAAAAAAAACAAAGGAAAAATTTTGCTGTGCTTGTGGATTTTTTTTTCTTCTTCCCTCTACAGGAGTTATTTCTAAAGCACGGAGCAAAGTGATGGCAGATGCCACAGGAACAGGGGTCAGAGGTCGGTAGAGGTATGTTAGGGTAATATTAGTGGGTACAAATCAAGCCTACAAGCTGGTAAACAAAGGAGAACGCCGTTAGTGGTGTTAAATGGAGAAAGACGAACACTCAAATGTGAAAACCTACAGGAATAGTGAGAGAAGATACGGGTAAGTGGGTTGCACTGGTTAACACAGAGCAGCTACAGGAGAAATAAAGGGTTAGTCAAGGAAATGGGACGAAAAAGGGCGTTTTCTAGATTTCAGTGGTAAAGGAATCTCAGATTAAAAGGCCTCTGTGAGTCAAGGAATGTGGAACACTACATGAATCTTACTTGCATTATCAATGCACATTACAGCTTACGTTGGGATCAATGACACTGAACTTCTTCCATAAACGAAAGAAATACCTCATCAGAATGTGCTGCAAGCATTTCTACGGTACTATCCCTTTTCTCCCTTTCCGTTTTGCTTTGTTCTCCGTAAAAAAACGGAGTGAAACTGAGAAGAGGGGGGTTAGAGTTAAGAGTCAGAAAACCAACAGAAACAACGCAGACATGAAGCTATGGCAGGCTATATAGATGGTTTGCCTTGGTGGGGAAATGCCATCAACCTTCTTAAGAAATCTGATAACCATCTCTGAGAGAGGAAAGAGACAGAAGAGGCTGAAAAAAACACCAGGACAGTACGGCTCAGGCGCTTCGTGCAAGGACGTACTGTAGCGACCCGAGCAAACGACCACAAAAACGCTCTCGAATATCTTTTCATTAGACAGAAACCCAGCAAATATCTGTGGCCTGGCTCGGGCTCTGTATTCGCTAACATGGATCCAATTTCCCTTTTCCGCCCACAACTGAAAGAAACGAGAGCGTGACCCTATTTTCCGTCGTGTTTGGATTTCACCGCTCTTTCTACGTTGTGCACGAACTTACTGCCGTCTTTATATTGCACCAGTTAATCCTAATATTATGTACATTTCAAATGCATAATTAGCAACGAAGAGTTGGCAAAATGCGATCGGAAATGTTATCAAACAGAAATCTGTTGATAGAAGGGATGATTTTGAATTAAAGATGAGATGATTAGATGATTACCTGTGAGAGGCGACTGTTAATTACCCCCGACAGAAATCCCCCAATTAATTTTGCCCCAGAAAGGATTTCTCTAAGGTTGAGCAGTTAATTTATTAAATTAGAGTCAATTGATTAGCAAAAGGAACCCGATACTGCCACATCCTGGCAATTAATGGCACACCAAGAGAAAATAAAAGAACAAAAAAACTCCAACTGTTATGGTAGGGCTGGGTAATATTTTGAGGGTCTAAATTAAGTTCCTAAATTAAGCAACAGTTATTACTATGATGACAACAAGACATATTCTTTTGGCTTTTTAATTAGTTTAATTAAGATTCAATTTAACTTCAGTTGCAATTCAATTGAAATTCCAATTCAATTCACTCATTTCATGCAATGGTCTCAAAACTATAATTCAATGATTTAATCACCTTAAAATGCTCATTTTGCTATAATTAAAACACATCAAATGCATATTTATCGCTGAACTGCTACAAAGCGTAAGCATTTAAATACTTATATCAGCGTGGCTTCAAATACATTAGATGTTTATTGTTTTACTTTTGAATTTACTTGACATATCATGGCTGTTTGGATACAATGATATAAAATATAGATTTTGTAAAAGTCATATAGCCCAGTCCTACCTCAGAAGTTGTTAGTATGAAGAAATAATCATATTTTAGTGGAAACAAATAATTGTGATTAGCTCTTAATAGCAAATGCATAAAAAAATCTACGAATTCATTCAAACTGCACACACCACACACATGTAAAGAAAACCCAAACACGCTCTACATGTTATGCTGGGTTTGGGTTTTTCTCTCTAGTATGATTGGATGTTTTCTTGGCCCCACCCACCCACCATATCCCCATGGTGACGTAGAGGCTGATTCTCCACAAGGCAAACTCTGCTCACCCAGCCTGGGCCGCCAGGACTCACATCCAGTAAAAGTACAACCGAGGCCTCCATTTCACTCCATATTATAACTCAAAAATAAAAAATGTGCACTGTGACATTTATTTTTTTAAGGAATGGTTAGTAATGCTCTTTTGGTTTAATTACTATAATTATCAAATGTTAGGTGATGCCACTAATTACAGTGGGCATTGTATGGTGGATTTGACGTCAGTTACTGATTACTGGTAACTGTAATCGAAAACCTAGCCGTGATTCACATTTTTATTTTGGTTTGTCCACCAGACTATACCTTCTCAGCTTCGCCTTGCCTCAGGCCGCCTAGCTGCAGAGTAAAAGAAAACCCATCAGCTTTATAAATCTCGGCCGGCAAGTTTACACACAGACATCCCACCCACGCTGGTAATTATGAGTTAGTTGACCTGTTACGGCCTCAGTTCTCCTGACTGGATGAGCGCTGGTGACCTCTAACTGGGCGGTGGCTTGTAGCTTTTTTCGTACTTACCAGTATTTCACCCTGCAGTGACAAGGAGGGACGGGGGTGGGGGGGTAGGTTTTGGGGAGAAGAAATGAGACAGAGACACGGAAACCAAGCAAAGCAAGAAAGGGAAGAAAGTGCAGGAGGATGGTTAAGAAAGACATGTTTTCAAACGGAAAGGAAAAGGTTTGAAGGGGACAAGGGTGTGATGGAGTGAGTCAAAGAACAGAGAACAGTCACAGTGAGAAAAAAAGAAAGAAAGTTGGAAGCAGACAGAGAGAGAGAGAGAGAGAGAGAGAGAGGGGGAGAAAGAGCAACAGAACAAAGTTACATGCAATTAGATTAACTGACAGTACCACAAATCAGAATTATCTACTAGGTTGGTGTCATTGTCACGGCTGGATCCATGCACAATCTGAATTAAACTTCCAACAGAAAAAAGGAAGTTGCATTAAATTAGGGCAAGACAAAAACAAAAACAAAAAAAACAAACAATGCATTGATTACTCATTTGTCATGCGTCAGTGTTACTAGCAGCTAGTACCGCTGTGATGCTAGTGAAAGCAGAGTTTCTCAAAAGAGGGAGGAAACGAAAGGGAATGTCCCTGTCTGATAACAAAGTTGCTTATGTCATTTCCACTGAAACCTTCATACACGATGAACCTATTTCAGGCTCTTTTATTTTTCTAACTGGGTTAGAAAAATACTCTTTAGTGGTAAGGAAACAGTGTGTCCAAATCAGGCGTGAAGTGACAGAATTGTAGCACATAGAGCTGTTCGGTCATGATGTCAGCAGAACGAAAACATGTTGTTTTTATTGTTTAATTACCCAAATCTTTTCAATCCAGGGTTTCATATTACAAGCTAAACACTTTTATATAAATATAGCTACAAAGACTAGTGTAGGCGGGGTTGCACAGTACTTTTTGCGGTTGGTAAAGGTAAAAGGTTATGTTGCTCATTCCATTATATCACACCTGCTAAGGACACTGTGTAGTTGATAACATTTATAAGTGATGAACATATACTGTTCAGTTTTTAACCACAGGGAAGATTAAAAGGGGCGATGTGTACGGGGTCCCTCAGGGTTCAATATTAGGCCCTTTCGCATTTCATTTGAACGGTGGAAGGTGTGAAGGTGTCAACTTGGATTGAAGAGCATGTGAAAGCAAAGAAAAGTGTACCTGGTTGGGAATGGCCCTCTTCTTGTTGACGATATTCCTTTGCTGGGCGCTACAGGTAGGGGAAAACAGACAGAAAACACTGATCACGCACTGATTGCACACCGATGTCTGTATTGTTAGAAGAGCACAACAGTACAATGATGATTTGTGTTAACCTCCTTGGCACTCTGGGTGGGAGCAATCCTGCTCTAAGGCAGGAAGGAGGAATGGGGCAGGAGAAAAAACAGGAGTGGTCTGCATAACTTCTATCTAAGATGACTGGGTGATTAAGTGGGCGCTAGCGCACCTGTTGTTGCTGTACCCTGGTATGGTACCGTCATCCATCCGTCTGATGTCAAGACTGAAAGTGACGGCATGAGAACCGTTAAAAGAAGTGCCCTGACAAACTCACGACATGCGCTTTGGGACACACGCAGGGCGAGCAGGGTCAGACAGGCTTGATGCTGTAGACAACCTTTGTCTCAACTCTCCAATGCTCTACGGTAACCAACTGAGCATGCAAACACCTCACATGCAATAAGTCTTTTCTTTAGCTGTACACTAGGTTTCTAAGAGACCAAAGACATGCACTATTAATTGTAGTGCATTTACGTTACGTCCGATGCATTAGCCATAATGCACAGGCATAGGGACCTAATCTGATCTTTTTAGTCCACTGCACAGAGTAAACAGGAGACACAGTCCAAACGTGACTTCCAGAGACTCGTTACTATGTTTAAAATATCTTGAAAGTATTGCATAGGATAGGGATGTCCGAAAAATGTTAGTCCAAAGGGGAACGAGGGATTTTTAATAACGTTATTGTGAAATGTTATTACAACTTTAAGTAGTTCACTTCATTTTGATGGTCTCTTTAACACGTTCTGTTGACTATGAGTAACTGTGCACCAACATATCTACTAACTGAAGTGTTACTAGACTGTTGGTAGACTGGTTAGAATAAACTGACATCTTCTTGCAAAGTTACTTATAGTCAGTCTTTTGGGAGATTATCACAGCAGATATTACTCAGACAGTCTATTAATGCTCTAATGAGAGTTAGATGTAGGTGCAACGAATGCTCAAAAGGGACCATCAATATAAAGTGTTACCGCTATTTTCTATTGATACATTTCAAAATGTTATTTCTTCTGATGCAAAGCAGAATTTTCGGCATCTTTACGCCAGTCTTATGATTCTTTAATGATAATAGTAATATGCTGATTTGCTGCTCAAGCAAAGTTAAGGGGTCAAGCTTTAAATGAAACCCAGAATGTGCCGCATTGGATGCTACACATACTTGGCAAATCCAATGAAGTCCTCATGGTTGGTGTTAATGTATGACAGCTCAACGTCAATCAGCAAAAGCACCTGGTGAAAAAATTAAAACAAAATTAAAACTGCACGTTAACTATAAAAAAAAACCCCAAAGTGGTCAAAGCGTGCATCTTCTCTTGCTGGTCTCGCACCTGGTCCTTGGTCTTGCCTTCTCTCTCTCTGACGTGAGTAGTGACAATCCTCTCAGTCTCTTCTCGCAGTCTGGGGTAAGAGCCTAGCTGTAAGGAAAAACAACAGAAAGATGCAGGCTACGGCATGTACGCACATCCACACACATACACTCTGCGATGTGAAAGCGGTAGGAGCTAACCGCGATCAGACCTTTTGGCAAAGGTCGATTTGAGGACTAGTTTTTGCTAAGCCACCATGCACAAGAGGAACTAATGCAAGAGAGAGAGAGAGAGCAGGCGTGCACACACTCACACATATGCAGATTTGAATATTTCAGCAGCTTTTGCAGGTAAGACAGCGTTCACTCCCAGCTAGGAATACAATGAATGAATTCTTAGTGCAGTAAACCAAATTTAAGGGATGCTTGGGTATCAAAATACTACAGCCGAATGATGTTTTTGTTTTGTGACTTCATCCACTAAAACACTGTGCTGTTGAATCTATAGCACCAAGGCAAAAGATGCTACTGTATGTTTAAGTGATATCTTTAAACTCTTCTTAATCCATCTCATTGCCCTTTAATGGCTCACTTACTCGCTGAATCAAAGGAGTTCATAATTAACAACAGATTTAGTGCAAATAATGAAAAGTCTTTGTTTTTTGGAACGATCAAGACTAAAACTATGAATACTAATGAAAACGCTTTCATTTGCACTTATTTTGAGATTATATTCTCACCCATAGTCTTCCAAAGCTGAGAGTGAGATAGCGATTTAAGAAAGGAAACAATGGGGAAGTTTTAAAAAGAGGGAGAACAGAATCAAGTATTGAACTGCAGTACCACCTATGACCACAAGATGGCAGGTGACGGGTTCTTTGTTGCTATGACAACATCAGCAGCCTTTTTTGTGTCTGGGGAAGGAGGCAAAGCGTCTGTTTCTGTATGCTTTTTTTACTTCTACAGTCAGTGGTTCAGGCTCACTGACGCTCTACACAAGCAACAAAGAGTGTAAGGAGGTGATGGGCCACTGGAACCGAGGCTCTAGATGGGAAACACCCATTTCCCCCCCCCCAAACAATCTGGATGGTTTTTATCGGATTCACATGGGATATGTAAATGTAACACTCATTATGAAACAGAACTTGGGACGGGTCACATGGGCACATTCCAGACACGCACGATGAGTGTGTGGCGGAGAGGGCGTGGCTGATTGATAAAGGTGGAAAGCTGGGTGGGTGGCAGCGCGTGGAAATGGAGCGATGGGGAGTTTTTTGGACTCCGCCTTTTCTCGAGCTGCTCCCGGTTACCTTGTTGGCACTTTTCCTGACGAGCGTGGTGAGTTCGGACACCACCAGGTCCACACATTTCAGGCTGGGCTCTTTCAGTTTGCGGATCTGTTTTTTCACTATAGTCTCAAAGGCCAGATCAGGGGTGAACAACCCCGTTCTGAGGGGTCAAGGTGATGCCAGTGGGCAGGGGAGAGAAGAAGTGTTGAGGTGTTAAAAAAAGGGCAGTAAAGAGAAAGAAGGGGAAGAATAAAAAGAGAGAGGACTTTTAGTTGATTATTCATTGCTTTTCTATGAACAGATACAAACTAGGTCCAAAAGGGGGAGCCGTAGGTTTTCACATCCATCAATTTTTCTTTTTTTTTTTTTTGCACCACATTAAACAGACACAAGAAAAGCTGCAATATTTGCATTTTTCCACACCAATAATATTCACACCAAGTACAATGCTACTACACAGTATAAATATTTTTACATTCATTAAATATTCAAGTAACTGACTTTCGGAAGTACCGGAAATCAAATGGCAACAAGCTATGTTTTTTTCTATATTATAAAATGCATCATTAATTAGTCACAATAAGATCTGTAATATGCATTTTTATAATAGATAAGGTGAATTATTGCATCTTTTTTCAGTGTCGACTGACTTAAGTCAGGCTTGGGAAAAAAGTTAGCGACAAATATGCAGACACACGAAAATATATCTAGTAATCAACCAGTCCAATTTTGGAAAATATGACTTTTATAAAAGTTATTTTCATTAAACGTTTTAAGGAATGACTCTTGAATATTAAAGAGACCTGCAAACCAAACGGTTGTTCATTTAAATCGGTGAAAAAGACTCATAACGTAAAGTAATTGTAAAATGACAAACACATGTGTAGTTAATTATATTTAAAAAAATCTAAACCAATAAATAAATAAATCCTTTATTTATAATCATATACAAAACCAGTCATAAGTGTTAATTTTCCGAAATCAAGATTTATACATGATCTGAAAGCTGAATAAATAAACTTCCCATTGATGTTTCTTTTGGATGGATAGGGCAATATTTGACTGAGATACAACTATATGAAAATCTAGAATCTGAGGGTACAGAAAAATCTAGAAGCTGAGAAAATCACCTTTAAAGTTCTCACATGAAGATCTAATCAATGCATATTACTAATCAAATATTACGTTTTAATATTTTTACAGTAAGAAATTGACTAAATATCTACATGAAGCATGATCTTTACTTACTATCCTAAGGATTTTTGGCCAAAAAAAATATAAAAATTTTGACCCATACCATGTATTTTTGGCTATTGCTACAAATATACCCCAGCGACTTAAAGGGATAGTTCAACAACCGATCGTTTCGTGTCTTAAGACATCAATGTATCGTCACGAGCCGCGGGGTGTAATCTGGATTTGTCTGTG
>JAUMHQ010000129.1:0-10574 GCA_032361165.1 Enteromius paludinosus | reverse complement strand
GTTTGATAATGTTCAGTGCTTTGCTACAATCTGTATTGTTAAAAGCGCTATAGAAATAAAAGTGATTGATTGAAGTGATTGATACATTTTGTCTATACTTATTTTTTTTGTTTTTTGGGTTTTTTTTTAAACACTATTTTAACTATATTATGATTTGTTTAGCAAGTGTTTTATTTTGATTGTTTGAAAGTTCTTTAAATTTTTAATTTTTAATTTTTAATTTTGTGTTTTGTTTTGATCTGCTTTATTTTAAAATAATTTAATTACATTTTAAACTGCTATGGTGTAATTTTTAGTACGTTATATTTTGACATTTAATTTTTTATTTTAATAGTACACCTGACCAAATACTTAAAATTTTAAAATTTTATTAAGTAAAATTTTTATTTACTTAAAATATTTAGTTTAATTTATATTAAATAATTTAATCCATCTATTTAATCTATTATTTAATCTAATTATTTAATTATATTAAATTGTTTAATCTATCTATCTAATCTAAACAGTTTTATTTAACTTAGCTGCTTAAAATGGTAATTTCTGTATCATTTAGTTTTGTTGCATTGTTGTTGTTTTTTTTGCATTTTCTGTGTTTTATTTTGATCGTATTCCATCCTAAAATTATTTTATTTTAACTGTTATAACGCTTTTAGTAAACGTTATATTTTGATTGTTTTATTTTAAAATAATTACTTTGTTTTAATTGAACATTTTCATGATTTAAGTCGTAACACTTAATCAGCTCTGACCTGAGTGTGTTCTCAATCCTCTCCTCCTTCAGGTATTTCTTCAGCATCTCTCTGAGCTCTGCCATGTACATGACGCCTCCCTCGGGCGAGTGTTGAGCTCCCGCCGCGTCACTCAGAGGAATCAGATCGGCCTCGTTCCCGCACAGACCACACATCCCACGAAACGCCACGTATCCCAGCAGGAACGCTGAGAACCAGACCAACACAGCTCTAGTGCACACTACAGACTGAACGAGTGTGTGTGTAATGATATCATGCAGTGACGGTCAGACACTGGGGTCACATGACCTAAAACCGCCCTGCAGGAGCATTATATTGTTTAAAAATAAAACACATGATTAACTGAAATTATTTTTTAAAACACTAATAATTACTAAAAATTACTGACTGAAAATGTGAACAAAAATATCAAATTAAAATAATTTTTTAAAACAAATAAATTGATTCAATCCGAAAAACATCATAAGTTATTGAAGTTAAATAAAAAACTTTCTAAAGTGTTAAAAGACAGACACACACATACACACTCACTCACACTCATGTCTTCATGTTTGTGTGTGTGTGTGTGTGTGTGTGTGTGCGCGTGTATAGTGTGTATGAATGTCTGTGCGAGTGCACGCACACATGGTGTTTCTACTGTACAGACTGTATGTGGTATTGTCCTACACTGACCCTACACCTTACAGGAAACCTTTTGAATTTCATCAAACACTGTGTGTGTATGGACCTGTGGTGAAGATCAGCAGGCCACTCAGGGTCAGGTAGACAGCAGTTTTCCTGCGGTCCATCTGCCGCTGCAGCATCAGTGCACTGGTGATGTCACTGTTCAGCGTGACCTCTGACCCCTCCTCCAGCGGGACCAGCTTCAACTCAACGGGTGGGCCTCGGCGCCGGACTCCGCCCCCTTCCTCCACGCCCTCATTCGCCTGAGCTCCGCCCCCTGCCTCCTGCTCACACACAACTGTCGGTCAGTGTTTACAGCAACACTCTTTTCAGTCGTCACTCTGATTTAAATCATAACACAACTACACACGAGACTGTTTTGTAGCATCTATAGCTTTGAGATTTTTAACATTTTACTTGAAAGTTTTTTTGAATTTATGTATATGTATACTTGCTAAAGGACACAACTAGCTAATATGACATTCATTATAATGGGTTTATGTAAAGTTTTTTTATGATTTAATGACTAAATGAAGCTCTTACCCCAGAAATCAATCCTGCAACAGAATCCATCATCTACATCAACACCTGTGAAACACACACACACACACACACACTCTTAGAGACGTTACATAGAGTTCCACTGCTAGTTATGAGTAACCATTAAGAAACATTTCACACAGCAGTGGTCTCAAACGGACCGGTCAGTCACTGACTCTGATGATGAGCGTCATGTTGGAAACTCCGCTGTCTTTGACCGGATCAGAGAATCAACAGATGTGATGCAACACCAGACAAGCTTGAGCTCATTTCCCATCAATCCCTGCGCTGACGACATCACAACCATCACTTACACTCCTCAGTCTATCTCTGCTCTCCAGCGACAGATAAACCACAGCCGCAGAGACACACCCGCCAGCAGCAAACACCAGCTACACACACTCACACTTTATCACACACATGAGAGACACACGCTCACAGACTCACTCACACACAAACACACACACACACACAGTCACAAACGCGCACAAACACTGACACAAACACTCACACACTCAATCTCTCTCTCTCACACACACTCACTTACTCACACACACACTCACTGACACAATCGCGCAAACATACACACACTCACACAGAAACACACACACAAACACGCACATACACACACACACAACTCTGTAGCTCCTGACCCTAACCCTACCCATCAGAACTAAGTGCTTTACCTAAACCCTTACCCTTAGGGTTAACCCTAACCCTAACCTACCCTTTACCCAATTATAACCTGACCCCTAAAACCACGTCTTGACCCTCAAACAGATCTTTAAAGAGCTCTCAGAAAGTGAGGACCGGACAAAATGTCCTCACTTTACAAAATTCTCCTCACTCTGATGATCTAAAACTCAAACTGGCTCCTCACAAAGATGTACAAGTGCACTCTCACACACTCACACACACACACACACACACACACACACACTCACAGACACACAAATGTTGGGTTTACATGTTTTATGGGGACATTCCATAGGTGTAATGGTGTTTCTACTGTACAGACTGTATGTGCTATAGTCCTACACTGACCCTACACCTAAACCTACCCCTTACAGGAAACTGTGTCCCCACAAGGTCAAAATCTACTGGTATTCCTATCTTTGTGGGGACAATTGGTCCCCATAAGGTGATAAATACCAGGTGCACACACACACACACACAGACTCAAACAAAACAAATACAAAACAACACATTCACAATTAAGCAATGTTTTTCTAAAAATGTTATTAAGAATTGTATTGGTTATTCTGTATATCATAACGAACATCATGTGAATGGGTTAATTAATTATTGAAATACTAGTTTAAAATCTCAGGGGTCTTCAAGTAATTATTTGGTTCAGTTGAGCAAACGTTTGGGAATCTGTGCATCAGATCTTTCAGCAAAACCAGCACCTGAAGCTCCTCAGACTGAGAATATGAGACTCCAACACACATGAGATATCAGTCCTAAAAATACAATTTCCACAATATATAACCACTAACACCACCTAAATCCTCCAGAACATTCTGCCTTTCATGTGCATGCATAACTTCAGGAGTAGTTCTCTCTTTGAAGTTTTATTTACTCTCCTGCTGCTCATATTGATTTCTATTACAAACACACAGAGCCAATGTCCATACACACACACACACACACACACACACACACACAGATCTGCTGGAGACAGAAGTGTGTGCTTGATAAGAGCTGTTAAAATGAGCAATATTCAACAAGCATAACTGACACAGTGAGTGTTACAAGATATCAGACCTCCAAAAACACAAACGTGTGAAAACCCCCTGAAATTATGTCATGTGATCATGGTAGGAGCTTTAGTGTGTGACATACCTGCTGTCCAGCTGCCTTCAGTCTGATCATTGACCGTCTGTAAGCTCCGCCTCCCAACTCTCATCTGGCAGGAGCTCCGCCCCTGAGCACACTTCTTTGAGGAGCTCTACCCCTTAAATGCTCATCTGTGAGGAGCTTCGCCCTCCCGTGCACACTTCTGTGAGGAGCCCCCCCCACACACACACCTTCCTACTCTGTGATTGGTTAGTGCTGAGAGATTTCAAGCTGAACTGATATTCACGTTCAGATATAAATGAAACGCAATGTATGAAACATAATTCTGTTTATTTCTGTTTCTGAGCAAGAGTATCTTACAATATTTACTGTGTATAATAAAATAATAACAATAAAAAAATTATAAAAATATTCATTTTTTACAAATAAAATTCGGGGAACAAATGAAAGGCTTGAGAACAGCAGCAGAACATCAAACATATAAAACAATGAGCAGCATCTGATCACATGACACGCCTGCCGTTTAGTGTTTGTGTGTATGTGTGTGTGTTTAGCCTGTGTATATCAGTGTGTGATTGATTGTGTGTGTGCGTTTAGTGTGTGTGTATGTGTGTGTTTAGAGTGTGTGTGTGTGTGTGTGTGTGTGTGTGATTGTGTGTGTGTTTAGAGTGTGTGTATGTGTGTGCATTGATTCTGTGTGTGTGTGTGTATATCTTTGTGTGATTGATTGATTGTGTGTGTGTGTGTGTGTGTGTGTATGTGTGTAATTGATTGTATGTGTTTGATTGACTGTGTGTGTGTTTAGCTTGTGTGATTGATATTGTGTGTATTTAGTGTGTGTATGTATCTGTGTATGATATATTGTGTGTGCATTGATTCTGTGTGTGATTGATTTGTGTGTGTGCATTGATTTTGTGTGTGTATATCTTTTTGTGATTGATTGTGTGTGTGTTTAATGTGTGTGTATGTGTGTGCATTGTAACTGCAGTGCCGGTGGGAATTTACAGATGAATTCAGTTTGTCCTCGATGAATTTTCCTCAGCTGAGATTTCCCTGGAACACACACAAACACACACTTGATTTAGCTGACAGTAAATACTGCTTCAACTCTGTGTTTGATTTCAATGTGTGTACAGCACCATCCTAACACATATAAAGTGCATATTATTGTGTATTCATTTTCACAAATACATAATTTCCAAGTTATGCACAGACAAAATTATGCACAGAAATTCCCCAGATTTGTGATGAGATGTGTTTTTAAACCTTGTTACTATCATTAATATACTCACATGTTTGTCTCTAAATTGTGCAGCTCAACTGTGAAACATGAGTGTGTGTGTGTTCACCTGTCCTCTGAGCTCTCAGTCTGCAGGTGAGGTGAATCTGTCGACACACAGCGGTGCTGGAGCACAAACAGCTCAGATACTGAACTACAGCATCATCAGGGTCCTCGTCACACGTCTGTACACACACACAGAGTGATCATGTTATGAACACACATGTACACGAGTAGATCTCAGACACTCACCATGCTGTGTCCACGTGTGTAAACCTTCACGTGACCTTTGACCTTGATGTGCCTCTGAAGACCCTCCCACTGAACCGCATTCAACTTCAGCAGATCACAGACGGTGTCGGACGAGAACCAGACGTGAGTGTCAGCAGAGCCGTCCTCCAGCACCACTCTACACACACACACACACACACACGATGAGCCACTGACCTATCTGGAGCTGTTTCTATCGTCTCACACACACACACTCACTTGGCCTCGGCCTGAAACACTGCACTGGTGGAGTCACACGGCGGGTGAGTTCGGCCACAGGACGCCTGAGAGGACCCAAAGGTCACACGGTCAAAAAAACAACACAAACATGGCAAACAAGAAGGTGACAGATGACATCACTACCTGTCTGAAGATGCTCCCGCAGAGAGAACACGTCCACTGCAGCCGCAGAGACAACACACACACCACGTGACCTTTGACCTGAGCCAGCACACAGCGCTGCGCCCGGCTCACTGCCCACTCACCCAAGAGCATCATGGGAGGAGGAGGCGGAGCCACGCCTGACCTGCAGGAGATAAGCACAGCATCTGTAAAGAGTCGATGAATTACTGTAAATATCTGACTAACACAACATCATATTCCATAATCATACGCATAAAATAAATCATTCATAATAAACAAATAACTAGCATGCTGTCGTAAAGTGATACACTAACACACAAAGCTACAAATAATCATGTGCACAGACACATGACAGGCTAATTCATAATAAAACAGGCTTGTTCCGTCTCTTTAAGCTCAAACTCCAGCAGATGTGACTGTAACCAAACACAGGTGTGTGACTCGCCTCGAACACACTGACGTCACACCAGTGACGCTCACACAGCTGATGGGCAGAGAGCGGCAGTACACGTTACACACTCTGAAACACACACACACACAGAGATTCATTAGTGTAGCGCTTCACCGTCCGGACTGACTGAACACAGGTCCACAGAAATGACCTGTTTGTGTTTAGAATACAGGAGAGCTGGACAATACTGTAGTTACACTTTTCTTGATGAGTATTTGAGAATTATTATGGAGCACAAAACTAGTCATAAGGGTCAGCTGTATGTTTTGATATACATCAGTGTTAATGACATCATCTCAAACTAACTTGGAGAGTCTGCGCTGAACGTGCCGGACAGAGACCGTGGCTCCGGGGATCAGGCCGAGTGTGTACGGACCACACGACAGATCCACATAGACATTGATCACATGACCAGGGCAGTCAGTGTCCTGCACGGTCAAACGCACGCGCACGTCCTGCTCAGAGCCTGCAGATCACAGAGAAGAGAACACCTGCTGTAAACACAGACGGTCTGTAGAGAGAGAGGCTGGAGGCGGGGCCTGACCTTCCTCTGCCGGCACTGATTGGATGCAGGGTTTGGAGCCGCTGTCCTCCTGTAACGTGATTCGCTGAGTAATGACTCCACAGAAGGAGACGATCTCGGGGGCGGAGCTATAAAACACAAACAGATACTGCGAGATGATGCGGATGTGTTCAGAGCTGAAGATGTGTTCGGAGAGGACCTTCACCTGCTGAGAAGAACTTCAGACACGCTCATGAGCTCAGCAACACCTGACTGAGGAAAGCACACAGGTCAAAGTTCACTTACAGTCAACATCTGCATGTGTGTGTGTGTGTGTGTGTGTGTGTACCTGTGTGTCCAGCAGCTCATCGGTGATCATGTGAATGCGCCACTGTGGCTGCAGCAGAAGGGCGGGGCTACTGAGCAGTGTGACTCCGCCCCTCGCTGAAACTCCCTTGGCTTTTAACACACTCACATCCTGAGAGAAAGAGAGATGATGATGATGATGAAGAAGAGACGGAACTGTGCTTGACGGCTGCCAATCAGATGGACTCTTCTAGTCAAAGTGAGCGGTTCTTGCTCAGAGTAAAAAGACTTTATGCTGATAGTCAGAAATCAGACTTTGGGAGATGATGAAGGGGTGTATGTGTGTGTAAGTGTGTGTGGTACCTCTGTGTTGCGTGCAATTAATCTGTACACACATCCAGGATGAAGGACGGGGAACCAGCGAACACACGAACCCGTGAAGTGCAGCTCAATCTGCAAAACACACAGATTGATAAATAATGAATTAAATTATTATTATTAATGACAATTAATTTAGAATTTTTTTAATAAATATAATTACAATAAAGCCAATCTGTATTCATTTCTATCATCAAAGCATCTAATGAAATGAGCAGAAACACTGGACTTGATGCAGGGTCCCAGTGCTAAAAACAACAGCCAATCAGAAGCTGTCTGATGGTCTGAACCAATGAGATGTGAGTGTGGGTGGAGCTAAGGCTCTGACCTGCTGAGCGTCTCCGAGTCTCTCTCTCTCCAGGGTCCGGGTGTTTTTGGGGTCATGGCTCCAGCTCTGAGCGTCTCCCAGACACACGGCCCTGCAGACGAAGCCCGGCTGAGGTCTAAGCATCACGCCCTGCTTCGACTCCAGTCTGAGCAGCAAACTCACACACGCCGCAGGGGTCAGAGGTTGCTTCTCTCGGTCTGTCTGTCGGTCCTCCATCAGACAGCGGTTCATGGCTGCAGACGGACTGATGATGATCAGATCATCCACACACAGCTGGAGATAAACCCTGCACACACACACACACACACACACACTTGTACATAGAACTGTTTCAGGTTGCTTTATTTTTTTCCCAATTTTTTTTTTCCTCTGGTTAAATTTTTCTGTATTCTGTTTAAATGGTTACATTCATTTATAGTTTAGTTACAAGAATAAGCACAGAAGAAAAATTGAGTGATATTCCCTTAAAGTTAATTAATTAAAATCTTTTAAAATGTTGCTGAGTGTGTGTGTGTGTGTGTGTGTGTGTGTGTGTGTGTGTGTGTACCTGCAGTGTTTGTGTGTGATGTAACTCGACTGATCCAGGTGTTTCCAGGAAGGGAAATGTGTCTTCATGAATCTCTCCATGACTAATGTACACCGGCGCACACACACTAGACATCCTACACACACGCACACACACACACAACACAAACAATTAGCCATAAAAGCTTCAACCAACACTATAACAGTACAAAAATCTAAATTAGTTTTTATGCAAATAAAAGTTTAATCTATATTTTAAAAATGTTTTTATAATGGTTATAATTTTAGAATTTTAAAGTTAGTCATTTCAACTTCAAAACTACTCTGTTTCACTTACGTTATGCCAACAAATTGGCAAAATTTAGCTAAAGTTTCTCCAGTTACCATATTTAAATGAAGTGATGCCAGTCATTACCCTGCCAGGCGGTGTTGATGTGTGCGGTTCTGTCTCCTGGGACACACAGACAGTCGAGTGCGTGTGTCTGGTCTCTGAGCCTCAGTGTGGCGCGGGTCGAGTCCAGCTCCAGGACCCCCAGTAACAGGAGTGGCTCCGGGGCCGCGTCCGTCAGCGGGACCTTGAGAACGGACCAGGACAGAGCCGCGTTCAGCTCCAGCGCCGTCATGTGAGCCGCAGACGGCGGCAGGAGAGACACCAGCGAGAGCGACGCCCACACCTCACGCCTCATCCAATCAGAGAGCTGCCTCAGAGACCACAGCGCCGCAGACGGCCACCACACACAGAACTGACACACAGACTGACCATTACTACACACTCATAACATAATTGACTGTGTGTGTGTGTCTGTACGTGTTACTGTGGTAACAGTGCATGTGTGTGTTACTGTAACAGAAGAAATTTATGTTACAAGGTACGTGTGTGTGTGTGTGTGTGTGTGTGTGATGCTGTAACAGCATATGTGTGTTACTGTCTGTGCTAACAAGGTGTGTGTGTGTGTGTGTGTGTGTGTGTGTGTGTGTTACTATAACAGGGAATATGTTACTACAGGGCAGAGAGTGTGTGTGTGTGTGTGGGTCACTGTAACGGGGCATGTGTGTGTTACTGTGGTAACAGGGTATGTGTGGGTGTTTGCAATGATGATGATAACAGGGTGTGTGTGTGTGTTACCGTAGTAACAGGGCACAGGTGTGGCTCCTCTATCATCTCTCTGTAAATGTTTCTCTCTTTTTGAGTCTTATGTTCAGCGTCACACACAACATCCAGCAGTCGCTCAGCGACCACACACACTCGCTCCGCTCTCACCCAGCGAGGACACAACCTGACACACACACACACACACAAGGTTAAATCACGTGACACGCCTATGAAATTACAGTATTTTGAATATCATTTGAGAGGAAAATTAGATTTTACTAAATAAATTGTGATTGCTATTTAAATTCAATTATTCAATTCTATGCAAAGATTTGAATAAAAATCCTCCTATATTTGGCTAAATGTATAAGTTTTTACATTTTAAAGCACCTAGCCGTGTTTTCTTGGCTCACCTCTCAGCAATGGCGTTCTGGCAGTAGTAGAGCCAGAGATACTGCGACGCGCCCAGATTCTTCTCCAGCAGGAGGCACTGCAGCGGCCCGTGTGACCCCGACACCTCCACCTTTGAACTCAGGTGGCTGAAGGCGGTGATCTGCAGGCTGGAGCGTAGACACGCACACAGAACCACAGTCGGAGCAAACGGGGAAGAGCGGTACATGAAGTGAACACTGTGAAGCTGAAGACAGAGTAACTCGGATGATCTGCAGCACTGCTTTGTTTAAAGCTTTTAAAACTGTGTCTTATTCACAGAAATAATGGATCGGCTCCTGACATCACACTCACCTGAATCTCCGCCCCCGGCCTCAAGCCTCCGCCCCATCTCTGAGCCGGCTGATAGGCCAGACAAAGCCACACCTGTCCATCAATCTCATAAAGCCCCGCCTCTGCATTTAGGATTTTTGTGATCGAGCCCTGCCAACCAGACAGTTACTATAGAAACCAGTCACCACACAGGTCAAAGGTCACACCTGTTCACCTTTTTATTTTGTCTGCATATATGACTTTGAAATAAGCGTTTATCGCAATCATTTTTATTCTATTACTTAACAGCTATATTAAGCTGTATTTTCTGTAACACTTTACAATTAGCTTCATAATTACCAATATTCTCTCAAATTAAGTATGAATAAACATTACTTCAACAGCATTTATTAATTACAGTTGATGTTAATTTCAGCATTTTCTAATGCATTATTAAAATCACAATTTGTGTTGTTAATATTAGTGAAGGAACGATGACACAGGGCATGTATTTATTCAATTAAGTTAAGCCTTTGCAATTTCTAATTTACTTTAAAGGTGCCATAGAATGCATTGAGAGAATATTTTAAATTGTTCTCTGATATGTACATAGAAGGTATGTAGC
>JAUMHQ010000128.1:0-10942 GCA_032361165.1 Enteromius paludinosus | reverse complement strand
GCGCCGCGCCACGAACCGAACCCGTGGCTCGGCACTCACATGGCGATACGGCGGATGCCGCCCTCGCACAAGATGGCAGTTGATCGCGAGGTGCACTGCAAGATGGACGCCGATCGCGGGAAGCCGCGCTAAATGCCGGTGTCGAGCTCCGACTTACAGTATGGCAAGCCACTTCAACCATATCAAGCCCTGTTGATCACGGTGTCTCAACCCAAGACACTGTTTCGTGTTCTGTCTGTCCCAGTCATACAGCCAGGTGTGCTGTATAAGGTCCAGCCGGTACAGGTCTCACAGCCCGAGCCAGAGCCTGTCACGCTGCCACAGCCCGAGCCAGAGCCTGCCCAGCTACCGCTGCCACTGCCAGAGCCTGCCACGCTGCCGCTGCCACTGCCGCTGCCACTGCCAGAGTCTGCCCCGCTACCGCTGCCAGAGCCGGCCCAGCTACCGCTGACACTGGCAGAGCCTGCCATGCTGCCACTGCCAGAGTCTGCCCCGCTGCCACTGCCAGAGCCGGTCCAGCTACCGCTGTCATTGCCAGAGCCTGCCACGCTGCTACTGTTGCTGCCATTCCCAGAGCCAATGGTGGAGGAGGACCTGCCACCATGGCCCGACCCACCAGCGCCATCAGGTGTTCCTGAGCTGCCAGAGTCTGCCGCGCTGCAAGAGCGCCCTCCTGAGTCTGCTGCGCATCCAGTGCGCCCACGCTGTCTGGTCTGTTCAAGTGGGCGTCTCCTCATTGTCTATGTTAGTTCGATGTTTTCCCGTCACCCTAGCCTGGTTTATTCGTGTTTCTCGTTCATTCTGTCTAGCTGGATTACCCGTTTGTCAACCTGTTGTTTGTTCTCGGATCTACGTCTTCGCTACTCCCCACGGACCCTGTATGCCGATATTCTCGACCCTAGCTTTTGTTTATCGTTTACTCTATTGCCTATGCCTCTGCTGATTCTGTTTTGCCGGTCCACGACCACCTTTGGATGTACCCTCAGTTTATCATTAAACCCTCTGCACGTGAACTCGCACGTCTTGTCTGCTGATTCGTGACACTTACATGTTGTCCCAAACCTGTATTCATTTCTTTCTTTTGCTAAACACTAAATAAGATATTTTGAGTAGCTGAACAGTAGCTGGTCCTCATTGAATTTAATATAAAACGAGCTGAGAGTGAGTAAATGATGGATGTAGTGTATAAGTATATAGTGTTTAACCTTTCATGTTTGTAAATTCAATACTGCTGAATACACCTACTCTTCCTGAAAAATTAAAAAGGACTGTTTGTTTTATTCATATTATGTTTATTTGTAATATGTATCTATTCGAATAACAAAGATAAAATGACAACGATTTGCATCTTTGCTCATTTTGGCCTAAATATCTGCCCTTCTTCTTTTTTATACTTTGTAACCTTGAAAGGCTTTGTTTTTATAAAAAAGGCAAATTAGTTTGTCTGTACTGCTCAGACAACTTGCAAAATAGTAAAATCAATGACAAAGAATCATGACAAAATCCTGATATTTTTGAAAAAAAATCGTAATGTGATATATCGGCCACCCCTACCTCTGTAATTTGCAAAAATTGTGATAAGATATTTTTTCAATTTCAAACACCCCTATATGCATCTACTTAAATCAGGTTCAAGTCAAATAGGTAAAAATCATTTCACACACAAAAAAAAGCTAAAAAAAATCACCATGGCGGGAAAGTTTAAGGCAATCGGGTCGGCTGGGCCTGCTAGCGATGTGTCCCTTGTTTATTTTTTCAGGGAGTTGGAAACCCCAGTGTTCTCTTGCGGAGCTTGAGTGCAATTGTGGCCAGGGGCGTAGCACCAAATTCTGGGCCCTATGCACAAGCATTTGCACTCCTGTCCCATCCCACTCCCATTGAAAGAAATCCTGTCCCGTCCCACTCCTAGATCAAAGTTTAAAAAATAATCCCGTCCCATCCCACTCCTGATAAAATGACTCCCACTCCCATCCCGCTCCTGTTTAAAATGACTCCCGCACCTGTACAGGTCCCATATATTTCTTTCTTCATTTAGTGTTTAGGTAATACATAGAATTTATTGTTGAGTAAACAATACATTTATAGTTTACATTTATAAACATTTATAGTTTTTTTATTACATGTTAACCATTTTCATCCATTATGCTCTTGCATAATGAGTGCATCTTAGTTATATGTTGCTGTGTAGGAACAAAAGTGCATCTACATTTTCTGGATTGAGGGTAGAACGCCTCTCCTCTATCAGTCTTCCCGCAACACTGAAGCTACGCTCAGAAGGAGTACTTGTTGCGGGGATAGCTAGCAGCCTCTTGGCAACTGGTACGAGCCCACCTGACATATCCCGCCAGAAGTCAAGAAGAGACTGGAAACGTGTCAACTTAGTGTCACTCATGCATTGCAGCACCAACTGGCAACCCTGTGACTCCATATCACCATTGTCCTCCTTCATTGCCACATCGACTTCTCCGCGGGTGTTAGCTCCCTCCATCACCGCTCTTTGAATTCCGCCGGGAAAGCCGTGACAAAAATAGGGCTTCTGGGATGGCTGGGTCGTGTAGTTATTTTTTTATTGCGTTACATTGTAGGCGTATTAAAAGGAAACTACAAAATGGTGCATTTACATTTTTTTCCGTCTTTCCTAGGTTGATTCCCGCTCCCGTCTGCTCCCGTTAACTATTTATCCTGTACCGTCCCAATCCCATGATTAATAGCAAAGATGACTCCCATCCTGCAAGAATCCCACGGGAATCCCGGGACCAGTGGGATTCCCGAAAAAATGTCAGCCTCTACTTCCCAACCAAAATGCCAATATTTCTTCTGCTGTGCAGTGATTTTAGTGAAGCCTATAAATCCGCTAACCGTATTGTCTTTGCTCTCTGACAGAATGTTTTAGTTTTAGATGCAATAATAAGAGATGGAAATGAATGACCCCAGCTCGTGTGTGTTTGATTGAGGGGGTGAAGGGAGGGGGTGGAGCTAAGGGTTCCCGTATGCAGTGTACCGACGCACCGCCCATCAGCGCCTCTTCGCTCCGCCTCTTTCGCGGCTCGTCCAATAGCAGCGCGCCTCCTTAACCCTTCCCCTCCCCGCCCTGCGGCTCCTCCCCGCGTCGCTGCTGCAGTGAAACCCACGGAAACGGACGGAAAATAGGTTACGCTTCTGCCCTGTCCAAACCAGCCTTTTCTTTACAAAACAACAAGACCAGGGGCAGAATTTCCCTCTTATTTTTGTGCTCTCATTTACTGCTGTTCATTTCCGAGGGGGAATTCCGTCGCGCAGGCAGCAAAATGGTAAGCAACACAACGCATTTGCAGCACTGTAAACAGATTCCACTGATCGGGGTTCAGATGCGTCCTGCAAACACTGGACAACACATTCGGCGTTTGGTTAAGGTGTCGTAACAAAGATTTACGGGTTCCCTGTCGTGCATCTGCCAGGTTGAGCGTATCTGTTCTTAGTCCATTTCATGCAAAGTGGTTGCAAAATGAATGCTTACCTTAGTAACACAGCCCTGAATGTGCCTGCTGCCTCTGTGATGCTGGTTGGCATTTAAAGTTAAAGCCAGAGCTATTAAGTGTGACATTAGTCAGCTATTACAAGAAGCCATTTCTATTATTGTATCAACAGTTTGATAGATAAGAGAACTGGACACCATAAGGCTTGTCTTTTATTATTTCATGTTGCCTAATCTCACCTATAATTCATTTTTATAGGTATTCTTTGAATTATGCATTTATCCATATAATGCAGCCTGCAGTACTACAACTCTACATTCAGACCTTTTAATAATTAATTAAATTATAACGCTGCTGTGTGTTACAGTGCTGGTATCCGATAATGGTACCATGAATGATTACAGTACTCATGTGGTGTTTGCATGGTACCTCAAAGAAAACTATAGAGGTCCACAATATTGTCCAGATGTGCCAGCCATCATCAGCAATGAATTTCCATTACACTAGAAATTCAGTCATGTTCCTGAGAGCCTGCTTTAGAAAGCATTGTTTGCATTAAAGTTAACTGGAACAAAAACTAGGTCTGCTCTGCCACTTTCTGTTCCAGGTCCTTGGGGCTTCAGCGTTTTAATAAAACTGTGTCGAAGTGGACGTCTTGTTCTGGAAGAGTCTTGTGACTGACTGACCCTGGTTGTGTTAAACACACTGCCATGTGTCACCTCGAGGTCACACACAGCCCCGAAACACTGTTCTCTTCATTAGGACAGATAATTATTTCACTGACTCAAATATTGAGTTGGTGTGCCTGTAAAAGAACTTTAAGCAGTTTATATCTGCAGGTATATGTGCATTTAGATGATTTTTGTTTTTTCATTTTGATGATGCTAGTAGTGTAGAAACCTTCCAAGCTTCAGACCAAGGCACCACCATAGTTGACTTATACTGTCTAGGCTGTGCAGGATGATTTTGCAGCTGGAGAACTGTTTTTTGCTTCAGTATTTTAGCTGCTACAGCCCTGGGCTTTCTCCAGGAATGGCTTTTTATGGCCTTTCTTTACAGAATAGAGTCATGCGGAGCTCTTGATATGTTCATTACGATCTGCAGTTCAATGAGTCGCTAAACCTTTGCAAGGCACTCAGCAAAAATATGAGATACAGGGCCCTATGAATTGTATTTATTGTATTTATTCCTGTTTGTTTGTTCATATTGTCTGTTGTATTCTCAAATTCGTTTTCCGTTTGAGTTGATTTAATTTCATCAAAGTTTAATAATCAAAAAGCATATAATCAGTTGAATTCCTAAACCTTTAAACATTTATCCATTTATGATTTATATAGTATAAAAAGTATGCTTTTTATTTTATGGTTTAATTTGTAAATGTATTAATTAAAAATGGACGTAGTGAAATAAAAGCCCAAAATAAGAACCATTTATTTTAATAATGCAGTTCTGTCAAAGTGGACCTTTTTTCTTGCAAACCTGATCAAACATTATTTTGCACTTTACTTTAATGGCAGTGTGATTAATCTGTGACATTCTGCATTCTACAGTAACTCTATTACTGTGCATGGATTCCATGATTCTAATATAACAGAACAATAACTCGGATCACGGATCTCATGTAGATTTGCTTCAGGCACTGAAGAGTTATTATTAGTATGCCTGAGGGGTCAAGGCTTTCTAGAGTTTTCGCTGGACGTCATATAAGGTCTGGCACATACTGCAGTGTACTCTGTGGAGAACCGCCCACCTAGACAGGAAGAGTCGGCAGTCTCACATGTAAAGTTAGCATTGTTCTGCATGGAGTTGAGATCAATAGGAACGCTGGTGGCTGGTTTTCTGTAGGTATCACACACACACACACACACACACACACATTAGTCAAGCGGAGGCCTGCTCTCAGGCAGTGTGCGCTTGTGAGCATTAGTCATCTTTTATGGGCAGTGTGAAAGAGAATGAAGAACCGTCATATCGGTTCTCTCCCCTTTATTACTCATGCTTACAATTTTACCTTTAGCAGAAAATAATAATCTTTAGTTTTAGGGCTGATAAGTTATAACAACCATCCGGACAGGTGTTGCTTGGATATCAGAATATATTCTTGCATAGAGAAGAGGCTATATTTAAGTAGTGCTGTCACATGATTTATTGCCATTAATCACATCCAAAATAAAGGTTTTCTTTACATAATATATGTTTGTGTACTGTGTATATTTATTATGTGGATATTTATATATAAAAGCACACGTACAGTATATATTTTAAACAAATATTTTCATGCATTACAAGTGTGTGAAATATGGTTGATTCTAGAGTTGCAGGTGCATTTAGTGTCTGAAGTCTATCACCATCAGACTACGTTACCAAGGTGGCGTAACACTGCTGTCAACAGTGGAACAGTACGTCACTTTTTTATTTTAGTTTTTTTTACTCCACTTGCTGGCATAAATGCTAAGAAAACATCACACTAATGAAAACATGATTAAAAGAAGTTTAAATAACCCAGTGTGAGATCAGTAATAAATACGGTTTCCTTTTGAGTTGACGTTAACTCTTGGTGTAAAGTGTTTTTAGATTAAAATATTTTCTATATTTTCTCAGAGAGAGGACAGATACTTTTCAGTGCTTCAGATCTTATCAGTGAGTGACAATGACATCATTTCCTGAGGGATAATTCCACCAATTTAAAGTCAAAATATGGTTGATGCAAGATTTATCTACACGCTTTTTTAGTGAAGTAAAAAAAATGTAGAGTTAAGTACTGTAACTTAACTATTAAAGGCTTTCATAAATAAAATGAATTAAATGTTGCCAAATTAAAAGTACTATAAAATATTTGGGTTGCACATTGATACATGATGGAAAAAAATATACTAATTCAGAAATCATGATTTTCAGCTATTTAAGACACTTACTAAATTATTATATAGTTATGAATTGGAACATCTTGTAATACATTACAATTAGTAAAGAATAATAATAAATACATCAAAAAAATGTAATCATTTAAAGAAAAAGACAAAAAACAATAATGACTTTGTACTTGAAATGTACCTGCAATTATAGAATCGCATGTATGTATATTCATATCATTTCTATTATAAATAAATATTTGATATAAAAACATGACATCTTTTTTTTTCTTAAATAAACACCGTACAACCATACACTCCTCAAAAAAATAAAGGGAACACTTAACAACACAAGTGGACCCTGACCCTAACTCCAAGTCAGTCACACTTCTGTGAAATCAAGCTGCTCACTAAGGAAGCAACACTGATTGACGATCAATGTTCACATGCTGTTGTTGAGTGAATGGAGTAGACAACTGGTGGAAAATATGGGCAATTAGCAAGACACCCCCAATAAAGGAGTGCTTCTGCAGGTCGTGACCACAGACCACTTCTCAGTTCCTGTGCTTCGTGGCTGATGTTTTGGTCTGTACTGAATGCAGGCGGTGCTTCCACTCTAGTGCTAGCATGAGACGGAGTCTACAACCCACACAAGTGGCTCAGGTGGTGCATCTCATCCAGGACTGCACATCAATGCGAGCTGTGGCAAGAAGGTTTGCTGTGTCTGTCCGCGTAGTGTCCAGAGAATGGAGACGCTACCAGGAGACAGGCCAGTCCATCAGGAGACATGGAGGAGGCCGTAGGAGGGTGACAACCCAGCAGCAGGACTGCCAGAGCCCTGCAAAATGACCTCCAGCAGGCCACAAATGTGCATGTGTCTGCTCAAACGGTCAGAATCAGACTCCATGAGGGTGGTGTGAGGGCCTGACAGGTGGAGGTTGTGCTTACAGCCCAACACCGTGCAGGATGTTTGCCATTTGCCAGAGAACACCGAGATCAGCAAATTCGCTGCTGTTCTGTATTAATTCTGTGCTCTTCACAGATGAAAGCAGCTTCACACTGAGCACATGTGACAGATGTGACAGAGTCTGGAGACGCCGTGGAGAACGTTCTGCTGCTGCAACATCCTCCAGCATGACCAGTTTGGCAGGGGGTCAGTAATGGTGCGGGGTGGCATTTCTTTGGAGGGCCACACAGCTCTCCATGTGCTCGCCTGAGGTAGCCTGACTGCCGTTAGGTACTGAGATGAGATCCTCAGACCCCTTGTGAGACCGGTCGGCCTTGGGTTCCTTCTAATGCAAGGCAATGCTAGAACTCATGTGGCTGGAGTGTGTCAGCAGTTCCTCCAAGATGAAGGCATTGATGCTATGGACTGGTCCGTCCGTTCCTCAGACCTGTATCCAATTGAGCACATCTGGGACATCATGTCTTGCTCCATCCACCAACAATGCTTTAGTCCAGGTCTGGGAGGAGATCCCTCAGGAGACCATCCGCCACCTCATCAGGAGCATGCCCAGGTGTTGTAGGGAGGTTATAAAGGCACATGGAGGCCACACACACTACTGAGCCTCGTTTTGACTTGTTTAAGGGCATTGCATCAAAGTTGGATCGACCTGTAGTGTGTTTCTCCACTGCACTTTTGAGTGTGACTCCAAATCCAGACCTCCATGGGTTAATAAATTAGATTTCCATTGATAATGTTTGTTTGATTTTGTTGTCAGCACATTCAGCTATGTAAAGAACAAAGTATTTAATAAGAATATTTCCTCCGTTCAGATCTAGACTGTGTTATTTTAGTGTTCCCTTTATTTTTTTGAGCAGTGTATATTGCGTGGAGTGAAAAAAGAAAAAAAAAAACTTTACAAAACAACGTGATTAATCATTTGACCGCACTATTTTTAATATATTCCAATATTATGATAGTCTAACGCAAGCCTTATTTACATCAGGGAGAATCTCGCAAAACCTAGGATTGAATTGTATTCAAGGATATGGTTTGTTGCAGGAATGGATTGCAATGGCATTGGTATGTTGTGTGTGTGTGTGTGTGTGTTGTATTATATGTGTCTAACCCCACCATCTCCATCACAAACCACTTCTTTGGCCTCAAACCATATTAAATGTAATTGGCATGAACGAAATGGACATCACAGACTGACAGTTATGATTGTGGCCAGCTATAAGCATCATCTCCAGCCACCAAGCATGTGTCTCTCTCTCTCTCTATTTATTTTAGCGTGTGTTATCGAAGGCATTTCAGCGAGGTTTGTTTGCATATGTTTATGTTTGCTTTGCAGGAGCAGGGTGTGCAGTGCATGTTTTGTGCGGTCTAATTGACTCTGAATGGCGAATGCATTATTTATGAACTGCGCTGAGTGTTTGCCTCTTAGGTCTTCCAGACAATGTTCAGCCCACTGAAGAGTTCATTTACATCTCAGAAGGGCCTGCTAATAATGCAGGATTTCGTTTAAAATGCCATCTTTTCCTGTCTGTTCTCTCTGTTTTGAGCCGCAAGGCTTCATTTTCTCTCATCTACTCATGGATATTAAGGTCTACTGTGAATAATCATCGCTGTAATATATGTTTATTTTGGACTTGGGGGATCTGATATTAATAACCCAGTCCCACTCTTCAAAAACACTTCAGATGCCATTTTACTGCGGCTCCGCATTTGCATAAACTGCATCTGCTTTTCACAGTCGGTTTCATAGCTTTGCGGTATTTCATCTCTGAGGACGAGAGTCCTGCTGAATCAGTAGAACTCATTGTAGAAACATGAAGCTGAATTAAGCTCCAGATCCAATCTCGCCCCAAAACATTGTTAAATAATACGATTTATCTTTATTCCTGTGATACAAAGCATCATTCCTCCAGTCTTCAGTGTCACATGATCCTTTCAGAAATCAGTCTAATATGCTGATGTTTTATTATCAGTGTTGGAAACAGCTGCTTAGGATTCTTTGATCATTAAAATATTAGAAAGAGAAGTATTTATTAAAATGGATAATAATGTTCAGATCTACTGTTACAGTAGTTTACTGTTACACTACTGCTCAAAAGATTGGCATCAGTACATTTTCATTCTTTCTTCTTTGAAAGAAATGAACACTTTTATAAACCAAGGATCTATTAAATGAACAAAAAAGTCACAGCACAGATTTACATATGTTTTATATTTGGTAAAAAATTATGTTGTTTTACTTGTTATTCATCAAAGGATCCTGAGGGGAAAAAAATCACAGATTCAAAAAAATATATTTGTCTGCTCAACTGTTTCCGACATTGATAATACTAGTAATAAATCAGCATATTATTATGATTTCTGAAAGGGTCGTGTGACACTGAAGACTGGAGGAATGATGCTTTTTTCACAGGAATAAATTACATTTTAAACTATATTCACACAGAAAACAGTTATTTTAAATTGAAATAATATTTCACAATATTACACAGTAAAATAAGCAGTGTCAACATTAACACTTCTTTGGAGCACATATGGTCCCAATCTATCGAAAAATGACCCATACATTTTGAAATAAAACCTCCTTTGACAGCTAAGTGTTAACAAGACTGCAGTAAGGCACAACAAACCAATATAAATGATCAGACCCATAAGACATTTGCATATCAAAGGGTTTGTAATAAATGAGTTCAGTGACATTGAACACTTTTAAGTATTCACAGTGTCTTGGTTCAATTCTAGGCATAGCGATGGTCATCAAAGCAAACAGTTTGGAGCGGTGATGCAACCAGTACCACAAATTCATTTCCAACAACAATATCTTTGATTTTATAAAACATAAAACAATGCTTCACCCATTTAACTGAGAGAACATCTGTTTGAGGAGGAAATTTTTTTTTTTTTTTAAATTTGCGAATTTTCACGAAACTGTCTTTTCTGGTCCAAGCACTATTCTGTCATGATTGAAGGTTTCCCATGTATATGCCATGCAGAGTAATGTTTTTAAAACACTTCTGCTATGTTTTGACTCCAAGCGCTTTGACCACATGTGAACAGTGGGTCCAGTATTGCGTATGCACCGGGGGTGATGCTTAGGCAGGAGGTTTCTGTCTGGAAACAAGCACTTGAAAAGCCTGTGATGCTCAGCAATTAAGTGTTTCAAATACACAGTAAGGCCCTCAGTTAAAACAGGAGAAAATACAATGTTTACAATTTCTAGTAACCGTAATAGTAGCTGCCAGTGTTCCTCATCATAATTAGAGATGCACTGATTGCAAATTTCTTGGCCGATTTCGATTTCCGATTTTACAGTAAGTGTGACCTGCCGATTCCCATTTTTTTTTTAAGAACTGTGATGAAAGCATATGATGTTCATTTAAATTTATTTTTATAATTAAATAATATAACATTAGTATGGTTACATTTTTTATAATAAAATAAATAATAAATCAATACACATTACAGATCTTCTCACAACAAAATAAAGTGCTCTGCACCTTGACAATGTAGAAAGATATAACTAGCAACCTACTAACTGAGCTTACTAACAAATATCCACTTTTCCTCAATGAGTTTTATTTTGGAAGATTTTGAATGAAAACATATGTAACCGAGTGCAGGAATGAACGTGAGTAATCTTACCTGATACTGATATTACAATAGCCAGTCTTAAC
>JAUMHQ010000126.1:35936-50136 GCA_032361165.1 Enteromius paludinosus | reverse complement strand
TTTTTGAAAGAAAGGACGGTATAAATCAGTTTGACTGAAGAAACACATTGGCTACTGCAGACATTAATAAAACTAGATAATACAAACACAGATAACTAGACAAGATAACAACAACCCTTCTCCTCACATTCTTTCTTACCTGCCTTACCTGTTAGTGTCACTAATGGGCCATTAGGGGAGGGGTCTTTGTATCTTCAGGTGAGAATTTGTGAATATTAATAGCCATTCTCACTACCTCACATACAGGTTTGTTCTGCATATGTGGCTGATTTTATATGCCACATTTTATAAAAATGTGTTATTTTATAAAAATGTTCTCTGTCAATCCACTTGTGTAGTCATACATGTGTGTGTCAGTGAGTGTGTGTGCGTGAGCATGTTTTTTACTACATTCCATTAGTACCCTAGTCCTAGACCTTCTTTCCGTTGTGAAAATTTTCAGTTTTATGCTGGGTTTTTCGTCAAAAAAAACAACAGTTTTTATTGCATTTCCCATTCATTTTCAATTCGGTCATATTGACCCCAAAATTACATACCTTCAGAAAAACCGAATAAAGTCCATTTTTTTAAATGTAAATATAGATGGAAAATGATGAGAAATCACAAAATTTTATTCCATTGAGATGAAGGGGAAAAAAAATTGTTAATGAAAAGGTGGTCGTTTAGACCCCAAGGTCCTTTTGAGGGTTAAACCTACCTATTTGTTTGAATCCTCTTGTCTGCCTCTTGAACCAGGTCATGACACAGTTATTCGATAAATCAGGAAAAGAAAAAAAGAATCTTGCATCAAACATTCACTTTGATCAGCTGTTTCGAACTGCTGAAACAAACTCAAAATGACCTTCGTTTCTGGTCTGATTTTGATTCTGTTTTGTTTTATTTTCATTTAAAGTACATCTGGGGCCGGTTGCATAAACAATAACCATTGTCTTAAGACAGTGTCAGTGGGGAAAGACAGTTGCATAAAATAAGTCTATAGTTGCAGAAAATATTTGCATATTGAAAGAATACAAGGCTGCCAAATCGATTTTAATCGGGGCCATGCAGAGACCTTTACAGGGGTGGGTGCCCAACGTGATAAAAAGGGGCAAACAGCAGGTTATACTATGTAATCCCTTCTCCAATCTTCTTCAGCTACTCTTATAAAAGAGTCGATATTAAAGAGTTGATCTGCTCATTAACTAACCTCCAAGGCAATATCAACAATTGACTCCCCTACACATCTCTCAGTGATGGTAACCGTTAAACTTCTTTATAAATTGGCTGCAAATGAACCAAACCCACCCAAACTAAATTTAACATAAACACACATAACATAACTAAAACAAAAACCCAACGGTCTTGCTTGAATAACACAAAAATAAGTAAACTAAAGAAATACCCATGATGCACCGGGTGCATAAGTCCGTGCCGGCTCATAACGAGTGCGCTCTGCTCTCAAGCAAGCATTGGTTAATGGCACTCCATACACACATACACATAAAAAAACAAAAACAAAGAAACCCCCAAAAAACCCTAGGAGGAAAGGTGACGGGTGCTCAAGCACCAAGAACCATCAAAGGTGTACAGAAACATGGTACAAGAAGCAAAAAAAGGAAATATTCAGATTGTCTCATGAGTAGCAATTTTTTTTTTGTTTTTTTGTTTAGTTTTTTCCTAATGTTTCATTTTTACTATTCTGCTATTTATGTTGAATTGCATGTTTTGGAAATCTCAATTTTTCTAACAGTTCTTTTTCAGAAAGGACTTCCAGTGGATTTGAACGGTCTTTGGAAACCTTTTCTCTTCTTATGGCATGTTCATAAAACCAAAGATTCAAACTTGCCATGGCACTAGAAAAACAAAAGTCTGGCCACTTTTTTGAATCTGGCAGTTGACAGCTGGTTTCCCTGATAACATAGATTGTAAGGAAAAGTTAGCCATGGGGTAATCAACTGGCTTACAAAGATAAGACCTGTCTTAAAGAAAGTATTTGAATGACTTAGTCTAAAAAGGTTTTGTGCAACCCGCCCCTCTTAATACCAGTAACAGTCCTTTAGGGGTGGTCATGGCCTAATGGTTGGAGAGTCGGACCTGTAACCCAAAGGTCGTGGGTTCGAGTCTCAGGTCCAGCAGGGATTGTGGGTGGTGGCAGTGAATTCCCAGCACCTTGAGCAAGCTCCCCCCCTGCTTCCCCCGGGCTCCGGGTGTGTGTGTGTGTTCACTTGGATGGGTTAAATGCAAAGCACAAATTCCTTTCCTTTGCTTTCCTGTACAAGGAAGTGACACATATGAGAAGATACACAGGTTAATTTAAACAAGGGCAAGTCATGGCACATATAAGTGAGTGTTGACAGCAGCAAATAGTAAAATAATTAGAAACACTCAAATGGAATCCAGTCTCAAGTATTGTTACGAGGGCTGAGAGACGACGAGGCGTGCGAATTCAAACGCAGAGTGTTTTATTAGAAGACAAGGCAAACACAAACAGGCTGGGTCATCACCGGCAGTCATAAATCCATGGCATTTATGACTTAGCACCATGTGCCATTTTTTATTGGCTGGTCAATAGACATAAGTCAAGACCATGACCATGGCCGTCTTTAAACCTCTTCTCATAGTATGATATAACGACAACTCTTCCCCGAAAAAAGAAATCATTACTCTTGTTCCGCATTAGGAAACGCACCTCAAGATGGAAGATGATCAAAGGCATAGGTAGCCTACTATGGTCGCAAGTTCCGTCGTTACCAGCATAGTTCAAAGATTCAGTGTTTCCTGAAAGCATAGTTCAAACGAACATTCGCAGTCAACGTCACAAGCGTACATGCTTAGAATGAACACTTTGGACCTGTGGTTAGAAGCATAATTTCTTGTTAGTAATATATATGGGCTTTAATAAATATATGCTTAAAATAGCATAAGTTATTCCTCCACCACATGCGTGTGGCATCATTAACAATGGCCTGATGTTGTTGAACTAATGGGGTTTAAACGACAGAGATGCAACCGTGTTCGAGAAACCGTCATGTGTAGCTAGTTTCCAAAACAATGCATCGTACTATAGTGGTTTATCAGCGAGTTACATCGTTATTCGGGAAACGCAACCCAGGACAGTTCAAAATTGTACAGTCTACACCAGGGATACAGTCACTGGTGTCACTATTAAACCTAATCCTTTATCATTTTAAAGGGTTAGTTCACTCCAAAATAAAAATTCTGTCACTAATTACTCACCCTCATATTGTTGCAAACCCATAAGACCTTCACTCATCTTCGGAACACAAATTAAAATATTTCTTTTGAAATCAGAGAGCCATCTGATCTTCCACTAAGAGCAACATAACTCAAATTATCCAGATCCAGAAACATAGTGAAGACATCTGTTAAAAAAGAAAAGAAGAAAAAACTTTAGTTTTCTTTGCACAAAAAGTATTCTCCTAGCAATGCAAAACTGAAGTTAATCCACTGATGTCACATGGACTGTTTTACCAATGTTTTTTCTACATTTCTGGACCTGGATAATTGTCAGTTGTATAGCATTCTGTGGAGGGACACGTGACTTCAAAAATAACTTAATTTGTGTTCTGAAGATGAACGGAGGTCTTATGGGTTTGGAACGACATAGAATATAACGAAGTGGTTATGGTTTCATGATACCTGAGACTGGATTCCATTTCTTTTATGTGCCATGACTTGCCCTTGTTTACTTTAACTTGTGCAACACATATGTATCACTTCCTTGTACTGTACAGTATAGACATGCATTAACTGTAGTCAAAAACTCATTGCGTTTAAGGATTAAGTTTGGGAATGTGAAAAAACAAAAAACAAACATGAAGGTTAAAGGCGTATTTCACCCCCAAATTAAACTTCTGTCATTAATTACTCACCCTCATGTCGTTCCAAACCCATAAGGTCGTCGTATATGCATACATTGTGATACTCTCTAAAATGGAAGAAGCATAAGTCAGGGGACAAGAAAGGTTGAGTAAATTGTTATTTTTGTTTTCTTTGAGCAAAAATAAAGTATTCTTGTAGCGTCGCAAAACTAAGGTTGATCTCTGCTGTCACATGGACTGTTTTACCGGTGTTACCATTTACTACATTTCTGGACTTGGGATAAATTCAGTTGTGTTGCTCTCTATGGAGGGTCAGATGACTCTCTGAATTCATCAAAAATATCTAAATTTGTGTTCCTAGGGATTACAGGTTTGAAATGACATGAGGGTGACTAATTAATGAAGAGTTTTCATTCTGGGGTGAACTAAATTAAACCTTTAAATACTGAACATAATACTAAAGAAATACTGATGTTACAAATAAACTTCTTATTCTTATAATCTAATCTATAACTAAAGCAATATCCTAATTTGAATTACGATCCATTTAACAATAATTTCTTTGAAAATGTTTGATCATTTTATATGCAGTGTTAGGAAAGTTACTTTTTAAAAGTGATGCATTACAATATTGCATTACCCCCTAAAAAAGTAACTAATTGTGTTACTTAGTTACTTTTTATGGAAAGTAATGCATTATGTTACTTTTTAAATATGGGAGGACTTGAGTGTTTGTTTTTTATATAAGAAGTTTTATTTATAGCAAATGTAAAAGTAATTCAGTAAGTAAGTATTTATGAGCATACTCCGTTTAGTTCCATTAATCAAAATATCACACAAATGTATTGTGACAAATGATTGCGCAAAGACAGCATTTTCCTGTTTTGATTTGAAGTGAAGTCGTGAGAAGAGCTTCAGGTTTCTGCATTGCCTGTGGCTGTAATCTTTTACATGCGAGATGCTGACATCAAGTCACATACATCATTAGATTTTAAAGGCAAATATTTCCAAATATTTAAATGCAAATGTTGTAAAGGTGAATCTTTGAAGCAACCTATACGATACAAAAATATATGGTAATATACTGCATAATATTACACTAATATTTCACACCAATACTTATATATATAATTTTTGCACATACAGGCACAGTGAGAGAGGGGAAAACAAGCTATGGTGAAATGAGTGAAAACTATATTTCAAGAAAATATTTTTTTTACAGACAACTACAAGTTTTTCTTGTAAATAGAAAACGGAGGTAACTTTAAAGGAATAGTTCACCCAAAAATTCTGTCATCATTTTCTCACCCTCAAGTAGTTCCAAGTCTGTATGAATTTCTTTGTTATGCCTCACAAAAAAAAGTTTGTATCCAGGCTGTTTCGGTCAAAATTGACTTACATAGTAGGAAAAAAATACTATGGAAGTATCTGTATCGATATCAATGATACTGGACTTGGAAATATCGGTATAGCATCGGAAAAAAAACGTATTGCCTGTCCCTGAGTAAGTCTGTACTTTCATTCTGAAAGTGCCACCTGCTGGAAGAGAATTAAATTCCATTTTCAATCAGCCTGAACGTCTGTTGTTGTGAAAATCAACCCATGTTTTTAAGCAGCAAACTTGCAGAGTCGTAAATGTGAACTGTTGGATTGGCAAGAAGATAATGTGTTGTAAGATCTAAACAATTACGGCAGTAAACTTTATTTATGTTACTTAATTAATAAAATCCTGTAATCGTGCTTTTTGCTTTTTATTTGTTTATTTATATAATTTTGTGTGCAGAGCCTAAAAAGTGTCTTTAAAAATCTTGAATTTAAGCTTATATAATATATTTACATATAAAATTGTCCGGGCCTTGGCTGGTGGGGAGGGTTTCTTACTAGACCTCAAGCTGTTTTAGGTGAAAACCCCTGCCCAGAGGGTGGAGCCTGGTATAGCCATACAACTTAATCCACCCAAAGGATGGCCCTGCACTTGGTGAAGACTCTTCAAGGATTTGAGAACATTTCTGTCATTGAAACTCGATCAGTCATGGGCAAGAACAACACAAAGGGACATGAAAACAACAAGATTAAATACAAGGACAATCGTAAGAAACATAAACCAGATGTGGAAGTGGAAATGGATGTGGATGTAGCAATTAATACTTATGCTGCATCCAACTACACCGACAGTGATGGCTCTGGATGCAATTTCTGTGATTGTTCTGGATGCTGTGAAGGTTTTTTTTCATGCTGCTGTGATTTTCTGGCATCATGCATTTCTTCTTGTTTTGATGGGTAAGTAACATTTATAGAATCATTAAAGATATTTTTTTAAAGCATCAGCAAAAAAGGGCTGCTTTCTTTATTCATCTCAAGCCTGAAAAATGTATATATATATATATATATATATATATATGTGTGTGTGTGTGTTAACACTGGTGATGACATATTGTTGATATTGTCTAATGGTGATGCTGAATCTTTTTTTTTTTTTTTTTCAGAGATGATTAATTTGTCCTGAGAAAATGGATTCCTGGAGGAGATGCAGTGGTCAAAAGGCTGAGAACAAAGCTGACAGCAATAAATCTTTGATGTCTTTAACAAATGATTGCTAAACATAATGAAAAACCCAATGTTATTTGTACATTTTTACATATTTTATGCACGTAATGTTTGATTACGATCAGTATGTAATAAAAAGATTAATTAATTTGAATTAGTTCTATTAAACCTTAATAAAAAAGTCCCATATATTTCATTTTGAAAAAAGACTTAAGAGGAAAGTTCCTTGTACATCTCCTTGTGAAGTTTAATGTAGATGGACTGGTTTCTTCACTGTTTTGCCTGCGGCTGTAATCCAGATTATAGTTGGCATCAGATCAAAATGTATTTACTTTATACTGAGATTCTTAAAAACATGAAATACTGGTTAGTTATATTGTTGCAAATAACTGTATCCTGGACAAGTTCTACAAGAGGGCCAAATTTGAATTTTTAATTGAAATCAAAAGCAATAGAAGATCAGTTGAACAAAGAAAAGAAACTTTGTTTTAGTTTGTTTGTTAGGACCACTGATGTCAACAAAATGAGAAGACAAGCTTTTTGACTGAAGCCTGTTACAAGATGCAAAATGTGCAGTGCTGGGGGGCCTCTAGGAACGTTGGTTGGGAACCACTGTAACACAGTATGGCAACCACATACGCATACATGTATAATGCTTCTCGTTTGTGAAAGTAAGTGTATTCACTGCACTGAATGATCTGAATGAGAGAAAAGGTTGATGCGAGGAACAGTACTAAGAACCAATGCTTTAGAACATTGATTTTGAAACTTGTCCATCCACTAAAATAGTTATAACATACAATTTTTGTGAATCTGGTGGCAAAACATTTTACCTGTTGAGCGGTACGGTCCCACATATGTTCGTTCGGTGACGTCACATAACTGTCAAATTCAAACTTGGCTTTCATGCGTTTGCTGGCGCTGAGCCAGAGAGAGACATGCACCATACTTGTCATATTATCACAACTATAAAGTGTTCCTAACCACATAATGCATATTTTAGGTTTCAGACACGCAAGTACACATAAGCACTAGTAAAACAATACATTTAGAGCTTGTAAAATACACTAAAATGTCTATGGAAACAACAATAAAAATTTTATTTGCTGATGTGTCTCATTCAAATCAGATACACAGTGTAAGTAACTATAAAGTTCCCTCTATTCTTCCCCCAGTTGTCCGGCCAATTACTATCACGTATATCAGGAGAAATTGATGAATTTGCGTGCTGTAAATCCGACTGACAGGATACTGAACTGCAGCGCGAACAAACATGGCTACGCCCATGTCATGTTACTGATCATGGTTATGATCATTTATAAAGGTGTTTAAACAACGAAACACACTAATTTACAAATATTTGTGAATCGGAATATCATATCATTCATTACATGGTAAACGAGTTTGTGAATATTTTAAATACAAAAGGAAAAACTAAATATAAGCGATCCATCTGTCTTACAGCGGTATTGTGCTCTTGTGCGCGCTGTCCGAGCGCTTCACGAGGACTGCGCTATCCGAGGGCGTCCTCGGATCCGCACTGCCCCAGCACGTTGACGAGCCAGCGACTACATCAGTTCTGGAAGGAATATTGGTGGACATTTATGACGAGGACTTTATCGACTGGGATGGAGAGGTGTTACCCAGCCCTTTTGAATCTCCTTCTCCTCCACTGTTTCCAGACAGCTCTGAATTTTTAATGTTCCCTCCCAGCCTCCCTCTCCCACCTCCTCTCATACCAGTCTGTTCAGCCTCGTCAGTTCCTCAGGACCGTGTCATCCCTTCGGCTCTCTCGCCTTCAGCACCTTCTGGGCTTGTGGATTCGCTTCCGGGATTCCAGTCTCCTGCTCCGCTTGGGCACAGCGATCCCCTGTCTCTGCCTCCAGCCAGTGACGCCTGGACTCCACCTCGGTCTTTCGACCCAGCGGCTCCGCTTTGCCTCAAAGCTCCCTCGTTGTCGTGCCCAGTCATCCCACCAGCTCCACCGGGCTCCCTCGTTCCTCCGGCTCCGCCTTGGTCATGAGTCGACCATCCGCCGCCTCTGGATTCCACTCCTCCGGCTGCGCCTCGTCCTGCCGTCCTGCTGGCTCTGTCTGGCTCCTCCTTCCCTCCGGCTCCACCTTTGTCCTCTGTCCTCTGCTACGCCGCGGCCCTCCAGAACCTCGGTGTCACCTCTGCGCCCCGTCTGCTCGGCTTCATCTTGGGCTCTTGTCGACTTGGGGTCGTTGCCGTTTGTCGGGTCCCTGGAGTCGTCGGCCTCTCCTCCTCCAGGGCTCCTCCTGCCGTCAACTCCGCCCTGGGGCCTTGGCTTTGTGGGTCTAGGGACCACCGTCTTTCTCCTCCTGCTCCTGACTCCGCACTGGCTCCTCCCACCTTCTGCACCCCCGTGGACTATGGAACTTTTTATTTTGTTTCTTTTTTTTTGTTTTTGTTTCTTTGCTCCACGCCCTCCTCCAGAGCACCCGCCCTCCCTCCTCTGTTGTTGTTTACGGCGTGAGGACACGCCTATTCGGATGGGGGCCATATGTAACATGTATGGACGTTCTTTGTTGTCTGTTCTTTCCCCATGTGCTCTGTGTTTTCCTTTCTTGACCTAGTTTTTGTTAATTAAGTATCCCTTTCAGGTGTGTCCCGCTCGTTTACGTTAATTGTCTACCCTACTTAAGTTGCTCCCAGTGTCTCAGTGTTTGTCGGTCATTAATGTTGTATGGTTGCATGTGTTTCAGTGTTACGAAGCTTTGGATACTACTCCACGTTTTTTGGTTCTTTATTAAAATACTTTTGTTTATTTTTACTCGACGTCTCCTGCTCTCTCCTTCGCCTGCACAACCACGTTACACAGAGGGGCTGCTATGCAAATATTTTGTGGCTCCTCCCCTATAGCAGATCAAATCTCACTACAAACTTTTGCTAAAACCTGAGAGCCCTGATTAATTTCTTCTGTTGCAAGAGTCGAAGGTAAGCAAAACAATTTCATCTCGTGATTGACTTATTGTTCTTGCACATAACCATGTTATCCAGGAAAGTCTTTGAGGTCCAGCCCGTGCAATGATCTCTGGCGATACGGTTCATCGGAGGGACCGTATCGCCACCCTTTGTGTCTTTGATAGCTCTGGGCGCAGTTCATAGGCATGCCCGAGTTCCTCTTTGACACTGTCAGACTCCTCTTGGACGTAGTCCAGCTGTTGTGCTAGGTGGCTGACCTCTTCCCTTGACTCGTTCAGGTGAGCTTCGAGCGCCTTGATTTTGCTGGTTTTGTCTCTGAGGTCAGTCTTTGCCTTGTCCAGTAACTGCTCTGCATACTGTGGTTTGTCAGTGACGTCTTTGTAGTCTCTTTCAATTTGTCTCATATCCTGCGTAGCGGTAGTCAAAGTCCTTTTGAGCATGGTGACCTCCTCTGCATCCTGTTCCACGTGATCTTTTGTTAAAAAGTTTTTTACTTTTCCTGTCGTTCCTGAGCCTCCAGTTCCAGCTGTTCGATGCGTCGCTGGGCACATTTCAGCTCCTGTTGGAGATGGGTGGTGTGCCCGTCACTCAGTATGAGGGTCGCGATGAGTGTGTGGCTTAAGGAGCCGGTCGCCTTGGCCAGTTCTTTGTGGCTGAAGCTTTGACTTGGGTCCTGTTGCATGAGGCTGGTGATGTTTTCATCCAGCTGGTCTTGTGTCTGATGTTTTAATGTCTCTGCAGCCTTGGGTAGGAGGCTGCTTGTTGCGACAGTTAGCCAGGTTTCTAGGTCTTCCCAGGGGGAAGTTAGAAACGCAACTGACACAGACCTGGAAGAGAAGAACAAAACAAACAAACAAGCAAGGGAAGACAGGTGTAATGGTGCAAACTCTAATTACTATGATTGAGTTAGTAAAATAGGTTGAGGCCAGTTGTTGATAAATTTTTTTTTGCAGTTGGTATTGCTATGGAAGCAGTTTATGAATAAATTAAATCAACAGCGGCCGCAATGTAAAGAGACTAACCCTAAATTGACTGCAACTGAAATAAAAAATGTTAAATCAATAACGTAAGTTAATGATTAAAATTTTAATTAGGTATTATTGAAATTATAAAAGCAATCACAATTAAATTAAGTCAACAAATAGGCTTTGAATAGGGAAGCTTAACCCTAAATAGCTATAGCTGAGATTAGAATTTAAAATCAATAAGGTGATTAATGATTAAAATTCAAAGTTGTTATTCCAATTGTAAATGCAATTATAGTCAAATTACTCTGCCAGTGAAATTAGTTTCAAAACAATAATGGCAGTTGCTGATTCAGATTCAATAAAGTTGTCCTCAGAAGTTGCAGAACAATTATCAAAACATCAACCAGTAAATGCTGTTTGCAATGCCAATAATATGAAATGTTATTTCATTTAGGAAATTACATAAAATTTTCAAATTATAAATGCACAGGTCCCTGGTTACTGCAATTAATAAGAATAATGCACTGGTTTAATGACAAGTTATTACTGAACTGAAACAAACCAATATTGATGGCAATTTAAAACATTTGTCAACGCTCTTTCAGTGAGAGGAAATGATAGTAAAGGGAAAATTGTGAGAAGGTTAGAAACCCACTTTGAGATTATGGCACTTTAACACACACTTTAACACACCGCATAAGCTTTAGACAGGCAGGCTATCTGCTAAGTTAGCCTTTATGCTATTCGCTTTGCATAGGTTTCAATGCAAGTAGGTTGGTTTCAGTTAGCTTAGCGTTAGTTTTAGCGTTAGCGAGAGTTTGTTTACAAAACTTAAAATATGGCACTGACGGTCTGCGCATGCGCTCTTGAAGTTGATCAAGTTTCAGTCTCCTTACACGCGTTTGACAGCTCTCCCTGAGCGTCACGCTTCTCAGTTCACTAGTTTCAGTGGATCACGGCGAAAAGTATTAGTTAGCTAAGCTAAACTCTTCTGCCAGGGAGAAAAACACAGTTATAGTCACCTAAGGAAACAATAAGCAATCTAATAACACTAAGGTCTTTTAAAGAGATTAGAAAACAAGGAACACGCTTATTTTCTCTCTGTGCGCTTCTTTTGCAACTTACACGTCATGTCTTCGGTGGACATGTACCGTTAATTCTGCAGTTCAGTTCAAAGAAAACAAATTTCGCATTGCTTCTTTCATTCGCGCTCTGATGGTGCAAGCAGAAAGTTCAAGAACAAAGTGTTCTCTGTGTGTCTACTATATTCCTCCGGATAAGAATAAAGTAGCACGATTTTCTTGGAAAATCAAATGAATTGAAAAAGTCAAAATTGCCTGCATTCTCCACCATAATGTAAGGAATTATAGGGAATTAATAAATAAATGTATTAATCAACTTTGGGGAATAACCTTTTAAGAAAGTTTAATTTCTTTGTTTAATTAGCTGTTTGGTAAATCTACGTAAATGAATCTCCAGATATAGTCATCCTGAATTTTGAAATATGAAATACACTATTGACCAATACATCTAGCGGTAATTAAGCATATTTTAAAACAGTTTGCTTGACTCGTGATCAGTGAATCAAAACAAAGGTTTAATGTTTCTTTCTGTCTAAGAGCAGTGTTGCTCAAGATCTAAGCAATATTTGACATTTTCAAAACACAATACCAGGGCTCTCAAGTTTTGAAGACAGGCAAGAGTGACATCTTATTCACCCCCCCCCCCCACACACACACACACAAATACTACACACCCCAAACAATAAATAAATAAATAAATTAAATAATTAATTTATGTTTTTAAAATAAATAAAAATATAATATTGTTTGTGTCAAACAAGTTGTGAATTTGCTGTAACAGGAGATCATTACATTGTGCTCAAAGTGATGCCCGGGGCTCCAGTGGTTTCCTCTGTGGGTGAACGAGGAAGATGGTGAACAATTTCAGGATGCTTTTTTCCATTGGTTGTTGCGTTAAATCTTACCCGGATACAATAGTGCCATTTTCTGATTGGCTATTGTGTAGCCTATTTTTTTTTTTTGATTGGCTTATAAGTGGCAGGCTTCCATAGCGAGAGCGGGGCGGCCAGAGAAATGTTGGGCACTGTGGTATATTTTAACAGTAAAAGCTAATTTCCATTGGTCTTCTTAATGGACCAAAAGCCATTTTTGATGTCTAATACTGTGAACCATGTTGCATTGGTTGAGACGTGTGTTAAAATTGTTGCCGGGTTCGCCACTATAGGTGTTGCTTTGGGCAAAACTTTATTCAGCCACTGGTAATCTATACACAGACGCCATTTACCGGTTTTGGTTCCGGTAAGCACGGAGAGTTAATAGTTGAACTGCATCACCAAACTATGCCTCTTTTCTCTAGCTCTTTCACTATTTCATGAACAGCGGCTTCGGCTTTTGGCTTAATGCGGTACTGCTTTTGTGGGGGAGGTGGCTCCCCCTCAATGCACACTTCAAAGTCAATGAGGCCGCAGTCATATTCATGATTAGCCCAAATGTTGTCATGTTTATTGATAAGGAGCTGAATCGGGTCTGTATTGGATATGGACATGATGCTGGCAGTGCTTTGTAACAGACTTTTCTTTGTGGTTTTATCGGTTTGCAATTCAATTTGCTTTTCAAAACAATGAGTTACGAAGCCATGTTTTTTCATGATGTCCATTCCCAATACAGTGCCTTCGCTGTTATCTGACAAATACCAGAACGGCTCTGTTAACATTACCACACCTAAGTCCAGCTGGACCGGTTGTGTCTGCGTTGCTGTCATTATAGTGTCGCCTATTCCTTCAATCTGAATTGTTCGTATGCTAAGAGGTAGTGGGATATTTGTGCAAGAGCAAGCAGCACCAGTATCAATTAAGATGTTAACTAACCGGCCTCCAAGATTAGCTCTTATTTTGATTCGATTGCCGCTAGTGATAATGCTTCCTATGGAAAGGGAGGCCACGCACCCATATTGATGGTTAGCATGTTTCCCTAGCAGATTAGCGAGATCAGCTTGGAGGTTTTGGTAGGGATTATTTGCCTTTTTCCTTTGTTTTGAGTTACTCACTGAGGTGTTTATGGCGAGTTTCTCTAATTGTTTCAGAATTTCACCATCATTTTTAGAGTGTGCTTCCTGATTGTTTGTGATCTTTTTCAACTTAAAACACTCTGGCGTGGTGTGGTTATTTCTTCTACAGAAATGACAATAGAGTTGAGGTCTAGATTTTTGATCTATTTTCTTTGCTCCTATTCCCTCAGCTAACCATTGTGTTGTTGCCACGGTACGCGTTTTGGTTTGCTTAATACGCGTTTCAATTTTGGAAGCCCAATCCACCAGCGACCGGTAGGTGTTTTCAGGTGGATCTGCTCCATGTGCTAATGCCTGCTGGATATGGAGACCCCCATTGTTTTTTAGGAGTTGTAATAAAAGTTCCTGATCTCGCTGTGCATCTTCTAAGCCTGAATGCTCTTTGTAAGTCACCCATAAACGTTCTGCGTAGATTTCGAACTGTTCTTTATTGGCTTGTTTAATGTCAAGGATTCTAATCCATTCAGCGTGCGTTGGTCCCCTTAATGCTAACAGTGCAATTTTTAATCTTTCATATACTTCTGCATCTGTTTCTCCTTCCAGCTTAATCACAATTTCCCCAGTTCTTAATTCAGTGGGTAATCTTGATTTAAGTTCCTCTGGAATGGTGAGGAGTGTGCCCACCTCCCGAACAGAATTAGGTAGATTTTTTCCAGAGTTTGGGTGCTAAATAAGAAAAAGATCTGCCACCTGCAGTAGTTTTGAGAAAGCAGCAGACGTGGAGGTTGAGAGCATATGACGCAATTTAGATATGTTCTTGAGATGGAAAAATGCAGTTTTACAGATGCTAGAAACATTGCTTTCAAATGAAAGATTGCTATCAAACAG
>JAUMHQ010000126.1:0-11322 GCA_032361165.1 Enteromius paludinosus | reverse complement strand
ATCAGGTGTGGTTTATTAGGGTTGGAGCTAAACTGTGCAGAGCTGTGGCCCTCCAGGAATTGAGTTTGAGACCACTGTCTTAAACCTTCAATACTTTATAAACCATTTTAGTAATTTATGGAATAGAATGACCAGCACATTGTTAAATAAAATAAATAAAAATAAATAGAGTTTGAAATGGGTAAATTGATGACCAAATGTTCATCTTTGGAGAAACTATTCCATTAAAGAACCATTAAACTCATTCAAAACAAGACTAAAATGAATTGCATGTAAACAAATCCAAACTATGAAAGCACTGGTGAGATAGATTGTAAGAAATACACAAGAGAGAAATTAATCACTGAAACAAGGCTGCAAATTAAATAATGCTAAGTGTTGTTAATACATTTATATGATTTATTGAAGTTGCTCTAAAATAATCATCTGGGTAGAGCTGAATGAAATTTGTAATCTAAAATTGGTATAAATAAACTAAAAGACATTAATTTGATTTAAATGTGACTTGCTAATCTTGTGTGAAGTGATTCATAATGTATAACGTGATAAATGAAAAGTAATGAAAAAAATATTATTTTCCCCCTCAGATTCTGCTCTGTTCCAGGGCTTTCATAAGTCGTGGTTATGTAACACCACAGTGCTACTCTTTCACAAAGGAAGAAGAGAGCTGATTCTTTCCAGGGAACCTGGTAAACTACCACACTGAGGCCCGGTTTCACAAATGGGACTTATCTTAAGCCAGGTCTAGGCATTAGTTAAATTAAGATATTTAAGCAACTTTTACAAAAATGCCTTACAGTATAAGAAAATATTACAGGTGTGCATCTTAAAACAGAACAATGACACTGACATGTTTTAAGATATGTCAGAGCAAGATATTTTCATCTGAGACAGCTCAAACATGCAATTTAGTCTGGGACTAACTTAAGCCTTGTCTGTGAAACTGATGGTGAGTGTTTTATTAGAGAATCAGACTGCTCTTAAATCAACAACTCACTGATTCAGTGATTCACTTCAAAACTTACAGTATGGTGTGAAAATATACTAATGTGGATGTTTATTATTGTAAATGAAAGTTATATTTATTGAGTGCCAGTTATTTCATTTGCAAATAAAATCTGGAATAAAAAAGCATTAAAATATGTTAATATGATTCAGATTTAGTGACTTGCTAATTTGATAAATGGAAAGTAATGGAGAAAAAATACCTTTTACGGTGTTTTTCGGAAACATGGTTATAAAACACTACACCACTACTCTACTTTTAAAGAAAAGAAAGTGAAACCTGGCGAACCTTGGCTCCCACCTTGTTCCTTGAGGCGAATGATCTCTGTATCGGAGCCAAAGCTGTTCCAAGCGGTGCAGTTGTAGATGGTCTGGAAGTCGGCGGGTACGATGTTACTCATGGTGAGGGTGGACAGCACTCCATCCTCTGTGCTTACTGTCTCCACCGTGTAGCGACCTGATGTCCCAGACTCCAGGACGGTCTCCTTCCAGGACCAGGCCTGATGAAGAACATAAGAAACCACACTGAAAATTCCAGCACACGTTTTGATGCTGGTCTGTAGCATCACTGCAAATGTCATCATTATTATTATTTTTCTTTTTTTGGCTTAAGTTTCTTATAGTTAGCTAAAGTTAAAATGAAAACCAAATCAACTGAAAACGTTTTCGTGCTATAAAACAGACTTGAACTAAATTGCTAAAAAACTAATTTAATTAGAGTTGCTACAGAACCTGATTTTCAACTCCTGAACAACATTATAATTAGCCAATTAAATGTGAAGAAACTGTTTATAGGCTTACGATTAGTGTTTGCTGCTTGTACATCAGTATTATTCATCTATCATTACATCTGATTTTATGGATTGCTCATGGGTAAGGTTAACATTTATGGATTAGAATGTTGTTCCAGGGTCAACAAAATAAAAATCGACATACAGTAGGAACACTTCGAACTCAGGATGTGCTAAAGTTAAAAGGCACTATTTCTCATTTTTATTTAACTTTATTTGACGACAAAAAAATAAATAAATAAATAAAATAAATTCATAAATAAAATTCAGAATTAAAAAATAATTCAAATATTAATAAAACTATATTAGCATCACTGTGTGACTAAAACAATTAGTTAGAAACGTCATAAAATTTTACATACATTTACGTTTTTATATATAGTGGGTACAACAATACAATTATTCAAGGTATTTTCTATTAAAAAATTTCGGAACACGTTTCAATAGTCCATTTTTGACATTCTACTAATAGTAACTTTGCGACATGTCAACTAGCAGTCATTACAGTATTACAGTCTGCTTAATATCTCCTAACACTTTATTTAATTGATCCACAACACACTACATATTGACTATCAGAAACTTTACAAGTATATGTTAACTTACTCCACTAACCCTAAACCTACCCTAACAGTCTACTCTGAGAGTTAGTAAACATGTAGTTGCAAGTTAAGGAAAATTAGTTTGACATGTAGTTACAAAGTTACTTATAAGTTAGTAAAATGTCTAAAATGGACAATCAGAATAAAGGGTAACCAAATAAATCAATAAATAAAAAATATTGTTTACCACCAGGCTGGCTTAACCAGCAAAACTTCCTCTCCAGTTTCAAACCAGTAATCTTTGGTGGTAATGTCTATCATGTCTCTACCATCTAGACCGACAATAACCAACATAAACTATTTAGAATCAGCTTGCGGAAAAGCTGGTCCTTTCAGAAGGCATAGAGAGACCCGCGTTTGTTTTCACCTGCTTTTTGGGCGTTATTACACTACTAAAGTTATTACTGGTTGTTCCGGACCACAGGAGCAGTCTTTTCCATTCAACTGGCATTTAGAAATAGCACGGCAATAAAAGCAAAGCCACATGGGTAAACATCGCAGAGAGATTACCTATGCACTTCCTTGCACACAGCCACAAACACACACATACACGCACAGTGTGAGTAATGAATCAAAAATTGGCCCGGAGAGGAGACAGTTCATCTAAGAGTGGTAAATCCTAATTGGATCTTTGGTAACAGGGCATAAGCATGCATTAAATGAGAAATTAGGGCTGTAAGCCTGCCATGTCTAATACCCGTTCACTCATATAGAGGAAACAAATGATTTGAGATGCAATTTCATTTATTAAACAGATCGTAACTCATGAGTGCGTTATGCATTATTGGACTGTGTTTACTGAGTCTAATGGAGTCACATGAGCCATGTGACAACAGCAACCACCCACTCAACAGCTGCAATCCTGTCTGAGCCACTGAGTCACTGGAAGGAGAGAGTAACTCACAATGCGGTCTGGGGGGGGCGTGCTGCGGATGAAACATTTGATCTGTCCCTTCTCCCCGTGTGGAGCCTGATGGGTCTGTGTGCTGGAGATGGTTGGAGGTCCTGAGGAGAGAACAGACGCACATAGTCACTCGTCACATACTCAAAACTGTGTGCTGACACTGTGTGCTCCCTGTTTGCCAAAGAGAGTCACAGGAATCTCTTCGAAACTAGAAAAGATCAAGTGTGGCCTTGTTGCAACAGTCATGATAGCCAGTGTTGTAGGTCAAACTGGTGTAAAGAACGTTTACTATTCCATATAATGATTTTCTTTACGATCCCGAAGTGTGAGACAATAATGAAGAGGTAGCTAAGTATCTAATTTTTGGTCAAATAAATTATGCAAATTGCATGCGTTTGACAGACTTACTGTGTTTTCAAGGTACACACACACATACACACATTCATCCCAAATCTAATACATTCCCAAGCTCAGTGCCCTTAACACACACAATAATGTCAGAGTGGCATTTTAGAGTTTGTTTATATGAGCATAAGTAAAAAAGTTGGTTTAAAAGAAAAAAACATACAGATGGCAATGTTTCTGCAAAAACTACAAATCTGCGAGAACTACAAAAATTCTGTATTCTACACATCAGGCCAGTAGACGACGGTGTCTCTATGTAAAGCAACACATTCCTATAGCGTGAACACGTAATACACAACATCTGTGTTTTTATAATTAGGATAATTACAGTACTGTCTTCAAAAACTGGCATTTGAAGCCTGTTTTCAAAAGTTTGAACCACAAAACACCTTTGTTACATAAATTGAACAACAGACAAAATGCACAAAACATTTTGCATTTTTTATTGAAAATCGCGTCGAAAACGGTGTACACACCCCATGACGATAAGCGTTCGTTATGTTCAGGAACATGCATGCTTCATAATCATGACATTTTGATGAAATATTCTAGTGCGAGTTATAGTAATTAGACATTACATGTCAGTCAAGGCAGTAAAGCATAAAGTGTTGCGCATTTATTTGTGCAGAGATGAATATGTATGCAATTCCCAATCTTTGGTCTTTGTTGTGGAAGATTTGACAGACTACAGCAATCTGGTATGTTTTGATGAGACTGCATCACTCCAGACGCTTGAATTGGCTCTTTAAAATGCTAAAAGTGCACTTGACTATACTACCACTCTGGACGTGTGCCAGGCTATAATAACACTCTTCTTCATCATTTCATCTTCATTCCCTAGAAAGTGTACACAAACATCATTTTTAAAACACCACTTACTATTTACCACCTACTTCCTGTGCACAGAAAGCCAGCTGCTTCGGTCAAGCAGCCTTGACATTTATGAACCCGGAGCACTGTATAATGACCCTTATTTGGATAGCTGGACTGTTGGTAGGTGAATAAGACGTAGAGTGTTCGCGTAACTGTTCAAATTTCACCCTGTAGGTTTACAGAAGCACGCACCAAGGCTGACATTAGCACATTACCAGTTCCAAGATCGACAAATCCTGCTTGACTCGCGCTCGAGAGCGGTGTAAAACTTTAACCGAGCAGACTAAAGATCTCATCTGTAGGATCTGCCAATCAAGTGTGCAGTACTAAGGCATGTTAGAAATTTGGCTTTAAAAGGAAAGAGCAGTATTGTATTCACTTTGAATGGGCAGACTCGTAAAGGAGTCTCCTGTGGGCTGGTCTATTTAAGAGTTGTGTTAAGGGTGAGGGAGTGAGGGTCTGGTCTTCATTTTCAATCTTGAAAAGAACTGATTTATGGCAGGCCTCATGACTCCCGAGGAGATAAGACTCAGCGTGCCAACTGCAAGTCTATTTCTATAGGCTGCAATCGTTAGAGTGCCAATGGCGGAGAAATGTTATTTTGAAAAGATAAGGGCTCCCGGAGCGCCTCTTCGTGTTCAATTTTAACCATTGAGCCTTGAACTTTGACTTACGCTACTGCTCACCCTATTTTTCCACAATTGCACGAAACAAGGCAATGCACTGATGTAAAGGTAAACAGCTTGGTTTCTCTAGGATAGATTGGGAGTAACTTTTCTGCTTAATGGGTTACCAACCCCATTGGTGCCAAAAGCCGCACTTAGATGCACACTCACACACAAATTCAACCCAATCCACCAATCATGCATCTGCCAATCATATGCGGTGGTGTCTCTCGACTGATTCGTAATTGCAGTTTATTAACTGGCTCTTATTAGAATAAATTAGCATCTAGACGAGCATGAGGCAGATGGAGTGCTGTAGTGAGGGGAATATCAGGCTGGTGGAGAGGAATGTTACACTTCGCACCCCTTCATTAGACGCCAGTGCTGCAGCGACACCTAGCACGCATGCTATGTGCATGCTACGACTACAAAATCATAATCCATACGATAGCATGCGATAAAGGCTCGAGAGTGTGTGTGTGTGTGTATTGCGTAAGGTAAACACATTTAGATCACTCCCCGCTGGTGGAGGTAAGGCCAGCGGTCGGTGGCTCAGAAGAATCAGCCCATGGATCAGGCTGTAAATGAGGAATATAATTAGATAGCTTATCACTTATCCTCAGAATGCTGGGTTTAAGGAACTCCACGGGGAGCGGGAAGGCTGGAGGCTGGGTGAGAAAGAGAACGAGAGAGATACAGATAGAGCGCACATTAGGGCATAGGTTTGTGACAGTAGGGGGCGTACAAGAGTCATGATGAATGGATCAGCATGAGACGATATTTTGGCATGATTCCATGGGCTGAGACACATTGTATTGGTATTTTAAATAGTGCATTAAGTAATCATGAAAATACGTAAAAAAAACACACAAAAAACAAACAAATTGTAATTAGTATGTCACGTTAAATAGAGCATTGCATTGAAGGTGCAAGCTTGCGTTTCCCTCAGCTAAAAACACATTTTTACATTGGCGTATAGAAACAATAAGCTCTGTGACCAAAAAAAGGTTTATTTGATTCTTAAATGTTTTGTTAAATCAGAATAAAGTTTAATGTCTCCGACAAACTTCATAGTTCCTTTTAGCCACTTGTTATCAGTCACTTTTTCAGGACAAGTGAAAGCATTAAAAGGGCTTTTCTCGTGTATTGTATTGGTGCAAAATAAAATATGGAAATATCTTGAGCTTGTGCTAACCACAGACATTATTTCAGGCATTTAACCAACAACCCATTTGTAGAAAAAAAACCCAGCATTTTATTACTGAAGCTAAAATGATGCCTTCTTTTTGTTTCCAGATGGCCTGCAGACAGTTTAGCTTACTAGCTTAGCATATCACAGCTGGCAATTCATGTTGCAATAATGCATTGTGAATATCCACAAACTACCTAGCACAACATGCTAAGCACCTCCACTAAAACTCCTCGAGCTAATACAAACATATCCGAATATATAATAACACACACACACACACACCATAGAACCAAGTTTGTGGTTTTCCTGTGAAACTGGGCTTCTTCTAAACTAATACATAGGCTGATTATTATTATTATTTTTTTTTTTTTTTTCACTGAATATTGTTCATGACTTTATGAATCATTTTATGTTTAATTGTTTGTAAATTTCTTCCCTTTTTGTATTGCTGACTTTTTAATGCACCGTGTTTGTTGACAGTGAAACTGCATTGAAAAAAATAGGATAAGGGGGTGGGGGAGCATTTTGAGACTTTTTTTGAGAATTTTTATGAACGCACAGACAGTGGTGAAATGATTTTAAAGTATGTGTTTTATGTTATGAGGTTTTTTTTTCGGATAGGGCCACTGAGCTTATTTTGGGCTGTTTTAGATTAGCTTTTGGGTTGTTTTTGTTACTAAGACCTGACAACCCTGTCCAGTCACTTCAGTGGTGCGTTTCAGGCCATATTATAATTTAGTGGTTACAAAGGCAACAAATTACAATTAGAGACCCCCAGAGACCTTTACAGCTTCTATTAAAAGCAATGCAGTTCCCATTATAAACCATTACACATTCTGAGGGCTTTTGCAAGAAAATATCTGACAACAGTGGAATCAGTCCTTTTAGATAATTAGCTAAAATCAGTCTGGTCCACCTAGCAAGTCTAGATAATTATTTCTGATTTTGATAAAACAATGATTTTGGAAGGCTTAATTTGGTAAAAAATCATATTGGTTATGTGTGAACATGAATGCAATGTGCTAAACCGCACACTAGGTTTTTTCCATAGAAACCTAATATGAAGAAACGCTTAATTTAGTGAGTTGCATTAATTTCCTGGGCTTACAGTATCTTTCCTGTATATGCATCATTAACATGGTGTGTACTGAATTTGATCTTTTAATATCACTCCTTCAGCGCATTAGAGCATGTGAAATATTTCTCACAATAAGCATCCTAAAATGTTGAGAAACAATTAGATTGACTGTTTTTATTACTTTTATTCTAATATTGAGTGTTTTCATATTTTCTACAGGTCCTTACACCATCTCTGTGCGTTTTATTCAGAAGTAGTGAGCAACCTAATCCGATCTGCTGCACATTCCTTCATCAACCGTTTAGTCACTTAAAATTTATGAAGAAAACGCAGCTCATGACAAAAGCATATCATAAATTAAAACATTTACACCACTGCACTGTGTGATTAAGTTTTACTCAGAAAATACGGTTTTAGAATACTTGCATTATTAACCGTGCACTAAGCACCACAAATGTCTCTCTGCACCACTGTCGCCATTTATTTCACTAGCTTTCATTTGCCAAATCATTAATCCGTGGCCATTTCTCTCTTCTCCTCAATATCTGCAAGATGGCATGGAAGTGGAATACAAATTTTGTCTAGGAAAAAAAATATATAAATTCAAAAGGAGGGACACTAAAACAGACCATATTTAGGTACAGTAGAAGCTTTCATTCTCTCTCTTTCATTTTATTTTATTTTTTTAGCTTTTATACAAACACATTTTTCTCAGTGTGTTAAAACATGGTTGATAAATGTGCACCAGTGCATTCATGCACACAAACCAAAAGTAGCAACCTTCCACAGAGACGCATATGTCCCATTTCTATGCTGGGTTAATGTACTTTTTTCCTCTAGACATAATGTACTCTTCCTGACATACATACATGAACGCTTTCTTGCACAAATATGTTCCATTAACCCAATAATGTGTTCACATGGCATTGAAAATGACACGTAAACAATGTGATTGAGAAACATCATACTAGCAATTATCGGATTGCGGCTAACAGCAACTGCATGCTGAAGCAGTGAGAGGTGATTCACAGATTGTAGCATGTGAATGGTTGAGTCTGGTTTGTTTCGCCTCATTTCCGCTGTCGTATATTTCCATTACAGCACACCAAGAGGACAGAACCCAGTTCCATGAATAGCGAATGCCCCGTATGTCCTCTTGCCCACAGATCCTGCAATTAAATGCAGGCCATTGACTCTATCTACCTGCACACTTACCTTGGGCACACGACGCCCTATTTTTAAAAGTCTTTCCTGAACTCTCAGCAGTACCTAGAAACGTCTTCCTCCTTTATTCCTTTCAACCCCATTTTTGTTATAGCATAAAATGTTCCCCAAGGCAATTCACCTCCACTCCACTGTGTCTTCATCCCCATTGCGAAGTGCAAATTTTCAACCATCCATCTATTAAGCAGCTTTCAAACTGACAGTGATTTGTAGCAACAAACGTCATTCATTTTCATTGGGAGTTGGTGGCACGGTGCGAGTAAGTCAGTGGAGACAAGATGGGAAAAAAGATAAAGCTATTGTGGGGGATCTCACTCTGCTTTATGATTTGTATCCACTCTTGATGAAAAAGGGGAAAGGAAGCTGAATGAGTTTGTTTCATGCATTAATATGCATTTTACAATAGTTTCAATATTGCATTTTACAAATATTTGAACCTAGAAGATGAGGTCAATGGATTCTTATTTTTTATTTCAGTTTAGTTTAAGTTTCAAAACCTATGGCCAGATGTTCAGCACAGAAGTAAAATAAACTTGCATGCTCATACAGGTAGACAGAAAAACACTGTAATATTTAGACTTATTTAAAGAAGTCTCTTATGCTCACCAGAGCTCATTTATTTAGTAGACAAATACAGTAAAATTGGGAAATACTATTACAACTGTTTACTATTTGAATATATTTTAAAATGCTGTTTATGCCTGTGATAGCAAAGCTGATGTTTCTGCAGAAGAGCGTATAACAAAACAAACAAATTGAGTCCACAAGCCAAATCATATCCACAAGCCACAACACAAATACATGAACATAAGGACACATTTAGATATTAAATCCCATTAAGGCTCAAAATACACATGGTGAAATGAGATCCCTATCTGAGAAAGTAGGGAACAAAAAGCAGAAAGCAATGTGTATCCATAGCGTGTTTTCGGCAAACGGTGTCCCCTGCTAGCTATTTGATTATAATTAAATTACATTGGGCCTGAGAGAATGCTGGGGCTCTCTTGGCTATATTCTGAGTCTCAGTAGGAGCTCTGGGGTCTAGTGACATGCAACTGGGAGGAAACAGATATTGACAAATTCCAAATGCGTGCATTTAATTGTTAGCATAAATTAGCTTTAATGCGACTCAGTGAGGATCAGCACAGATAGGTAAATTATCAATCCTTTTTGGAGCTCTAGTTCATCCTTCTCACTTGCTTTTGCTCTTTTCATTTGACTGATCAAGCCTTTGAAACACAAATCTCTGGTCATCAGTCATTCTTCACGTCAATGCCTGTGAATTTCAGTCAGGAGCGCACGTTGATGAGCAAGATGTGAAATGATCGGCTTCATCTCCCAAATGCACCAGAACTTGAAACAATCAGCCCCGTGCTGCAAGAGAGTCTGCGCCACATGTTGCCACATCAAAGGCTATGCTAGGTGCTTGAATCTAACACGCTGCACTCTTGTGTTCACTTCCAGAAATGAGTTAGAACACAGCTTGCCGTCCTCTAGTGGCTTTTAGAGCAAAAGGGCTCACTTGTTTAAAAGAATCAAAGGAGTCATACTCTTTGATACCTAAAAGACAGATCCAGGTCAAGCTGTTTCAAAAGAATACAATGACAATAAATAAGATAGACTGGTAAGGTAATTAACAATTAAGAGAATTTCAGAGAAATTAATCTTAGATACTCCAAATACAACATTATTGTACTGTATGTGCACACACAACGTTGAATGTGATTGGCTGAGTGGAGTGCGATTATTTAATGATATTAAAACTCTGATTGTTTCAGTATTTTTCACAGTGAGTGTCATGGTGGATGTCCAAATCCACTAACATTTTATGAATAATATCAATCAATCACTTTTATTTACATAGCGCTTTTAATAATATAGATTGTAGCAGAGCAATGAACATTATCAAATAGAATAATACAGTGATGGTAATGTATAACGATGAGATTCAACAATTTATTTATCAAATGTACAGACGGTCTCTGTAATCAAAATGACGATAATCACTAGAAATTAGGTGCCCCCAACTAAGCAAGCCAGAGGCGACAGCGGCGAGGAACCAAAACCCCATCCATGAGAGAATGGAGAAAAAAAAAACTTGGAATAATAACACTATTTTTGTGTCACAGAATGCAGTTTTATGAGGCAGATGTGCTTGTTTAGATTTGAAACATGCAGTTAGTTAATAAAGAAAATGCTTTGATTTTCTTTTGGGAATTTGAGCTCTGTTCAGCATTCATTCAGCGCTCGTGAACCTGCTGAGAGCAGCTTCACCTCGGCCGGCTCTTCTATTCTAGAATGGTGGCATTTTTAAGGTTTGAACTTTAATGTTCACTCATTTTTGCTACAGTACATTTAATATTTTTTACAGTAAACACCCAAATACTGTGTGAATTAAAAACCATAACGTTACATATTATTCAGTATATCCAGTATATCGTTCCAAAGGTTGTCTAATTATCGGTTGGGTAACACTTTATAATAACTACACACTATGAATGATTAGTTAAAGGGATAGTTCACCCAAAAATGAAAATTAGATGTTTATTTGCTTACCCCCAGTGCATCCAAGATGTAGGTGAC
>JAUMHQ010000124.1:57006-69210 GCA_032361165.1 Enteromius paludinosus | reverse complement strand
CCTACAACCTGATCCGCATTCGTAGAGGTGACGAATGGAAGACGGCCTTCTCCACCACTAGTGGGCACTATGAGTACCGGGTGATGCCGTTTGGGCTTTCCAACAGTCCCTCCGTGTTCCAGTCCTTCATTAACGACGTCTTCAGAGACATGCTCGATCGCTGGGTCATAGTATACATCGACAACATCCTCATCTACTCACAAAACATGCAAGAACATATTCTACATGCAAGAGCAGTCCTACAATGCCTCATCAAACACCAACTCTAAGCCAAAGCCGAGAAATGTGAGTTTCACCAGTCCTGCGTATCCTTCTAAGGATACATCATCAGCCCAGACGACGTTGCCATGGATGATCAGAAAATCACTGCAGTATTGAACTGGCCACAACCCACTACCTTAAAGGAACTCCAACGTTTCCTGGGATTTGCCAACTTTTACAGACGTTTCATCAGAAATTTCAGTCTTGTTGCAGCCCCTCTCACAGCCATGACCAAGCGCCAGAACCAGAAACTCCAGTGGATATCCGAAGCCATCCAAGCCTTCAAACTTCTTAAGGAACGTTTCACCTCAGCCCCAATTCTCAAAAATCCAGATCCACAGAAGCAGTTCACCGTCGAGGTCGACGCTTCCGACACGGGGGTGGGGGCCATCTTGTCCCAACGTCACGGAGAACCAGCTAAGATGTTCCCATCTGCCTTCTTCTCCCGCAAACTCTCTTCTTCAGAACGCAACTACGACGTTGGTAACCGAGAGCTCCTAGCCATAAAGATGGCACTAGAGGAATGGAGACATTGGCTCGAAGGATCAACTCACCCGTTCATTGTCCTTACAGATCACAAAAACCTTGAGTACCTGAAATCAGCCAAACGTCTTAACCCAAGACAAGCCCGATGGTCCATGTTCTTCACGAGATTCCAATTCACAGTTACCTACCGTCCAGGAACCAAGAACACAAAGGCTGATGCCCTGTCCCGTCTCTACGACGACTCAGAGAGAACCTTCCACCACAAACCATCCTGCCAGAAAGCATTCTCATTGCTCCGGTCCAGTGGGACATTGACACTGAAATCACGGACTGGAGCCGTTATTTCTTCTGGGCCGAGTATGCCCAGAACTCCCTTGTCAAGCCTTCTACCGGACTTACACCATTCAAGTGCATCCTGGGATTCCAACCGCCTCTGTTCCCCTGGTCTGAGACACCCACGGCTCTTCCCTCCGTCAACGACTGGCTACAAAGAAGTGAACAGATCTGGGACCAGGCCCATGTCCATCTTGAGCAAGCTGTTCGACGCCAACAAGACCAAGCCAACCGCCATCGACGACCTCATCCCCAGTATGCCCCAGGCCAGTGGGTATGGCTGTCAACCAGGGACATCCGGTTTCAGCAGCCCTGTCGCAAGCTCAGTCCCAGGTATGCAGGCCCTTTTAAAATTCTCAGACAAGTTAATCCTGTGTCTTTTCGTTTGGATCTCCCTGCTAATTCTCGTATGTCTCCAACGTTTCGCTTTTGAAACCAGCTGCTGAACCGCGAGGACCGGCGGTGGAGGAGCCCACGCAGCAGCCCCCCAAACCCAGGCTATTCGAGGGAGAGGAGGTGTACCGGGTCAATGAGATACTCGATTCTCGGTGCCGGGCCGGGGTACTCCAATACTTAGTGGACTGGGGGGGTTTCGGGCCAGAGGAGCGTTCCTGGGTCCCTGCAGGGGATATCCTGGATCCTAGTCTCACAGAGGCTTTCCACAGGACGCATCCCGATCGGCCAGCCCCTAGTCCCCGTGGAAGGCCTCGGCGCCGCCCGGCACCTCACGCCAGGAGTCGTTCGCAGGGGGGGGGGCTCTGTTACACCTGCGGCTTCTCCATCACGTCCTCCGGTTCAAGGTTTCGAGCTGTCTCTTTCGTCGCCCGCAGAGCTAAATCCGCTGTTCTTCCTAGCTCGATAATATCTTCTGCGTCAACCTGCTCGCGCTCACTAAGATCTCTTAATAGATCGGCTTGTAGAACCGCTAGTGTGTGTAAACAAGCACCCGCCTGCCCCGCTGAAGCGTAACCCTTCCCCACTAGCACTGAAGTTATACGCAACGGCTTAGATGGAAGAGAGGAAGACTTCAACGAAGACGATGATGCCTCAGCCGACAGATGGCTCGGAAGCGTCTGCTTGACTGTAGGCAACACCTTATATCCTTTTTCCCGGTGTGCAGGTCCGGAAAGAAGGGAAGGCTTCGGAGAGAGGGAGGTGGGCGAGGTCTAAGGAAACGCTCATCTAGGCCGCTGGCTGGGATATCAGATGGTGGCGCCTCCAGTCAGTCTAAATTTAGATGCTCCACCGCCCTTGTGATCACTTCAATTATTTCCTCATAGTGGCTGGCTGTCTTCACTCACCACATCTACCTCCTCGGAGGAAGATGAGTGGCGTGCAGACGGCTCTCCCAGGGGAGAAGTGACCGGTGCTTTCTTCCCCAGAGACATGCCTGTGGATATTTCTGGTTGGGCATGAGATAGGGAGTTACCCGTCTCAATTCCTTCCATAAGATCAATCTGAGAGCCCCACGAGTGCAGCCGCCGCTCCGCCTCGACAACACCAGGGCCAGCAAAAAGTTGAATGCAATGCGGGCAGTCCCCTCCCTCGAGAGTGGCTGCTGCATGCTCCTCTCCCAAACATACAACACACAAATGATGAGCATCTTTAGGTGTAAGATACTGGCCACAGGGAGTCAAACACTTCACAAAGGTCTTTGACATTTTTACTGCCTTTTAAAAATGATCAATATATTTTTCAGAGACAAAATGCACCTGACAGCCACAAAGAGAGCGTTTGCTGAATGAATGAGGCTGGAGTGCACTGCTTCGCATGTGCTTTATCCTTCCTGGATGATGATGTCACCTGCGGGTGACTCCGTTGGACAGTTTACACAGCAGTTTCAGAGCATGGTCACGCTGGAGGCATTCCCACAGCGGAACAGGGGTTATAGTCATAACCCTGAGACGTTTCCAGGTCTCTTGCATTTGCATGTGTATGAATGGAAGTCAGTGGACACAAAATCCCATATTAAAAATATTGTTTAGTATATGTCTGATCTCGGAAGGGTGTGGTAGGAACCTTGGGCACGTAGCTGGGCTGGGGTCTCAGGATAACGTGAGAATCAGCCGGACCGAATTCTAGTCACTCTTCGACAGAGAAAGCCTGAGGTCACCAACCCTCTTGATGGAGCATGAGGTCGGCAAACCAGGTCCGCGAAGGACAGTGTGGCGCTACCAACAGAACCTGCTCCTCGTTCTCCTTGAACTTAAACAGGGTATTTCTGTGCAAGGAGGCTCACTGGGGAAGAAGCCATTTGGGCCCCGGAGGCCAGCTGTGTGCCAGTGCATCCCTGCTGGCAGTCGGCGGACTCGGGGGAGGCGAAGATATTGGCCTCGCTGAAGTGGCTCCAAATCAACTCCTGGAATGTGAACCGCTGACTCCACAGGAGCAGATGACGGACGAGTTGTGACATGTGACGGAAGTGTAGACAATTGTCTGTTGGTGTATGCAATGGTCGCAGTAAACACGGCTAACAACTCAAGGCAGTTGATGCCCTTTACAAACAGCACCCCAACCCGTGGAGGAGGCACGGGCTGAATAGGCGGCAACACTACAGGAAAAACCAATCCAGAGAGTCCCATGGTGCGATGCCATCTCGGGACTCAATCGTGCTTAAGTTGTCTCATATGAAGCAAGCCCAGCGGCATTATTAGTTATATGCCCCAGGAGCCTCTGACAGGTTTTGAAAGGGACCGCTGTTCTGTGCCTGAAGAAGTTCAGGCACTTCAGCACTGCCTGCACGTGCTCGTTTGGTGAGGCGGCCATGCTCCAGCTACATGCCGGGAAAAAAGATCCCTTCCTTCTCTTGGAGAGTTTGCTCTTTCCCCATCAGCCTTGAAGGACCAGATGGCGGCGTATTAAGGTTTTATAAGCTAAAATATGATTGATAAAATTATAAAATATAAGAAATAGTAATTGAAAACAATGCTCAATCCTTCTGGATCACAGTTCTATCCTCATGTCAGATGAGTACATTTTCATATGCAAGTATCTGAATATTATTAGTGCATTGCATAAGTTCTCACATATGCAATCTGCATTTCTGTTTTACTTGACTGTGTGCTAAAATAACTGTTGCATATGTGGGGGGACTCCACAGGGAGGCTAGCTTGGTTGCACTGAACAGTGCCTTTGGCAAGAGTTGACAGAATCTGTAATTATTCTCACTAGAATGAACATAACTGCATTAGTCTATGCTGATGTGCCCATTAGCTATTTTTCACCGCAATATATGGCCTTCAAAGCAAATCAATAAAATATAGTTAAGGATTTGCGTTTTGGTATGCAAACACAGGGAATTAGATAAAGTCTCACTGGAGGACTACCACAAGCTGCACATGCTCCAAACAGGAAGAACATAAAGTCAAAGGGAGAGATTACAACTCAAATATCTTCATTTAACTAATGAAAGTTTGTTTAAAAAATTTTTTAATTCAGTATCTGTTTTCAAGCTGTCTTTTGTGTGTATCCACTAGAAAACTATTGGAAATAGACTTTATGCCCACAAAGGCATGAGGGTGGCCCATGGTGACAATATATCAATATTAAATCAACCAAATTAACCAGAATCCTTGAAAAAGTGGATCGTTTCTCATCATTAAATGAACAGAGAGGGTATATTCAGGGGACTAAATGAAAATTAATGACTGCACTTGCAGTTACATGCCTGTCAGGTCCTAATAGATCTTCTAAATCAGCACTGACTAGTGTCGGGAGATCTGAACACCTTCTTTCGTCCTAATGTCTCTTAGGTTTCCTGTGGATTAGAAGATTAAGACTATGGTTTTCTTCCAGAGGCAAATATCTGAGAAAATGTTACCATAGAGGTGACATTCTTCTTCTTTTTTTGTCTTTGCCAAGGGAAATTTCCATATTATCGTCACGCTAAAGATCCGCTTAAGATAAAGATCAGATTTGGCTTATCCCGCTGCACTATTTAATTGCTCTGATGAACTGATATAGTATCTACCATCTCACTCAGACAGCGTGGCAATGCTTGATCCTGAAGTTGTTTTCATATAACCACTTTGCTCTTTAAAGTCTCTAGAGTCAAGACTTGATCTGTTCCTACAATACCTTGACAAAGGCTTCTGTTCTCAACTTCTGAAGACTAATGGCTTGTTTGTAGTAATTTGTCATTATCTTCACTGGGGCAATATGATGCACCCTCTCATGATGATCTTCGTCCTTTTTTAGTGGTTGTTTCGTTGCTGCCAAACCCTGGCGTATGGCGCACACCCTCACGGCGTTATAAGCCAATTATGTTACGGCTAAATTGGCCTGTCTAGAGCGATTTCTACAGTGCTCTGCATAGAAGCTGCATCTAAGCAGCAAATATGCTGTGTGTTTACAGATTTTTTTTTATGTCACACAGAGGCGGACTAAATGTATTTACACAGATTCTCAATCATGTCCAACAGTAATCTCATAGTCGGATATTGATTAGCTCCACATTGTAAAGATGCTGTAGGAATGTTTTTTTTACTAGGTAAATGGCTTTCCTGGGATGCAAAAGATGTACTGTATTATAGAAAGGAGTTTCATTCTAGAATCTGTGGCTTCAGACTTATGTACATTGCAGTTCAGTTTTCTGATTAGTACTGACTAAAACCCACCAGATTTATACTTCATACAATAACAGGAACCTATAAGATGAAGATATTTTACCACAGAAAATGACATAAAAAAAATAAATAAATAAATAAAAAAAAAAATTCTTTCCCATTTTGAAATGTGCATGATGTCACCCCTTGAGAGCCCATTTTGCTGTTCCTAAGAGGGCTTTTTGCCATCATAATTGAATTGAAAATGGCTTTTTTTGAATTCCAATTCAGTTCCAGAAAGTTTGTAAAGAAACTCATTGATGAGCTTCTGATACAAACCTGTGTCTATGAAAACCCATAGATATAAAGCTGGATATGTGATGCTACCATTCAAAAGCATCAGTTTTCAAACCTCCCACTATATTTATGTTGTTTTGTTGTGTGAAAAATACACTTTTATTAATCAAAACTCTGTAAATTAGTTTGAAAAGGAATAAAAGGTGTTTTACTAGTGTAATTTCTTTTTCTTTTACTTTTTATTTTATTTAGAGCTTTTAACAGTACAGATTGTACCAAAGCACTGAAAATTACCAAATAGGAGAACAGAGTCATGGTAATGTACAATGGCGAGAATTAAACTATTTATTTATCAAATGCAGAGATGGTCTCTGTAGGCAAGACAACGATAATCACTAGAAATCAGGTGTCCCCAAATAGGCAAGCCTAAGGCGACAGCAGCAAGGAACCAAAACCCCATCCATGAGAGAATGGGGAAAAAAACCTTGGGAGAAGCCAGCTTCATTGGGGCTAGTTCTCCTCTGGTCGGACGTCCAGCACCTAATTTCCAGTTCTATTTTAAGCACATGTCGTATTGTGTAGAGGACTTATAGTGCAGTCTTGGAAACTGCAGTGATATGTACTTGTTGGTACATATTTTGCATATAGCTAAAAAGTGCACCAAGAAACGTTTATGCCATGAGACCAGGTAGTCAGTTTCCTGTGAAGTGGGACAAATGTAATTCAAATTTACACTCATGAATTGAAAAAGAGCTAATTCTTCAATTGTAAAATTTGCCTAACCCTGGTTCACAGGGGGCCCTCAAGATTAGGTGGCACACCACTGCCGCTTCCTAATACTCCAATGACTGAATTAGACATTCTTTTATACCTGCTGCATGTTTTAATTAACAAAGGCATAAGCTGCTGATTTATATTAGTTATCACGCTGATGATCTGTTTAATGATGGGTATTTTCTATTTCATTCACAGCACTTTTCATTCATGTTTCTTTTTTGCATTTAGATTCCTGCCCTTGAAGATTATAACTTTTTTCTTCTGTAATGTCGGTGCGTATCTGATCATCACAAAAGCAGTCACTAATGCCAGGTGACTTTGAAAGGCTTTTGAAGTTCGAGAGCCATACAGTGGTAAAAGAGATGCAATATCATCAAAACCACAGGTTTGACAGATGAAAGAAATCCAATAGGACAACTCCTCTTGCATCATTAAACCAAATTACTTTTAATACACAGTAGCTCCTCAGGTCAAGTGGGGCTCAGAGTGGGTCTGATGAGCCATTAAAGTAACTCCCGTCTTATAGCCGCCTCTGATATGCATGCAGAACAGCCATGTAAAAACTCCATTAAAAGGCATTACGGAGTGGAACGATGCCTAATCAAGCAGGGCTCGAAGGCTTTTGCTTAGTGACTTTCTCACCACAGCTTGCAAGCTATACCTGAAACTGCTTATAGGACATTATTATGGCAGCAGGCTACAATTATGGATTCTTCATTGGGCCATTTTGTCACGTTAGAAAAGCACATTTTCTTGATGGGAAGCTGAGTGCCTTCGGAAACAAACACAATCCGCTGTAAATGATTCTTTTATGTCCTTTGGATCTTTCTGTCCAAGTTTGATGTATTAAAGAAATATTACAGTACATGTGGTGGTAATAGGCATTTTTGTTGGCTAGTTATATATATATATATATATATATATATACTTATATTTGACCTAGTGGCAGAGGATTTTGTAGTCCTATGTAGTCCATAGGAGTCATAAACATACCGAAGGCCTCCTATTGCAAATTAATTTCTCTTTATCAAAATCAGTCTGTGTCCTTGTTTAGAAGCCTCTGCTCTTGATGTTTTAACAGCATGTAGTCTCAAAAACCATCTTTATGAATTTTTAAAGTTAGTTGCAAGCATGAATCATGCTGTTGACTCTTAACCTGTCTGCCTTAAATGTAAGTAAATGATTCTTAAGATATATATATATATATATTTTGCAGACCACCTCATTACAACTGTGCAGATCCCCCAAGTTGAACGGCATCTGTGCACGGGGGAGAACAGACGTCAAAAGCATTGATATGCAGCTCTTGACAGGGTCAGGTGAGGGCTGCCGCCTCCTTGTGAAGATATTTTAATTATCTCTCAGTGGATTTGTGTACTATATGATAAGCTTTGTGAGACTTGCGAGGCAGAGCTCAGATTCAGAAAGCAATAAATGTTTTCATCAGTCCCGCATGGTTACGAGGTCACCTCCGAAATAAGCCTCTGGAAAGATTTCATGAGATGGAAGTTTTAGACAGATACATAACACAATTTCATTAACTGGATTACATACCAACCGCTCTATTTGAAAACTTGAATCATTTATTTAATTTAAATGTTTTTCTTCAGTGCAGTTGTTCACTTTCTGTATTTGTTTGTCAAACTTAATAATAATTCTTTTTTACTTTTAATCTTGTTCTAGAGGGAAAAAAACAGCGTGCCACTGTATGTGTGCCAAACTGACTGACATTTTATAACATGCCTATTCCGAATAATATCACAGATTTAATTGACATTTTTTTTTAATTATTCTAAATTGGCCTGAAAGTAAGTTGAGAGTTGGCTCTCATTACTGTTCAAAATAACACTGAATTGTGTGAGACCTATCAACAGAATATTTCTGTGCTTGACATTATGCTGCTATGTTCTTTATTAACAATTTTTTAAGCATTTCTTTCTCTCTCTGTCTATATTGAATAATACATCTGTGACAAAGTTGTCCTTGATTAAATTGGTATTTTTACATTTGTTTATCTGAGCCATGGGATGTGCAATTACAGTATATTTTACAAGTCTGTTCTCTATCTTTTTTTTTTTTCAGCATCAGAAAGAGTTTCACTGCCTTTTCTTCACTGTCTGTTTTTATCAGGGTCACAGAATTGGGGTTTTAATGTTTACATTAATAGGCCCACAAACCTTCAACTTTTATCTTCGAGATTTCAGTTTATTGCTCTGGTGAAGTGTAACAATTAATTTTCCATCCCTTATACCCAAATCAAAGACAATGGCCATGCCCCTTTCATGCCTTTGAGGTATTTCCATTTTCCCCTTTCATGTTTTTTCTCTGTGTAAACAAAAGTAGTAAGTAGCTTACAGTTCTGCACACAATAAATATGGTCTCAGAAGTGTTCCCTGATGAACTGGTTTGAGCTTGTGTTTGTTCTTGGGTCTACTGCGGTTCTGGACTGCACCTTTGCTTTTGCTGTCTTCTATGTTCAATATTCATAATTATAATGTGATGTGAATTTTAGTGAAGTGGGTTTAGTCAGTATAAAACGGACCTGCTGACATTTTCATATGTCTTGCGCAGGTTTTAATTGGAAAAAAAGACAGCATGTGTTTTAGCACTAATGCAACAGAATGATTAGCAAAAGATGAGCATTAGATTAATCTATGCCTAATGCATTTATCATTCCATTGCTGCTATACAGAAAGTGATGTGAAATGCAGTTTGGTAACCAATTATGTCTCCTCATAAGCTTATTACATATATATATATATATATATATATATATATATATATAGAGAGAGAGAGAGAGAGAGAGAGAGAGAGAGAGAGAGAGAGAGAGAGGATTATATGAATATTAGATAAATATTGTCACTGGTATTGTTTTCTGTTTAAATATATAGTTTATAAGCTGAATTTACAGCTGTCAATACTCCAGTTTTCAGTGCCTAAATCTTCAATCTAATATGTTGATTTGATGTTAATGGAACATTTATTATATATAAAAAATAAATCTAAATCGTACTGACCCTGAACTTAATTGTCTCTGTATATTAAAAGCAAGCCATTTGGAGGTTATAGGACCTTTATGAAAAAAGTAAACAATGTGGAGCTATTAGAATAGGATCAACTAATGATGCGAATTTGGGGGTTAGCTTGTTTGTTTGACTGACCAGTGGCAAAGAAACCTATTTTAATAATTCAGTTATTGCTGCTATAGTTACTCTTTCGACTATAGGTGCAGTCAATCAAGCGTCACTTCATTGATTTGCCTTTCCTTATTTTCTTTTCTGCAGGTTTTATGATATTAGTCAGCTGGTTGGGACATTTCGCTTATATCCTAATGATAGAGACTTAGGTGTGCAGGTGCTGACGGCATGACCGTGAATCACTGATCTTCCACTTTCCTCATCCAGGTTACATTTACATTTTCATTCATCTCACTTTACCTTTCAGCTTTTTAAAAATGATTGTGTTTTATTATAGTCATTTTTTGCACCATTTGGTGATTTTAGCTGCATAGAAATGATGGTTTTAAGCAGTAAAATAATGCTGATACTGGAGCAAGCCATGCATATTATTGGTGAATATCACTGATAAATGTCAAGTAATAATTGAACAGACTATTTTTTTCTCCTTTGGACTGTGCACATTTTTATTTCATTTTAAAGCCAATATTGCTAAAGCCTTGTAGAAGTTAGATGACCATAGATTAAGTAGTTTGAACATTTCACAGACAAGCTTACAGTAGCATTGTCCTATACTAAAAGGCATGTTTGAGCTTGTCCTAATTTAACTAAGGCCTAATCCTGGCTTAACCTAAACCTTTTCTCTCAAACTATAACTTCAGACTGTTAGCAACAGTACATTTATATTTAAGCATTTGGCCAAACACAGCAGTTTGTACATATTTGTGCAAATTCGTATGACTTCACATGTGCAAATTCATACGTTTTTTTCCTAAATTGTAAATATTTTATGACTGCAAAATGCATTTAAATCTGTACGAATGACTTACAACTAACCCCACCCCTAAACCTATCCATCAGGTTAACCTCCCTAAACCTTACCCATCAAATAGTACAAAAACATACGAGTGAGGCCGCAGGAATAAGTACAAATTTGCCACCTTGTACAATGCATACAAATTGGTTGTGAGACTGTGTTGATTTATTTGGCAGACACAAAAGCAAATTACAGTGCACAAAAAGTTAACAGTTCGAATCATTAAACCACAAGGTTGACCAAAGTTCCTGTTCACACCAGGACGAGCATAATATATGAATATGTAATATGAATATCGCTAAGAGTAAAATGCGAAGTTTCAAATCGTCATTTAAAAAAAAAAACGCCTCTGTCTCATTTTTTTGGTTCGACGTGCCGCGTTAAAATGAGATGGCCGACTAATGAGATTGCTGCTTTTGTTCACGTGCCTGGAGCTGCTAAAGCTACAGTACACAGCTTGGTGGCACTCAAGCACAAAACGGTGTTGTCGAGCACACAAAGTAAGTAGATGAGAATGCACCATGGCAAGATGAATGTAGAGCTGGTTTCTTTATTGCCAGAGCTGCTGCTTTTTTGGCAGTTAACAAAGCAGCGTGTGAATGGTTCTGACAAGAAAAATAAATAAGACAAAAATAAAAAATTGCCGTAAAGATTCCACAGAATATAACATATATCCCAGGATAAAATGCTACTGACTGTTAAAATCCAGGGTGAATAAATAGGTCTTAGGATAAGCTTTAAAATACTAATAGATGTGGCATGCAAGAAAAAAAGGGAGGAATGCTTTATTCCATAGCATCAGTGTAACACCCTGATTTCTGAGTTTTACTAACTAATTAACTATGAGAAGGTCACAAGATCTCAATAAATAGCAATAAGTCACTTAAAATAAATCACTTAAGTATTGAGATGACAGGTTACTGAAGTCTTTGTAGATAAATAATACGATTTTAAAATCAACCCTGTACTTGACCGGAAACCAGTGAAAGGACATTAAAGTGAAAGTTATATGGTCATATTTTCGCTTCCCTTCAAGCGGATTTTGAACCAACTGAATATGAGAAATGAAAGCCATAGTATAGCATGTTATAATAATGGAGCCAAGATGTTACAAAGGCATGGATAGCTGTTTTAGGAGTTCCCCTGGATAAAAAGAGCTTAACTTTACTGAGAAGGCAAAGTTGGTAAAAACATGACTTCAGAACAGCTAAACTCTGTTTGTCAAACTTGAAACTGGAGTCAAACAATATACTCAAATTCCTGACACACTGTGTGGTATATGAGACGAGGAAGCCAAAAAGCCCATTTGCATCAGCTCATGCATTCCCTGGGTACTAAACCCATGACCTTGGCATTTGAGCTACAAGAATACTTTGAGATTGCTACTGCATATTTCCTGAATATTCCTCCTTATGTAGAGTGTATGTAAACAGTAGGGCAGTGGTCTCAAACTCAATTCCTGGAGGGCCACAGCTCTGCAGAGTTTAGCTCCAACCAGCTCCAAATCACACCT
>JAUMHQ010000124.1:28229-40348 GCA_032361165.1 Enteromius paludinosus | reverse complement strand
ATACTATGAATTCGGACATACTACTCGCCTCACATACTGTTTTTCACGTACTATATAGTAGGGAAGTAAGCGATTTCAGACGCAGCACTGGGCTTTTATAGCGCCGGCATTATGACGTCACCGCTCATGATACCGGTGCCCGTATATGGATAGATTCACAGCTGTTTCAGATGCGTGTTCACGCTGAGGCGTTCCCACAGCGTTTTAACAAACACAGTGTCGAGTTCCTGAAAAGGAACCAATCTGAATGTCTGTGATCTGTAAAAAAAACAAAAAAACAAAACAAAAACAATAATAAAATCAAGACTTATATCATGTTATCTGTTAAAATTGGCTACAGGAATATCATCGTCAGCTAATATGAACATTTCTTCACCTTAATTTCTGTGATCAAACAGACCCTCTGTAATAAACACGTAAAGCCCCGTCTGAACTGGTATATGACAATCACAGTAGTTTAGAAAATGATTTACAGTAATTCACAATCGGCCTGAAGATTTAGTCTGTTCATAAATTAAAATTATATTTTACTCTATTTATTTTTGGAATAAAGGACCCAAGTACTCAAAGAAATTTTATGATACTTTGTGTTCTTACTGTCTGCAAAGACCCTCCTCCTTAGTTATCGTTGTTTCATCTGACAAGCTATTGCACTCTCACAGCGCACATTACTTTCTGTGCGCTGCCGACAGATATGAGCAGGTTACTTAGTGTTAGTGTCCTTTAAAAAAATTCAAGCAATAAAGTATTTTGTGGCTCTTTAATGTTTCATGACAGATTGCTGTAGCGCTTTAGTTCATGTGAAACGATAGTTTTATATTTAAGTTGGAGAGACCTTTGACTGTCAGGCTTTGATTTGCAAATGGGTTTCTGAACCCCCCTGGGTGCTGGGTAGAGCACAATATTATTTAAGGAGGAGGAGACAGTAGAAGGGTTTCAATAATGTACTGTATTGAAGGGTTATGGTCGTGGGTTACAGGCAGTGACGGCATTAGTCTGTCACACAAGAAATACAGTAAACAGTAATAAGTAACAACAATCAAAGCATATACACAATAGTAAGATCCATTGGCATATAAAGGCAGCTAAAGCAACTAAATCCTCAGAAAAACACAATCTAAGGATTATAAGAAGAAGAAAGGGTATCTGATTGCACACTATTACCATAAATGGTCATCTTAACATAATAAACATTCGCCTATTGCTGGCTATAATCACAAAACATCAGAACGTGATCGCTATTTGGTACGGACAGCTCAGAATAACATTCAAATCATTAAGTGAAGTTACAATAATTACTATTTAAACAGTAATATATATCAATAAAGAAGAAAATTCACAACTTCGAACAGCATCATTAATCTAACGTTAACAGAAATACCGGCTGCGGGCATGTCCAGACATGTGCGAGTGATGCAGTTATAAATAACTCAATACCGATCTTATTAAACATTCAAACATAAACACATAAGCAAACAGGTTTACTTGTAGGTCAATGACTAACACCTCAAAGTAACTACGTACAACAAACAGAAATAAATCAGTTCAGTAGAATAAGTTCAGCGGGCAGCAGCAGCTCAATGTGAAAAAGGAATGATGCACATCGTAATAAACGCCCTCTCTTAAAGGAGCCTTCACAACAGGTTACTTAAAGCACAAAATAAACATGAATGAACATCAGAAGTTGTCTTTTATCCATGGAAAGATGTCAAACCATACTATTTTCAAGTTCAAGTCTAACGACATGATCTACTGTTGTATCTGGTTTGTTTGTAGGAAGATTTGGCATTATTATTGGTCAGGTCGCATGTCAGTCAAACTCCCGACAAAGGGTGAATTGATATTTTCTCAATCTACAGTAATCATGATTGCATCTCTGTTGGTTTGTTTCTTTCTTTCTTTCACTTTTTTTAATTTTGGACAAAAATTTTAACAAAATATCAGCTTAATCTTATGGTGAAATATTAGATGTCTCTCTGGTTATATATGCAAGACTTTACTAATCACTTAGGCCCATTTACACTGATTTAAAACTGCTTTTTAGAATGAAAACGATCAGCATTTACACTAACATTTCTGCTGTGTTTTAGAAATAATTTCAGTTTAAGTCACATGACCATGCATGCACATACAACCATAGATACAATATGTATATGTAGATTCCCTATTATTTAAGTCGCTGCCATGTCTTTGTGCTTGGAACGATTGAATGGGGATTCTACCAATGCATATCTATGGGTACACTAACAAGCATGATGTTATTTTTTGCAAGGTCATCAAGGATACACAGAGAGAATGTCGGTAGCCACGCCATCGTTTTCCAAAGTCTCTGTTTTGCTTCATTCACACAGAAACACAACCCTGGTGTTTTCAAACTAAAACGGCGTCTGCAGCATTTTCAAAGGTTTCAATTTTCAACCTCAAAAATGCCCGATTAGTGTAAACGATAGGCGGAACTGAAACATCTTTAAAACTAAAATACACTACTGTAAAACTGTAACCTTACTGTAAACCTTAGTCTGCTAAGTTCTGCCCATTTCTTACAATAGAATTCAAGCTTGGATGCCTTCATCCAATTAACAACAGATGGATAGAATCCTGCCCTACTTTTGATTTTGTTTGTTTTTTTTTAGTTCTGTTTCACTTGGCCACAGTATGGAAGAAAAAAAAAAAATAAAGTCATATTGGGGAGTAAATGATGGTAGAATTTTCATTTTTGGGCCTCTATCCCTCTACAGGGATTCCAATTCTATTAGCTACTGTTTTGTTTAACACTGTACTTGGGTCTGTAATTGAGAAGACCCCCACTGAGCATGCTCAGTGGAAATGTCCTCTTTTAATGAAGCCCATTATGCATTAAGCACTTGTGGATCTTGATTGGAGTGCAGGATTTCAAAGTGAGGTTCAAAAATAGCTTCAAAGACTCATGAAAAAATCATTAGAGCAGAAAATCAACACAAGCATGCAGTGACCAACATTTGGACGATGCACCTTGTAAATACATCAGGCAGCTTTAGGTAACATTAACTTTAGGTAACATTTTCCTGCTTCTTGTTTAAGTCAATGTTATGCTCTGGGTAATCCCAAAATTAAGATCTCTCAGAGTCTCAGAGCATCAATTAGAGATGGGTACATGGTAGCACAGCCAATTGGGCTTCCTGTTGCGTTCTGATGAAGGTCTACAACTAAAATATCAAAGAAAGAGAGTTTCATGTGAGCTGTGCTGCATATTTCATAGATTTTTCTTTACAACTGTTTCCTTTATGCTTGTTTCAGAGTGTCTGAAAATCAATGTATGCTTTTATGCATGTACTTAAAAGTTTTTTGATCACACCGAAGTCAGATACAGCCTCTGGTCTGGGTCTCTGTGCCTCAGTCTGCTTTCATGGGTGCCGGTATAAAGACAGATACTGGCACCGCACCAGGTTTGATGTTGTTTTGCCGCCTACACTGCGACTCTCTCCTCTTTTGTGTCAGAGGGGGGAGTAGAGATAAAACAGAAAGCATTAGTTGAGGGAACCTTGTTTTAGAAGTTTATTGACTAAAAAATTAGAAATAAATCCAGGAATTTATAAAGATATTTCCCTTCACCCCAGCTCACAATAGTGAATCTGAGATGCCTCTTAACATGCCAATAAATATTTCTAACCTCAATAGAGTTTTCTTCTTCCTTTTTTTCTGCCTTTGAGAGGTTCAGGTTGATAAGAAATCAGGACAGGGGTGTCATGGACATTGAATTATATATCATATTAAATTATATTATATTTAGTGCAGTCAAGTGATTAATCATAATTAATCGCATCCAAAATAAACGTTTTTGTTTACATAAAATATGTATGTTTTGTGTATATTTATAATTATATATAAACACACACACATACAGTATTTATTTAAAAAAAACGTAATGTTAAATGTTAACAATAAACTTAACAATAATAAATTACATAATGAAAATACATATATAAAAAAATCAAAAACGGTTATATTAAATGGTAAAAATATCTAATATCATTACAGTTTTTTGAATTATGGATTATCAGACGTACAGTATATTTTTTGGATGTTACATTGAACTTCCACTTGACTCAGAAATTGGAGGGGGCACATTGGCATGACATTTCTGTCGTGAATATTGAACTTCAGCAGTTGCTTTTAGCAGGCAGCAGCTAATAGCACAGAACGAAATGACAGAATCCAGAAGTTCACATTTGAATGCAATCAAAATGTTTTTCTGAGAATGATGATTCAAACTCGCTCCACTGCCTCACCCACTTAAGAAATCCATCATATTAAGTTTTATCAGTGACACTTCATTTGCCGAAGCCATAAAATCAAAGATGTGTGTTAACCATTGATCATTACCATCAATCAATGGCTTTTATTAATTAAAACGGGACATGAACTGGCCCTCTGTGGGACATAGCAGGAATTGCTGCCCTGAGCTGTTGCTTAGAGGCACAAAAGCGAAAGGTTCTTTTAGCAGGTGTCACTGAAATAGATGATCTCACTAAATAGAGACTTCATTAGCACTCTACCGAGAAGCAGGGGGAGGCGCTCGGTGTAAACTTAATCTCAGATGGAATGGATGTGTTTTAAGTGTCCACACCTTGCCAATCTGTCTGAATCGCTGGAGGCTGGATAACCTTTGGTCCTGTTAAAACTTAATGATGTGTCTGCTGCAGCGCAGAGTGCCCACCTCCCGATAATTAACACATGCACAGGAAAATTAACTGCTTCAGTTTTGAACTTAAAATGGATTGATATCATTGCAGGGTTATTGTGCAATGAGTGCATGGAGAGAGAACAACTGTTCATAGTCGTTCAGAACATTGCAAACTGAAATTCACCTTATCTGAAGCATGGCATAGATTTATTCCACTTTAAGTAAAAGGTTAGTTTACCCAAAAATTTTAATTCTGTCGTTAATTAATCACCCTCTTGTTGTTTCAAACATGTAAGATCTTTGTTCTTCTTCAGGACACAAATTAAGATGTTTTTGATGAAATCCAAGAGCTTTCTGACCCTGCATAGACATCAACACAACTGGAACGTTTTTTTGGCCCAGAAGCGTAGTAAGGACATCATTAAAATAGTCCATGCGACATAAATGTTTCAACCATAATATTATGAAGCTATGAGAATACTTTTGTGTGCAAATAACAATTTTATTCAATGATTCTCTTCCAGGTCAGTCTTCACTGTCATTCACAAGAATACCATTACGTATTCGTTATTTGTATCCCAGATAGCACACGTACATCTGCAAGATGTCTGTTGAAGATCTCTTGATCTGGAAAGCATCAGCTGTCTACAAACGTCTTTCAGATGTCAGTTTTACATACATTTAAAATCATAAACATCTTAAAGATATTTAATAGACTAGATGTCTATTCGACATCTTAAAGGAGATATCCTATAGACGCATTGCAAATGAGCAAGCAACGTAAATAATACGTCTTGCATATGTAAAAGCAGATAAATAGACATCTTCTAGATGTATGTGTGCTATCAGGGATTTGTTATTTATGCAGTCATATTCTTGTACATGTAGCTTCATAGCATTATAGGTTAACAGCTGATGTCACATTATCTATTTTAATGATGTCCTTGCATTTCTGGGTCTGGGAACATTTTAGTTGTGTTTCTGTTGATGCAGGGTCATGAAGTTCAGTGAACTCTCAAAAATATATTAGGCCCCATTTACACTAGTGCATTTTCCTTTTAAAACGTTCCAGCTTTTTCAAGGCATTTTTATGCATTAAAACACACAATATTGCCAGCTTCTAAAATATCATTATTATTAATACATTATTTTATTATTTACATGTACACTGCTTTAGAAACAGTATAAATTATAAATAAATAAATACACAGAAAGAATCTGTAGAAAAATGTTCTAACGTGACATTATCCATTTAGTGGATTTTTATTTAACAATTTAGCTATAGGTTTTTCTAAATGTCGTTTTAAAAAGATATGAAGGCTTTCAAAAGAATTTTTAATGTCACTTTTGGAAGTAGTCTGGCTTTGGGTACAGGCTGAACTTCTATTCGGCATTTCTCTTCAGATGCTATCGTGCTGTGTTTCATCTCTTACTGTAAGCATTAGAACTGTTGCTAATAGCACTGTAACATTTTATGGGTATCATTTTGGAATTGGTTACAGTGAAGCACAGTATAACTGATGTGCCTATATTGCAGAAATGTGGAAAAGTACTATACCGACCCTACAAAATGAGGAGTTAAAGCATATCTGTTGAATGCAGATAGCGTATTTCACGCTACCAACAAGTGGATTAGCATAGTTGGGCTCCCTGGTAAGAAGACTGGTGCAGTCTTTCTTGCACTACTATATCTCAATATGTTTCTGGTGTTGAAATGTGTGTAGAAGCCCCACTGAGTTTTCTAAAGTGCTCTACCACAACAAGCATAATTAGATTGAATCGCTTGGCTACTCAGACGAAATTGAGCGCCTCGCCTTCAGCCAGCACTGGCCAGCGGTTCTGCACCTGAAATGACGTTCTTTTGAAGTACAGCGTGAATGAGACCCATTAAAATGCATTTAACCTAGCCTGGAATTCTCCAAAGATCCTTTCCTCTTATTTCCCGGGCTCCGCAGATTCACAGAGGTTGATGTACACCGCTCAGTGAAAGGTGGGCGGTCTTTCGTTTACTTCATCACTCCGTTCGTGAACGACACAAACTCATATTCCGGTGTGCAAATTGCTCATGCTTGGAGTTTACTACAAAATGGCCACTTTGCTAGAAATGAAAAATGGCCTGGTGTCTCAGAGGTGATTTATATGGCACTGATGGCTGCGCGTGCAGCGGCGAGAGTGTGGGGGAGGATCCACCAGCTGCTGATAGATCACGTGACCGGCCCTCGTTTCTGTCTTCAAGGGATGGCACCTGATAAATTACTGTTATGCAATTTTATACCACACAACGGGAGAGTGACTGCCCTTCACATGAATTTAAAGTGCTTCACCTCCTCTAGTGAGTTGAACTGAAGTGAAAAGGAGCACATTGCAGTCAATTCTCATGAACTGCCTTCAGAATTGTAGCGCAGCAGCATGCCTGTCATGCGGTGGTGTGTGAGAGGCTGAAAATAATACGTGTTCTTGTGGATGGATGTTCAAAACCAGAACAGTTCCTCCACAGCTCAGACACACTCATGCAGCATTTATTTGGAGAGGATTGTCTACTGCACTGTTGTGATTGCTCTGTCAGCCAGATTAGGACGAAGAGCTTTCCTGTATTACAGCTGATACAAAATTTATCTCACCGCCGGTGACCTTCTGTTTATTTATGCAGCCATTGTACAAGGGAACAGCTGCTGTTTTGGCAAGTTCTGTCATTGTTCCTAACTTGGGTGTCATTTGGTGTCGAGAACAGTTGTGAGGCGGGACAGATGTGCTGATTGTGACATCACAAATGTTTAGCTCATGAATATTCATTAGATTATACACAATTTAATAGTTAAGGCTCCTATTTCAGTGACTTAAATTAAGAAAAATTTGCCTGAGATCCCAAGAACTGTAGTGATCTGATCTGTAGCAGACGATTTACTCTTGTTCAGGTCAAACTGGATTGTAAAAATTTTTTAATGTAGTATACAGCGAACAGCAGTAGATAGATTCAATTTAAAGTTGTTTTAATGCTATTTCCTGTTCTAATTATTTTTAACACACAGAATGTTACTGTAAAATGTCCTTAGTACTTTAAATACATTTTCAATTTATTTATTTATTTTATTTTTTCTGAAGGGAAGTTACTGTGATTTGAAGAAGCAATAATTCTTGCTGAGAAAAATGTATTTAATTAATTTTTACTTAAAATATATATTTAAATATTTGATTGAAATATGAATGGAATCGTTCTGTTGCTGTAAGTCTTGCTGTAGATTTTGTAGGTCAGTGGATAAATACATAGATTAGCAGCTTGATATCAAATGTGAGTTCGAAGTAACCCTTAAAGTGCCTCTATTTACACCAAAGGTGTTTTTTCACCTTGCATGCATGTAAACCGATTGAAGAAGAGTTCCAAAACAATATTAGGAGCCTTAAAAATGGCACAATTGGGGCAATAACCTGAAAACTGTTAGTACAGTATATTTGGAGCAGGGACACATTTATTTGCATTTTATTTGGCGGTTTCTTTCGAATGGATCAGAGATGCAGAATAGCTGATTCCAGCTGTGGATATTGATAACAGTCACTATTACATACTAAAACTAAATGGAAAACCGTGACAATTGTAGATGTTTCTTCTGCATTAGACGCATCCCCGCTGCAAGCTATTTCATAAAGCAGTGGGGACAAAATCGGCAGTGGCAAAAAAGTATGACTCCTTTGGTTGCTACAGGGAAAGCCGGGCTCCAATCTGCATGATCCTGGGCAAGATGGGATCGATAAAAGAGCAATGAGCATTCATAGTACACTGGCTTTCTCAACAGTTTTTCAGATTTTGCTGAAGGAAATATCATTGGGGAGACAGTGCATTGATACTAGGTTATTGAATGGCGAAGAAAGTAAAAATAGATCATTTTAATGAAAAAGAAGATGGAGACAATGCAAGGCACAGACATTAAGTATTTCATCAGGCTGTTTTATTTCGGGAGGAAGTGTAATGGATCAGACTGCTTTACAGTCTAGATGACATCTTAACAATGATCAAACAGTAGGGTATCTGGCTCTTTACCCCCTGGGAACAAGCTGGTGGAAGAGCATGTTCTCTGTTGTCTAGTGAAAATGGTGATCTGCCGAACATCACTGAGTCGAGATAGGAGGTTAATGAAGCAAAATAATTCATGCACATTTCAGATTACGACTCAATCTTTTCGTACTTGAGGAAAGGCCTGACTGTGTGCTTTAATATCGGATTCTCCTGGAATAGGTTTCATCGATACCTCAAAATGCCTAAAACATTTCACTTAGCATGAGTGAACAGACTGGTGTTGCAGATCATTCGTGTTGTGAAACATAGATCGGTGAGATCTATAAGGCCTGGTGCATTTCAAACCAGAGAGCGAGCTGATCTAACCCTGGTGGTCTCTGGGTAAAACGGCCTATTGTTTGGAACTGGGATAACAAGACAGCAAGAAAAGCATTTGAAAATCAATACAGAATAAAAACTGCCTCTTAGAACCCTGAAAGTATGTCCAGGAGCTACCTCGCTTCCAATTCGCCCTGCTGCAGCAAAGCCTGTCTGTTCTGACTTGTTCTTTGCTCTTACTATCTTTCTTTTCCCCCTTCCTCAGTGTTGAAGGCCCAGGGGCCCGAGCGGTCCAATCTTGATTCGGAACGCACTCTTATTTGTAAAGATTCCTGACAGCTTCATGCGCCTCACCAAAGTACTGGAAATGAAGCGCATAGATGATGTACAGAGACAGTCTTTCACGGGCCCTCAGTCTTTGTTTCTGTCACTCGTTCTCTCTCCCTCTCACTCCTGACACTTTTGCATGCGCTCAGTCTTACCTGTCAGCTCACAGCACAAAAGTTGTTCTCATCACTGTAGTTGGCCACACCGAAGATGCAGCATCTGCACTCTTGGTGGAGGAACGCTGATTGATGTTCCACAGTACCACCATCATTTCCTATTTAGCTCCATAGCTGCCTCTGTGTAACCCCTGCATATATTACACACCACACTGGAGCAGCATATCTGACTTTGCAGAGTGTGGGTTATTCGCTGTATATAACCACACATGATTATATGGATTTTCTTTAAAAGTTTCCCTTTTAAATGTCAATGGAATTTCTCTTGGGGCTCTTGGTCCTTCAAATGACACAAAAACACAATGATATTACTTGGAAGTCAGTGGCGTTAAAGCCTAAATAGTGCTCTAGGCACACTTTGTTTTGCTCATTATGTTTTTAATATGAAATTTTGTACCAGTTAGGTTCGTAAATCTGGGGATATGTTCACTTTTTTTTTTTTCAGCAAAGACACTGAATTGAAAAGTTTACATTTTAAAGGCATTTAAAATGATTTTAACAAAAATATTAAGCAGCACAATTATTTTCAACATTAATAAAATGAAATGTTTCTTAACAAGCAAGTCAACATATTAGAATGATGAATGTAGGATCATGTGACTCTGAAGAATGAGTAATGATGCTTAAAACATTTTGTTAAATATTATGAAATATAATGAAATTGTAATAATATATGAAAATATGTTACGGGTTTGCTGCATTTTTAATCCCATAAATGCAGCCTCTATGAGCTTCTTTTAAAAACATTTTAAGACATCCCACTGACCCTAAACTGTTGAATGGTGGTGTACATTAAAAGGCATTTTGTCCACCTCATGTACTGAAAGACTAATGCAGAGCTTGCAGTATGAAAGGGCTTTGTAGTCAGCCTTTGTTGCGTTTAAGATTAGTGCTCCTTGCTGGGATTCCTGTACGATGTGGATTAGGAGTTACAAGTATCCTGTTTATGAAGGGATTTGAAGAATTAGGGATGAAACAGAATGGTATACATGCAATGCAAATGTGCCAATTTCCCTCTCTAGCACGAATACATTTGTAAATGAATGCAGTTTTGTAGAAGCCTCTATTATATAACTATTTGCATGATATAAAGTGTGCTTGTGAAACTTGCTGCATGTCGAAAGAAGGTTAAAAAGAGGTTTTACAGTGCTGCTTTTGAGAAAGCAGCTATTATTCAGTTGTCTTCTCATAAAGGTTTCATTTGCAGTAAGACGTACCACAACAATACGCAGCCACAAATGGAGATTATTGATTCAGTCAATTGCCATAAAATCACATCCATTTCCTGCCTATTCAGCAGTCAGCTGTGGTGAATGAAATATCCACACAAGCCCATTACTGAGCCAAAATCCGACTGAAAAAAAAGAGCACATCAGGCCATCAAGAAGAGAATAATCTAATATCTGCCTGCAGTTGAAAATTCCTCCATTTAGCGAAATGTCCCTTTTTAAATTTGAGGCCTTACTAGATAGATTAACAGAGCATATTATAGTGGTAATTTGTGTGGAGAGTAAAAGCTTTACCTAGACCTATTACCAAGACAAATAGGAAGGCTGATAAATTTGTGGGAGAGGGTGGTGGGGCTTGGGTGGGGGAGCAACTTGGCAGCCGGAAAAGAGGGAGAAATCAAACTGCAAATAGCATTTCTTGAGCAAACAGGACTTAAAAGCCCGCCGAGTCCACCTTTGTTGATGGCCGATGATATTTTCTCTATGCAAATATGTATTATGGCGAGGTATGTACTCTGTGTCATTTCAACAGCATGCCGACTGGAGTGTGTAATTACTTTGTTTAAGAAGGGAGCTACATAAGTGTATCAAGCCATTATTTTTCCTCATTCCATACTTTATTCTTCTGTTTTTATGATGGTTAACCATGGGCAAAACATTTTAGTGCTCGGCGATGAGGGAGACGAGGAATATGTTCACTCTAGCATTATCGCCATAAAGCTCCATTTACTTTCATGAGATCCAGCGTGACAACGCAGGGCCGGACGCAGGTCGTTATAATTATATGATACATAGATGATTCCACTCAGGCTGAGAATTGCCAGCAACAGCAAAGCCGGAGAGCATGACACCCACTAGAATGAGATCATTAAATGAGATGTATTCTGGGAGGGGAACCATCTGTCTAGTGCACACTGGCTGGCTGTTTCTTCCTCCATTACCAAGGATGGGTCACTGCCACCTAGCAAGTCTGCAGCCACTTAACATGCCAATGACTGTGTGGCCTGGGCGTACCTTTGGCATGTCTGATTCAGATGTTCAATTTGATTCAATTGTTTCTCTTTTTGACACTTGTTTTATGTGGTATCCATGGCTAATGTTAGGAGAATATTTAGCCAAGAAACTAAGAATAATTAATAGCCTGTGTTTGGGGGTGCTTCCAAAATGTCCCACAAATTTGTTATCTTCTTTTAAAGAGAAGATTATTCTATGCTTTCTCTGCTTTTTTTTCGTGTGGAGTGAACTTGCAATAATAGTAAAGCTGTAACCACAGCTGCGTCCGAAATCGCATTCTTCTTAAGTAGGTACTAAATTTATAACCGAACGTACTACCCGACCGTTAAAACAGTACGTTCTATATAGTATGAATGGGGGTAGTATGAATGGAACTCGGA
>JAUMHQ010000124.1:0-10640 GCA_032361165.1 Enteromius paludinosus | reverse complement strand
TTTGAAAATAATCTGATTGACTGGTTTGGAGAGGCACTTCCAAGCCCTGTATCTCTCCCATCTCCGCTGGTTCCGTCAAGCTCTAGTGACTCTATGTTCCCTCCCACCCTCCCTCTTCCTCCGCCTCTCACACCCGTCAGCTCCTTCAATCCAGTTCCACTCTTTCCTGCCAGTACCTTGGTTCATCCTCAGCAAGCACGTAGGGAAAGCGCTGAACCACCTAGGGGCATCCAGGGGCAAGCCCAGCCCAGTGATGAGGATCCCCGGTCTCCGCCTCCAGTCATCGAGTCCTGGAATCCTCCTCGATCCTCCGACCCCTCTGCTCCGCCTGGGCTCTCAGCTCCCTCGCCCTAACCGTTGCCTGTCATCCCACCAGCTCCACCGGGCTCCCTCGTCCCTCCGGCTCCGCCTTGGTCAGTCTTCAACCATCCTCCGCCTCGGGATTCCACTCCTCCGGCTGCGCCACGTCTTTCCATCCCTCTGTCTCTGTCAGGCTCCTCCTTTCCTCCGGCTCCACCTTCATCCTCAGTCGCTCCGGCTCCGCAGAGCTCCTCCAGGTCCCCGCCTCGGCCTCGGTCGCCTGAGCCTGCAGATCCGCATCGGCCCTCCGGATCATCGGCATCACCCCGGCTCTCTGTCTGCGCGACTCCATCCTGGGCTCCCTCTCCATCTGCGGCATCTCCGTCAGTCGGCCCCTTGGAGTCGTCAGCCCTTCCTTCTCCATGGCTCCTCCTTCCGTCGACTCTGCCCTGGGATTTCTGCAGCGCTGGCCTCTGGATCACCCTCTGCTTCCTCATACTCCGGTCTCCTCCATGGCTACTTCCACCATCCTCTCCACCCTGGACTTTGATATTTTGTTTGTTTTGGTTTTCTTTCCTTTTTGCTCTCTCTCCCGCTTCACGCCCTCCTCCAGAGCCCCCGCCCTCCCTCCTCTGTTGTTATTTACGGCGTGAGGACACGCCTATTCGGGAGGGGGCGATATGTTATATGTATGGAGGTTCTTTGTTGTCTGTCATTTCCCCATGTGCTCTTTGTTTCTTGCTGTGACCCAGTTTATGTTAATTAGTTATTTGTGTCAGGTTTGTTCCGCTCGTTATCTGTGATTGTCTTCCCTTTATAAGTTGCCTTCTGTCCGTTAGTTATTGTCCGTCAACATCAATGTAAACTGTGTGGTTCCTGATTTTCCGTGTTTCTCTTTATATTAAAAGATGTTTAAGTATTATGATGACTCTCGCCTTGTCTTGCCTGAACACCAGCGTGACACCTATTACTTCAACGGAATGCTTATTGCTGTGGTCTCACATTAAGAATATATTCTGAAAAATCAACGAGTTGTTCGTAAACTAATTCACACTAATAAATTTATACCCAAGTTTTCCTATTTTCCTTTCCTTTTTCCAGTTATAGTGTGCCTTTTTTTTTTTTTTTTTTGGATTTGGATGCACAAAAGAATATCCTATGAATACAATTCTTATGTTAAGTATAATGTTTGAATGTGTTAATTATTAAAAGTTTATTTTAATTATATAATTTTAAATAAACGTTAATTAAGAAAATATTTAAAACACAAAAACATGAACCAATTATCTCATTGTCTAATTTGCCATTAAAACTAACTGTATTAATCACTTGCCACATTTTGTGTTGCATAATTTATTCCATATCATTACAAGCAGTCTTTTTTGTTCACGCTTGCCTTTCCACACATCAAGCTGTCATTACAGACATCAGAGATGTGATTTTTCCCTCTGTCCTGAGTGAATGTGAACAAGACTGGTGCTGCTTTGATAATTCACATTGTAAAGACATCATTATTATGCATAGAGTTGCTAAAAACGTCAAATAATGAGAGAGTGACACAATGAATTTGTATGGAGATATTTTGTGCCAGTCAGAGACTGGAGACTGCTCATTTCTGATTCTTTCTAATGTGTTTTCTGACATAAGATCCTGATGTTTTTGGACATGTCACTACGTTGTTCTCCACCGTCGTCGACCTGCCATTTGGTGCACTGCATGCGTTATGGATTGTGAATAGACCAATATGCACACAAATTTCTTGAGAATTAAAGTGAATGAACCGACTGCATAAATAATCTTCCGTTAACCTAAAACAGTTCCTAAATTGGCCTCAAAAAACAGAAGGGGCCCTAGTGTATAAAATATATAACTGCTAAACATTAAGAAATAATTTATTGCATCCTTTGAATTTTAATTCCAATATAATTATGGCAGTATACATAAATGCTTATTGTGTTATGAACCAAGTGGGCTGTGATCATTTTATAAAGAATTTAATTTGGCGTTACATACATAACTTTCCTACCAGAAATATCAATCTAGGGAATAATGTTTTCATTATTGCTCTTGTCAAAGAGCACTCGACTCTCCCTAGCAGCCTGTCTCAGACTCAGGGCCCTGACAGCTGTTCGGGAAATAAAATCTATTGTCATTAGTAGAGAATCACCAACTCGATCCACAGTGTAAGTATCAGAATTAATCATGACATTCCCATATTGGGTGTCATTTGTAATCTAACTTCTCTGTTTTGGTCATCTCAAAGTAAGAGTATTTCAGCATTGTGAATGGACATCTCTTGAATAAAGGATGTGGTACTGCGATTTGTGTTTCTGCTGATTATCTCTGGTTAAATCTGAAAGATTCTTCCCCATATTACTCTCTATGGACTTCTTCCCTTTGATCTCCTCGCGGTTTCAGATTCGTCTCACAGTAGGCTTATTTTGAAGAAGTTGCTTTGCTAATTCTGACAAATTTTTATAGATGAGAGTGGCCTAAGCTGAATTCTCCAAATAGTTGTATAGTTAAGAGTAAAGATGAAATGTAGGCTACCTCAGAAAACCCTTCTTACTTTAATTAATGGTGGGTGGCTGTACGCATCTAAAACCACAAACTTTTTTGACAGTGTTTTATGACATGAAAGCTAAGCTAACTTTGAATCTTCTTCAGAGAGACTTTGAACTCTCCAGACACTTGCACCCCAACCTATTTTCCCCCACAGGCATAGGGGAAGTATGGAGGCAAGTTTTGAGACAAAGAAAAGAAAAGAGGTGGCTGAGGTGCACAGATTTTTTGCCATATATAACCACCATCAGTTAGCCTTAAATACCCCTTCAACAATTATATTATATTATATTAAAAAGTTATTAATGTAAGAAAGTATGCTCTGAGTCATAACATGTTATTTTAGTCCATTGGCAGCACTTATTTTTAAATCATAATTTCTGTTTTATGAGTCCATCAAAGCAAAATAAAAATCTTCTTAAGTACCCTCTGGGGTATAAGTATACCACAATTTTAGCTGAAGTGATGCTGATTGACGTAATGTTTTGATTCAGATCCTCCTGTCTTGTGCCAGTCTTATGGTTTGGGTGTCATGCCATCAGAGTTTTGAGCAACATCTAAGCTTGTTCTTCTGTCACATTAATGGGCCGAAGATATAGATGTTAGGAAAAATTGATGCCCTACCTGGGGGTGTGCATTAACGAGACTCTCCTAATGAATGGGAGGACACTAAAAGGCATCCTCTTTTCTTCCATGCATCAACTCCATGACAGACAGGAAAGAAAAATGTCTCTTTTTTCTTTTCTGCCCATTGACTGATACCACCACCTCCTTCACCATTGAGGTTATTCTTAGTGGCCACTTTGACTTCTCATCTTGCTCTGTCAAAGCAAAACGCTATATCCAAGTCCATTAGCTTTTGGAAAAAAAATTACATTACCACTTAGACTGACTGTACGAAGCGTGCCAGGATTTTCTGCTATCCTGCTGGTTCTCCATTTCCGACAAGAGGAAGGTATTAAATGACTTTCAAAAGAAGCAGAAATTAAACCAGAAATCCGAGTTCATGTCTTTGAGACAAGTCTGCCTGTTAAGGTTGCAGGCTCTTCTGCTTTGATCGAGTCTAAAGTTGGCCTGGCTAATCACTTATCAGTGGCTAATCATTGATTATAAATGGTTAGAGAGGAGGGTATTTCCCCTGAGGGTGCAGCAACTTGGCCTCCCACTGTGGAAAAAACAGCCACCATTAGTGTTATTAGAGGTTTAGATTTAATTCCAGCCCATTCTTCATTAAAGCAATTGATTGAGGGAAAGATTGATGCATGGAGCATACTAGTCCTTGTGCCAGAATCATGCCGGCTCCATAGGATGTCATTTTGTTCAACTCCAGTCTCTCACTGCAGTGCTTGATGCAGGAGACGCTTTTAGTCACCAACCCTTGGGTTAAATGGACACTGCTAGGATACTGATAAGAAGAGGAAGGAACCAAATATAGACTTGGACAGGAAGCACTGATTTACTTTTCGGTCTCCACAGCTTTTGCTGCAATAGCCTCTCCAGAGAAGCCTTGAAACAAAACAATAGTGACTCATTTAGCTGGGGTTTTTTTTTGAGTCATTTGCGCTATGTCTTCATTCAGTATTTTTAGTGCTGTAAATTAAATGGAGAATCCTGTAGCTCCCTCAAGCCCAGTTCATGCTCCTCTCGTTTTACATCTTACATTGTTTCCCATTGTCACAAGTTTTGTTGCACTGTGCTTGATTAAATGCTCACGTACCCTTTCCTCTTGTGTGCTTTTGTGTACATGATGATTTTTAGTCAGGGGGGGGATTAAATGCTGTGGAAATTTAGAAAAGCCAATGCTTTTTTATGTAATGTAAAACATACATTACAGCTAATGCAAACATATTTGTGCACAAATGGGACCGTGTTCTCTAAGCCTGCACATTTATGAGTTTGCTCTGCAGGCTGTGTGCATGAGTGCAGCTCATGCCCCAGTTAGAGCTTAGTCAAGGTGTTTAGGCCCCAGGTGAGCCTCAAGCAATGGGAAAAGCCAAATCCCAGTGGACCACACAGAATGAGGGACTGTTTAACCTGGGTTAACACAGGAGGATGTCAAGGATGAAAGAAATCAAATTAAGCAGTTTTCTCCTGGATCTCAGTGGGATCAAGTTTATTTAATTCAATGTAATTATTTTATTTTATTAAATACAACAAATTAGTTCACAAGAACTAACATGAACTATGAATGATTGTATGTTTATGAACTAACATTAACAAAGATGAATAAATACTGTTATAAATGTATTGTTCATTATATGTTCATGTTAGATAATACATTAACTAATGTTAACAAATGACACCTTATTGTAAAGTGTTTCCATAAATTTTATTGCTTAAAGATGATAATGATTGTCACACCGTCATGTGTCTCTTGGGTTTATGTTTTGATTTTGTCTCACATGCTTTTGTGTTTTTGTGTTTATTTTGTTCTCCACGTGTGTCTGCTCATTTGTATTCCCACCCTTATTATGTTTGATCCTCTGCCAGCCGTGTCTTCCAGGTGTCTTGTCTTTCATTAGTCCGTGTATTTATTTCATGCCCTTCTAGAGTCTAGAGTCCGTTGTTAAAGTAATGTTGTGTTGTGTTTGTCTGCGTTGGTCTCTGCACCTTCGTCAGTCCTCCGTGTATCCTGGTCACCTTTATTAAATATTCATTGCGTGTGTACTTCTGTCTCCGTCTCTCGCTGCATCGCTGAGAAGAGAGGCCACAACAACACCGGCATCATGACAACGATACAGTTGGGAAAAGGACAGGAATCTGTTACTAAAGCTTGAGCATAAAGCAATCTGTAACATAGACAAGGCCCTGGAGTAAGTGCAGAAGGTCCTTAGCCTTGAAGATGCAAACGAAAGTACCTTGAGGGGAAAGTTTGGAGCTTAACCTTGTTGCAGATGTCTGTATGTCTTTTGCCTCTCTGGGCTAGAGACTTAGAAGCTGGTCATTCTGATTCACTCTTGGATGGGGACTCTGAACTTATAGTCTCTCTTTCCCCCAGACTAGAGGCTCAGAACATGGTTTTATCTGTTGCTGCTTCAAAAGCTGGAGACTTGGTATATGTTGTTGATTCAGTGGACTTGCCGGGGAATGTATCTGTTGCTGCTATCCCTTTGCTGCTCAGATCGAGTGTATCTGTTAGTGTTTTGCCTCTTATAGGACTGAGACTCAGAACGTTTTCTGTTTCTGTCTCTCCCCTTACAGGACTGAGGCTCAGTGTGCCATTTGAAATGGTACCTTTATGCCTTTATAGTGCATTTAAATATTATAAAATAAAATCTTTAAATAAACATTATGTTAAATGAACTACAAATAATTGATTTTTCATGACAAACATAAAATATGAAACATTTAATGCTGTGTTCATTGCATTGGAATATCTTCTCTATTGCAGCAATGCATCAGACACATTTTCAAGTATTGCCCATAACTGTATACATTTTTATGGTAATTTGTGAAAGTGGTTGTCTTGTAAATATCAGCTACAGGGGACATCATGTTTCATATCGTCTCCTACCACACTGCAGAGAAATGACAGGAAAGCGACTTTGACTCGGAATTAATTGTCTTGTCAATCCAATCAGCCACTCAGTTTGCTGTCATGTTCAAGTCTGTCTTTTTTCATATCATGCGCTTGTTTTTAGTTTAGGTAAAGCACATTATTATCTCTAGCTTTGCAGCTCTGCTTTGCCATTGCCCCGGGGTACTCTCATCTTATACGTGTCATGGTCAACAGAAGACCTATAGTTCTGGCATTGCATCCCTGTCATCATAACTCAGATGCATCTTCTCCAGCAAGTCAGACTCAGCTAAGACCCAGAGATGAGCCCCCTTTCTCCTGCCAGTTGACATATGCCTCTTCCCGTCTCCAGCACTGTCCTCAGAGCGCTCCTGTGGCTAATAACTAATACCATGCCAGCCTCAAAGGCAGCGGTTCTGGTGGAAGATTTGTGGGTAACTGAATTACAGGTGGCACCTAATTTGAGGCGCCATGTGCAGAGGACTGACTCTACTCTTCCGTCTCAATTCTTCTGTGTGAAAATGGTAATTTATTTCACTCTGGTCTGCCCTGTCAGTGGCTTGTGGAGTCTGTCCTATCCTGGCCAGAGCTGTTAGACTAATTCTCAGTGTGCTGTAAATGAATGTAGAGCTGCACCTGGGCTCCACAGGTGGGGAACCGCTGGAATGACAGCTCACATCACAAACATAATCAGCAGACTTCTTCAGAAGTAGTGCCCGCCCCCAGATGCTGTCAGGTGGGCACAGAGGGCAGAGGAAAGGCTGTCATGTGGAACATCGCTGTATGCTGTATCATGCTGAGAAATTTTAAAGAAATTCCATGTAACTAGAAAGGATCTTGCAAACTTTTAGCTAATGATTAATTTAGAGCGGATTTATAATGTTGCAAAATGTGTTTTTCTGCTTTGCATTACAGAAATAAATTGGCATAATTCACTTGCCTTTAACAATATTATTGCATGAAAAAAAGGCATATGGTATTAGTAGAACAAAATGAGGATGAGTAAACAATAACTGGCCATTTCTGGGTGAATACTAAAACAAAACAAAAAATATATATTTTTTACATATGCTTACTTAGCATATGTAGCACTTAACTCTTTACTCTCTATGATACAGAAATGAGGACAGCAATCATGGGGATCACTGACTTGACAGTATGGAGTAAAAAAAAGAAAAAGTTTAATGTAGTTTCAGATCAAAGTGACAGCATTCCCATGTTGAATACTGTTGTTAGATATTTTTTTACTTGCTTTTTCTCTTAATAATAGCCAGTGGGCTATGTACAAACAAAATAGACAGGGAATCTGCAAGACGACATCCTAAAATACTGGTAAAACTTTACAATAAGGTGTTGTTTGTTAACATTAGTTAACATATTAATTAACATGAATGAAAAATCAACACTACATTTATTAAAATCTTTATACATTTTTGTTAAAGTTAGTTAATAAAAATACAGTCATTCATTGCTAGTTCATGTTCACTGTGCAGTAACTAATGTTAACAAACACAACTTGTGATTTGAATAGTGCATTAGTAAATGCTGAAATTTACATTAACTAAGACTATAATAACTGCTGTAGAAGTGTTGTTCTTTCTTAGTTCGTGTTAACTAATGTAGTAAGCATTGTTATCTAAAGTACCTTATTTTAAAGTATTACCAAATTATTCTGAGTGTTATGTATTCATCATTGTGGCAATTAAGATTTAAGCAAGAACGTCCAAAAGGCATTTTAAATAAGATGCCAGGTGGCTGTTATAAATGGGAAATGAGATGCATTTGTCTTTTTTACTTAACGTTGATTTATTTGTTTATTTCTCATAAATTCATTTCACATTCAAGTTCATGTGCAGGTCAGCGTATTTGAGGATTCTTTCAGAGACATCTTCCTCTCTCGTCCTTATTAATATTAATTATTTGCCAATTGAATGAGGATGGAAATGTATATATAATAATTCAGATCAACCCACTAGTCTGTGCAATATGACAGAGTGAATATTTGATGACTATATCTGGTAACCACAGCTGTTATACTTACAAATCAGCTCGAGCAATAATTGAAAAATCTTAATTTTTGCAGTATGTGCTGTTTCTTCAGCTGTTATGCAATGGAGAGACAAAGACAACTTAAAAAATAAGAAACATGAAAAATGGAGACGAACAATAAACAATGCTTTCTCGAGTACGTTGTTCATATGGGAGATATTTTGAATAGAGTAATTAAAAAGAGGATATTTTTAGTCAGTAGTCATCATTCAGATACGGTCTAACTAATTTACTGGTTCAGCACTTTGCATTTGTAACAATTTTGATAAATTGGCATGCAAACAAAAGAAACAATTACATGGATTTGAGCTGTAATTATAGACGTAAAAAGGGCCACAGCGCACCACTGTGCTAGTCTCAAATACAGCTGTTTCATCCGGATAAGAATTCATTTTATCATCGTCTTAAATAGTCAAATAATTGTAAATGCTGTTTTCGTCAGTCCTAATTATTTTTAATGTCTTTATCATCAAAGATATTGCCAAATACTGAGGGATTCCATCCCTGAGGCAGTGTGCCATCATGAGTTTTTTTTTTTCCCCCCTAAATTATTCTGCTTCTGAGATGAGTTATTGACTTTCTTATCTGGCACTTTTCCAGCACACATCATTAAACATTAGTCCAAAAAACAAAGTTTCACTCAAGTTCAGTTGCTTAGATGCCAAGAACACAGACTGTTAACAACAAACATATACCAAAGACTCAGCTCAACTTCATCATTCCATCCCAATATTGTGTGCTTTAATGAAGAAATGGGACTTAAGCCAGCAGACATCATTTCAAGTTTCACTCATTTGTGCCTCATTTTTATAAAGTGGTCCAATACATAAAAAATATTGTCAGCATATGCATGAAAGTCATTGTAATCATTTGCAGTATTTTTTTTTTTTTTTTTTTTAAACAAATGCATTTTAGCAATACATTGTCTAAAAGTAATCTCTGAATCTCATAACTGTGTCTCAGTTCTCCTGATATTTGATACTCTTTTGTCACTCCATATTTCTCAATATTGTCTTCCATGTCAATATTCTCTTGGCCTCACCTGTCTGCGCAAATCCTCGCAAAGTAATCTAAGCATCAAGCGCATCCACTTTCCTTCAAACTGATGCGATCGCGGCAGTGATTCGAGGATGCGGGCGGCCCAGGTGACCTTGTTCCATATTCAATTTAGCTGGCCCTGCGTTCCCATGGACAGGTCCTCTGCCAGCTGCTCTCCCTGTCGCACAGTTCCTTGTGAAACACTGAGAACATCAGTCTGGGGACGACTTCGAGGGCCCTTATTGATGGTGTTGTCAAGGCGGGGGCGAGAGCAACTTAATCTCTCTCAATTAATACCCCCGCCTGCGGCCACCGTGTCCCAGTGCTCAGTGGCCCTTTTCCCCTGCACAGCCCCTGAGTTCCACGCTGACACTCACCTTTCTACTTCTAATGAGTCCCTCTCCGATTAGCTGCCACTGCTCCAGGCCTAAAAATTGTCCCTAAATCCCAGCACATCCCTGACTCTGTGTATATCCCAAAGAGAAGATGCTAAAAAAGATTTGCCCATAAAAATTCTGTCAAGGACCTTTTTCACAGATTGTGATGATGTGTTTTTACAGTTATTAACATCGTAAATCTAGCAAAGCTTTTTATATCTCTTTTTTTTTTTTACTAATGCATATTTATAAGACTATACTTAGTGTTATATTATCCTGGCATTAAAGGTATAATTCACTCAAAAACTTCAATTCTGTCATTAATTACTCATCCTCGTGTCATTCCAAGACCTTCGTTCATCTTTGCAACACAAATGAAGATGTTTTGGTAACACTTTATAATAACTGCATGCTATGAATCATTAGTTAAGCATTAATAAATAGTTAGTTCATCCTTTATAAAGCATTGTTCCAACATTAATATTCATTAGTAAGCAGTTTATAAATACAGTTATAAATGCCTTGTTCTTCGTTTATAAGCATATCTAAATGTACAAAGGAGATTTAAAGGGCCAGTTATCTTCCAAACAGAAATAATATATTTTTTTCTATGAAACAGAAGGTTTGTGTACAGTTGTTTTTAAAACTTTTTTTAAATAATAATTTTTTCAATTTTTTTCTGTGTTTTGTATCCCTCTGGGTTGTGTTCATTTAACTTTTCTGTTTAGAATATAAGTGAGTCTTTACATCTGCTTTATAAATGCTTTACAAGCTATAAATAGTCCTCACTTTAGATG
>JAUMHQ010000122.1:0-12330 GCA_032361165.1 Enteromius paludinosus | reverse complement strand
TGCACCTGGCTGTGATTATTGCACGCCAATATTCATTGGCCTTTTTCAAAGACTCGAAGACGATTGGTCTCTCATGCAAGATCCCATATATAACATCGAAGTGATTCGACTGAAAGGGTAACAATATGCTGCCAATGTACAATTTGCCTCTTTCAAAGATGCATCATGATCAGAACCTGACTAAATTTCTGCAACTTTTGTGTCACAACTTCCGTGTCTAAATTCAATATATGTTTCTTTCACAACAATTCAACTTTGACCTTTTTAAACCTAATGTTAACTAGCTACTGTAGCATGCAGTCAATCTTATTTTATGCAGTTACCTTTAGTTCCCTCAGTATCCAGGATTTCATTCCCCTGTCCATCAGTCAATATTAGAACTTCTTCTCCTCCAACAGCATCTTGGACTTTTGCCAAGATGCCAGGAACTGATGCCTCGTGTTCATTGAAACGGATCGCCACAGTCTTCTCCCACCCACCAGATCAGCAAGAAACACATTCCTAAAGAAGGATGGAATAAAAATGAATAAATTCCTAAAAAATTCTATTTTCCTATAGCTATGGGGGGTGGGGGGAGTTTATTTGTTTTGCTGAACACATAAGGTTAGATTCTTTAAAAGCCAGTTATAGACCTATACATTCTTTAAAATGTCTTATTTTGTGTTTAGCAGTTCAGCAACTAATGTCTTATTTTGTGTTTAGCAGTTCAGCAACTAAATGCATACAAAACAAACAGACAAAAACTATACAAATTATTCAAAATTATACATTTCCTAATTTCTTAATGTTTTCCTTATACCACAAAACATCTACCACAATAGTAATCTAATAATACTGTCCCCATGAGAAAAACAATGGCTATTGAACTCACCTTTGAAAAGGTTTTGTTAGGCCGGCCCGTGGCACATACAAAGTTGCCTGTGAAGCAAAACCAGCGGTCGCGCTGGGTCGTTGAAATGCAAAGCGCACAGAGCCAGACCCAGACCCACTGGAGTCCGGTGATTGCATCTCCACCGAATCGCCGTGCACTTCGTAATGTCCTCTTGGAACAATATCATCACAGCTAAAATACCCACTCTCTCCAGCGAAGATGGCGACATTGCTATCATCAGTGATGTAAGCACTGGAACTGGACACCTTAGAAAACAAAAATGATTGTATAGTTTTATTTAATTTTAAGATTGTGATAAGAAACTCTGTCCTTTCAGGACACTGGCCTGCAAAGTTTTAACTTCAACCATGATACAATTTCGTAAGAGACTGATTAGAGAATACTTTAACGTTACATTCTTAAAACGAATTTATTTAAACTCTACTTTACTTTTTTTTAATTTGCACAAGCACTTTTGCAACAGTGTAATTTTGCTTGTCTTAGTATACATGCCTTAGACTTAAGATGATTCTCAGAGTTCATGTCCTTACACGTTATATGCACTATTATATTAACAATTAATTGCATAATTACATGCAAGTAACCGTAACGCCAATCCTTGAAAAATAAAGTAACATTACTCCGTACTTAAATGTATAATTACTCTGTCTATACAATTGTGATTTTTTTTTTTTATAAAGTGTGACAGTGTATGTTAACCGTGAAAAAGTAATTACCTGAAATATACGTCCAATCTTGTCAGTTTTCATGTCCTCTTCTTCTAACGTCACCCTCTTGGGACCCTTGAAAAGTGTGTAGGTTGAGGTTTCCATAGTCTACGTCTTCCATCCACCGATCCGCGTACACTACTAATGGTCTCTGTTCCTCTCAATCTTCCGGCGCGTGAACTTCCGGGTCACATTGCGTAGTTGAGAAATCAAAATTTCAGATTCCATTTTTAGGCCAATATTCTAAAATCTTTTATTTGTAATTTTTTTTTTTTTGCAGAATAGTTTTAAGTATATGATAAAAAATTATAAATGAAAAAAATGATCCGTTTTTTCATTTTCTGTGTTTTCGTTTGAAAACGGATATGGAATGGACGGAAGATACCCTGATTAAGTGGGGCCCTCTTTTCCCTTTATTCCATTTTCTTTTTTCCCTCCGGTTTCCCCTGCCATTCCAACCCAGTCGCACGGTAGGTCGTGACAATATCACGAAATAAGCCAAAAATCTATTGATTCGTGTCAGGGTCACGAATATTTCGTGATTTTCGTAACTCCAGCACGAACGAAATTCGCTGATTCCATTGGATGCGTCAATTCGTGGTGGATTCACGAAAGTCGAGTAAGAATCGTTCCCGCATCATGAAAAAAACTTGTGCGACCGGGCTGGCCATTCACCCTTCTAGGCATTCTCCTAACCCTTCTCTTTCCTCCCATCCAGAAAAACTCAAATCTACCAGTTATGTCCCCAAGATTCCCTCTCTTTACCACTAAACCATCCAACGCTCTTCACCCAGGAATTTGCAGTATCCCCTCCCAGTCACACATCAGCCCTAATCTCCAATCCACCACCACTGACCCCGAATCAGTGGAACTTCTAATCCAAAAACAATTAGAAGCAAAATTCATGACCGGCCCCTTTCCCTTTTCCCCACATTTTGAATAAGCCCGATTGGCATAGCCACTCAAAAATTTTTGAGAAGAAAGAGATTAATGATAAATTTCTCCTCCCCTCACAATTCACCCATTCCCAGCATCAAGTTTGAATTTAGCATGAATTTAACACCTTCATACCATCTCAATGTAAGAAATTAGCTTTTTCAGAGGGAATCAATTCTTAAAAGATTTGAGTAGATTTTGTTAATTTCTTATAAATTGATAGCAACTATACGTTGTGTCATACCCATTGACATAAACAGTAAGCTCTGCTATGTTTTCTTTAGCAACTTTAACTGGCGGTTGACAACCCCTGAGCTTACCAGGAGACATGTATAGAAGGTGCTAAAGAATCTGGATGGCATAAAATCTAAAGTTTGCCATAAATGGTGTCATTTTATTGCATCATGAACATCATAATCATCTCAGCTATGGAGGAAAATGTCTGTGGTTTAAAAAGAGCACCCATGCCAAATGAGTGTGACTCTGTAAAAGTCGAACCATGCTCTAAGGTTCTTCAAATAAAATTGCAAAATTTCTGTAACACTTCTAGTAATCTTCCTCCTGAAGATCTGTGTGTCATTAATCAAAATAAAAGGTGTGCAAATTACAAATTTAACAGCACTAACCTATGATTGTGACCAGGAAGAGCAAGAAGAGTTGATTTCTTTGCATTTGTGTTTTTATTATCACACATACACAGAGGGGAAAAAATCTTTTACTTGAAAGGCTTTACTTATAACCAGAAATTGCTACATCTTGCAAATAATTAACAAGAAACAGCCAGCAACAAGTTTTAACATAGAAATAATAAAATATTTCTCATTCTTGTAATACATACTTCAATAATTTTCTTTCATATAAAACCTTTTAAAATAATTTTCACAGTGACAATTTTTCTTTTAGTTCTTTCATGGCTTCTTTTGAGCTCCCTCTGCAGGAGAGATGTTGATCTTTGTTTCTAGTTAACATTTGTTTTGCATATATTTTATTGTTGTTGCCATTTTTCTACCTACTGTAACATTTAAAAACTGATGTATATTCAAAATCAGTCTAAAATGATACAGTTATTATAAATATGAGGATTATTAGACAATGCTTTCATTTATTCAGCAGTAAGAATGAGAAGAATCTTTCTTCTGATACCACATCCTTTGAAAGACAATTTCTCCAGAAAGCATCTTCCATGAGAGCTTAGCATCCTCTGTCAGCCCTTTTTCCTTCAGTATCTGCTCTACCTGAAGGACAGAAACACTTAATACTCGATAATACATGTTAGTTCATAATCAGTGTTTCATATTCAACTTACATACCTCAGCCAAAATCTCTTTCTTCAATGCAGGAACATTTATATTTTGACTTGATTTCACCTCCAGTCTCAAAATCTCCAGTCTCTTATTCTCTAACACACACACACAATGAATCGCTCAGGCTCAAAATCAATATAATTTCAGAATTACAGTAAAAGTGACAAACAACTGTCAAAAATATAGTATTCTGTCTGCCATTTATCATTTCTTTCTGCATTTTAGAACAATGTTAGTCTCTTAAAGAAATCTACATATATCTATATAATGTGAGTGAACGGGATCATCCATTAGTCCCTCCATTAGTTATGACACAAAATAAACATGATCCAACACCACCTCATGTCTGCTCAACCAGTCTTTCAACCACAGAAAGATGTCAATGTTTTTTAGTTATACAAACCTTCTGCTAACAACTCACCGTAGCATATAAAAGCGGATTTTTCTGTACAATACCAGTCGTTCCAATACCCATTAATATCTGAGAGCACGCAATGCTGGATGCCTGCATAATTGTTTGGTTGGCCAGAAAGCCACAGTCTGAACTGGGAATTGCTTCCATCCGAAAAGACCCACGGATATTTCCCATTCTTCCGATAGAGTCCAATCCAAATGCTATCTTTAAAACCCTTGGGGCAAGTTTTTAACAGCTCATTGAGGTCCGTCTGGTCATTAATGGTGGCGAGATCAGTATAATGCTGCCTACAGTACGTCTGAGCTTCGGTCCAGTTCATGATATCAGGGACAAAGTAAAACAGATAAGAGTTCACACCAGAGCTCAGAGCTGCGGAGAGACATTAACACGTTAATGTGAATTACACTGTTTGAATGTTAATTTCAATAACATGGAAGATTCCACAGGAATTTTCTTTGAATGTACAACACAATATCCATTTTTCACGAAAGGAGGTGGGAGTTAATTTCTGTTTCAGATTTTCAATTTCCCTTAGAATTTAGAGCTGGAAAATTCAGAATTTTTAGAAAAAAATTGGTTAGTGATCAGTGATACTTACCTTCAGTCCTAAAAAAAAGGATGCCATTAAAAAAAATAAATGAACTGCCTTTATGTTGTTTCTACATTCATTTGAAGATTGAATCTGATATTACTGAAATTGCAATAATAAAAGTATACTTAAAAACATTAATGTTAAATTGGATTAATCGTGATTAAGAAAAATCAGTGATTACTTTTTTAAATCAACTGACAGCACTTGTTTAAACATTTGAAAGTGAAGAATTAGAAAAAAATATATACTATTGTAAGAATTTACTATATGTATGTATATTTTGTATTTTGATTGGATTCTTAAAATGCTAGTGGGAATGTAATGTGGACTAAAACTATGATAAATAATAAAATGGATTGTCTAATTTAATTTAAGCTAAATAAATAAAAGATAATAGTCGATATACTTGCAAATTGAGAACTATGAACATGCAAATGTGTTATTGAAATATTACCTTAAAAACTCACCTGATAACAGTACTAAGATCAAATCAGTTCTCATGATGAAAAGCCAACAAATGTTCACACAAATACTCCAACTTCTCTTTTCAGAGATAAAAAACGTTGTGTGGGGTTTGTCCACGTGCATAATTTGCATAGCAAATCACATTCAAAGAGTGTCAGAAGAATCCAGTGTCCATTTCCATAACATCCAAGTAACACATTTGACTAATGTCAGAAAATGGACTTCTTGTTGCTCGATTTTAACCAAATGGACTAATAAATTTAACACCATCATACATCTCTATGTAAATAATTTACTTTTTCAGAGGGAATCCATTTTTAAAAGATTTGAGTCAAATTTATTAATTTATTCCTAATTGATAGCGACTATACGTTGTGTTTTACCCATTGACATAAACAGTAAGCTCTGCTATGTTTTCTTTAACAACTTTAACTGGCGGCTATTGACAACCTCTGAGCTTACTAGGAGACACGTATAGAAGGTGCTAAAGGATCTGGATGGCACCAAAGGGAAAAAATAATCACAGATGAGTCAGAGAACCAGGAAACCATGGTGAAGCAGATGAAATAGCTAACTTCAGTGGTTGGACGACACCATGAGCATTAGAAAACCACAGCGAGGCCAAGGACCATGGTGGTAAAGTATGTGGAACAGGTGACCAACATAGCACAAAGTATTGACGCATTACTTCCATTAGCATCCCCACTTCCTGGATTAACATTTCACTAAGTAACATTGGGCATTGGGTTTTGATAAATTCACTATTCATTGTTGACAGCGCCGTTTTTTTTCACATACAGTATTGTTCATACAGCGGCAAGGAACCAAAACCCCATCCATGAGAGAATGAAAAAAAAAAAAACCTTGGGAGAACCGGGCTAAGTTGGTTCCATTTCTCCTGTGGCCGGACTCCCAGCACCTAATTTCCAGTTCAATTTTTTAACACCTGTTAAATTGTGTAAGGACTTATGTGGAACGGGGTGGACTGGGGAGCTGGATCGGCGGAGGTGGAGAGGGATGAAGGATAGGTTTTTTAAATAGAGTACCTCTGCGGAGGCATGAAAGGGAAAGCGTGGTATAGTTTTTTCTTTATATATGGGATCTTGGCGGAGGTAAGGGGATGGCAGCAGGGAAACCTACGTGGAGGCTGGGAGTTAAACCAGTTTAAAGTTTTTTGTTTTTTTTTAACTGGGAAGAAAGAAAGGAACTAAATTACCTTTGGGAAGAGGAATGGGGTAGTTCCAAGCTTAGCATAGGGCTGGTGAGGGTTAGCATAGCTTGTAGAATGTAGGATGGGTCTAAACGAATGTAGTTCTTGAAGCTTCAGAGGACCAATGGCCAGGGGTTTGGCCTCTTTTAGCAGCTATAGTGGCTGCTCCAATCCTGAAGGAATGGGAGGAGAAATGATTTGGGTCAACTCCAGATTGTGAGAGGACGGACTTGAGGTGTTTTTGGAACCAAAACCTGGAAGCGGGTTGGTTCAGCTCCTCTAGGAAGAGGGGTTTGAGAGGGGAGTAGGCAAACGAGCTTCTGTAGGTTAGGTAAGCTCGAAGGGTTTGGTAAGGCTGGGTGGGGCATTGCAATTTAAAAATGTAAACTTGGTGACCTCTGTTAAGTTGGTCAGTTTTAATATGCTTAGTGAAAATGACATGGTTTCTTGATGGATGATGGAGAGATCGGAAATGGTGGGATGGATGGTTGGGTTAAACGGGGAATTGATAGTAAATTCAGAGCACATTAGGAAGCCAAAGAAAGCCAGGGTGAACATGGCGTCTAGGGTGCGGTTAACGAGAGGGTAGCAATAATTATGGCGTAGGGTGGAGATGCAGAGGATTAAGATCTCCAGGGTTATGGGCAGCCTTTGGCCGGGGCGGGAAGGGTTTTCTTTTTGGATGCCTTTAATGATGAGATGGGTTTGGGCATTAGAAATAGTGGGGGAGCGGGAACCATAAAGTAATTTGTGAAAAATTGGATTCCACTTGAATGATCTTTAATGGAATTAGCCTGGAGGAATCTGGAGGAGTGGAGGTATGAAATGAAGGATGTGATGGCTAGGGAGAAATCTGGGAAATGGAGGTTGTAGCTGGAGGTGGGACGCTTTAAAAGCTCTCCAAGTGGTAAGGTAGGATCGGAGTGTCCTAGGGGCAACAGCTAAAGCATGGAATTAATGGATTTCTCATAAAGAGGTCTGAGGGGATGGTTTAAGGGAATATAAGCTGCGAGTAGGGAGGAATTGGGGTCGACAGGGGTTCTGGTCCTTGCGTCCTGAATTTCTGAAACATAAAATGAGACAGAGAATCAGCAATGGAGTTTTCTTTCCCTGGGATATGTTTAGCAGTGACAATGAATTGGTTAAGGGTAGAAATCCAGATGAGGCGTCTAAGGAGAGGCATGATAGCGGGGGAGTGGAACCCTGTGTTTGTTGATATACTGGACTGTGGTTTCATTATCACAATGGACAGAGATGCAGGAGGACGACCATTCTTTACCCCAGAGGGCAGCGGCCACTACAATGGGTAGAGTTCGTAAAGGGCTGTGGAAGCTAGATGGGGAGGGATTTAATTAGACTCAGGGGGTGGCGAAACATCAGTTGCAATAATGCCTCCAAAACCTAGTGAGGGAGCTGCATCGGTGAATAACTGGATATCGATAGGGTTGGTTAGGCAGTCTTTGTAGAAGAAAGATTGGCCACTCCACTGGTAAAGGTAGGAGACCCATAGCTGGAGTTTGTGGAGACAGGGACCAGTTAGGGTTATGGGGTCTTTGAGAGCGCGTACTAGTGAGGCTAGGGTTAATAGGTGGGAAATAAAAGGTCTGCCTTGCGGGATGATACACATGGCAAAGCTGAGGTGCCTGAGAAATGAGAGCACTGAGGACGGGTTAGGAGGTTGGATGCGATAAGGGTTATCCTGTCCAGCTTTTCTTTAAGAAGGGAAGCTTTGAATTTTTGGGAGTCGAGATTAATGCCCAAAAATTCAATGCATGTGGAGGGGCCCAACGTTTTTTCTTGGACTATTGGGAATCCTAGGTAGTTGAAAACTTTGAGGACGGTGGAAAGATTGGCTGCAGACGGGGCCTGAGAAGGTGAAATAATGAGGAAATTGTCAAGGAGGTGGATGAGATGGTGGAATTTTGCAGTTAATATGAAGGATCCTGCGGATGGCTTCAGAGAGCATGTCAAATGTTTTAGGACTGCTTTTGCATCCGAAAGTGAGGCGGACGGCGAAGTAAAATTGATTTCGCCATTGGATTTGCAAAAAAGTGAAAAAGTGCCAAAAGTCAGGGATGCGCAAAAGGCGAGATGCGGAAGGAAAGAGAATGGGCTATTTACAGTGGGTAGCAGGAGATTTGATTGGACAGGTGTAATGAGGAGATTGATTAGGTAATGCGGTGCCAGCCTTGATTAATCAACCACACTTCTTTCAAAATAAGTTTATTTGCAAAAACACATATAATTTCTGCGTCTTCAGCCCTATTCGGACAGGACTAGTTTTCCAAACGACGTTTGAGTTTGAATTTTTTTCAGATGCATTTGGACGGGACTAACATCGCCGTCTTTATTACGGAGGTAGGAGTGTCTGTGTTTTACATGTGGGCGTTGCACAAGACCACATGTCCTGGATGCGTGGATTGCATGTGGTCATATGACCGGTCATTGGCGAAAAAAGAAAGCGATGCGACACTGGAGTCGGGAACAATCATTAGCTTTAATTTCTGTTTGGAGCGAACCTACATTTTAGTTTGAAACTTGTGTACTCTGGACTCTGTTCTCAGTTAGTTGCAATTTTTAAGAGTATTATTTTGGATTGAAAAGTAATTAAAAGTGTGCAAAGCATGTATGACTATGTTCATAAGCATACATATGAAATATAAAAATACAATGCAGTGAACAAACTGAGACACAATAAACCTTTTTATGATTAAGTACTATAATTAAACCAGTACTGTCGACATTGAGTAGATATTTATGTTTCTTTAGCATGTCGTCTAATGACTAACCCAGGTGATGGACATATGAATGCGTCAAGTTCAGAGGAAGTTGAAATCTCTGATAAGTTTGTAAATTTTTACCTCAACAAATGTCAGTTTTTGTTATTTATTTAATATATTGAAGCTCTGAAATTTTCTAAATTCTATGGTTTGTTACAGGTATCAGTTCACACTCATCAGGTATAGCAGAGCCATCCAACTAGCTACAATTACAGAGACTGAAGATGACAGTGGTCAAAGGTCAGAGCAGACCAATACTGGCCAAACTTCCATCATTACAAGTAAGTTTGAAATTAATATTAAGCTCGATTAAACATGACTTTGCAAAGTGTTACATTACAATAAAGAAATAGAACAGTTTTAAATTGTATTTATAGTACATTTTTAAATTATATTAAAATAAAAAAATGGATACAGTAGGTGTTAAAGTATTCTGTGTTTGAATAGTTAGTGAACACCATAGTTCAAAAGTTTTTAAACTTTTAAATACTTTACAGAAACAAACTAACCAGTTAAAAAGTTAAACTTTTTCTAAAAAGCAAAGTTATTTATAATTATTAACATTTTGAAGTCTCCACAATAACAATATTGAGCATGTTGATTATCATGATATACTGTATTATCATATAACAGCATGCCAATTTGTCTTATGATGCAATACAATTATATGATTTTTCTCATCAGGCCGTAAACGCAAAGGGAAAAAAAAACAAATTATGGAAGCGATGGAGAAAGGGATAAACATGTTAATGCAACATGACACAACAGCAGCAGAGATTGAACAGCGTCTTGACAAGGAGCACATGGCCTGGGAGAGACAGGTTGGATCTGGACAAAGCTCGTCTCGAAAACGTCAAGGAGCTGAAGACAGGCGTGCTCAAGAGACCCAGCAATTTATGGTTCAAATTCTGCAAGTGCTTAGACCTGCATTGCCACAGTATGACCCCTCAACTTCGTTTGCACAATATCAACATCCTGCTCAGCACTATTATTCATCTGATCCATTTGACTTTTCACCTGGCGAAGCCACGCACCAAAATCCGTCAACACCAGTTTTCAATACATGTCACAAACATTATTAGGAACATAAAGATTGTAACTTTTTTTTGGTTTTGTTCGTACAAACAGTAGTCACATTGCTCACATTAACAGTCACTGCTTTTCAGAAATGTACCATACTAATGCTTCACGAATTTGCTCTGCAGTAGAGCTGGTCTGGTCAAGTTGCTGGGGTGTAACAAGGGTACCCTCATCATCTGTATGCTCCTGCTCTGTGTCTTCCTCCTCAGGCATCTCTGCTGTGCTCTGCTCCTGTGGGAAATCCAGCTTCCAAGACTCACAAAAGTTGTGCAGCACAATGCAAGCTGCAACAACAAACTTCATGTTTTTAGTTTGACTGTCATTACGCTTCATTAGGCAGCACCATCTGCCCTTTAGACGGCCAAAAGCATTTTCCACATGAATTCTTGCCCTACTTGGACATGCATTGAATTGCAGTTGGGGTCCTCTTGCAACTCCTTCTGGGAGACATAACGAGAGAGGCTATAGACAGAGTCAACCACAATCAGCAAAGGAATGTCAACACCTTGCATTGTCTTGGTAAGTGGTGGAAAGCATGTGCTATTTGTCAGCTTTGCATGTAGTTTTGAATTTTGAAAAACAAAAGAGTCTTGGCACTTCCCTGGCCAGCCAACATCAAAATCTTGAAGCATGTAGCGGTGGTCAACCAAGCCCTGTAGTATCACCCTGTACCACCCCTTTCTGTTGTAATAATCAGTGTGAAAGCTGGATGGAAATGTGCGTTCCATCCAGGGCTCTGGTACACATGGGAAACCCTGACTTCTCTTCAAATCCTGTGATTATGGTCTTCACATCTTCTTCACATTTTGGCATTGAAATAAACTCTCTTTTCAGTTGGCAGAGACCCTTACACACCTCCCAAAACACATCAGAGGGAGTGCTGACCCAAATTCCAAAGAGGTTTGCAACATCATGGAATTCAATGTTACTTGCTAATTTGTATAGTGTCAGAGCAACCCTTTTTTCCAAACTCACTGTGGTCTTCATTCTTGTGGTTTGCTTTGCCATGTAAGGATGAAGGAGGTCACAGAGATTGAAGAAAGCCTCCTCTGGCATTCTGAAGTTAAGGTACCACTCATTTTTCCCAAAATTCTGCAGCACATCTGTTTCCCAAAAGGTGCTGCTACGCTCCTTCCTAGCACTTGGTGCAGTTGACATGCTGTAAACTAGAAAAGTGCATTGCAGTAATGTAATTGAAAAACTGGCATTGAAAACAATTGATCAAATGTATTTTGAAATTAAAATGTATTTTTGAAAGTAAATTTACATTTAAGCACTTTAAAATGTAAAAAATTCTAAGTTGTTAAGTGTTTAAATACTTTTTACAAGTTAACTTATATATATAAATATAAAAAAACTTAATAAATGTAAAAAAAAAACAAAACATGGTTTTATATGTAACTCCTTATAAACCCACTGGAATAAATGTTTTAATTTATTATATAATTTATATGTTATGAAATTGACTGGAGAAATTAAAGTACTCTTACCTGATACTGACATTACAGTAGCAAGTCTTAACAATTTACGTGATTTATTTCTTCGCAGGGTAGCAAACACATCTGCATCAATTATTGGTGCGCAAACCTGAAAACCGGCGTGCTAGAGATAGTATGGTAGTTCACGTTGACCAAAACACAAAAGAAAACACGTTTTGGAAAAAAGATTTTCTTACAGAGCAGGCAACACAATTCCTGACTCAGGCCCTGGTCATCTCCAGGCTGGACTACTGCATTGCTCTTCTAGCAGGTCTTCCCTCGTGCACAACCAAACCTCTACAAATGATTCAGAATGCAGCAGCACGACTGGTCTTCTACGAGCCCAAAAGGGCCCATGTCACACCTCTCTTCATCTCCCTGCACTGGCTCCCAGTTGCAGCTCGCATCAAATTCAAGACACTGATGCTTGCATATGGAACAATGACTGGCTCGGCTCCCGCTTACCTCAAC